>CM061750.1:58971428-59360744 GCA_030979885.1 Lolium multiflorum | reverse complement strand
TCCTGGGTACATCGACCTTTTGTGATCCTCTAACATGCGATCCAAATTCTCCCTCTCCTTTTCAGTTTCGCAGCGACTCCGTGCATCGGCAATGGTCCGACCAAGATCATCAGCGGGCTCATCCCGTGCCTCTTCTTGATCACCTTCCCCTTCACCTTCCCTTCAGCATCATCCATGAAAGTATCACCGAAATGATCAAGATAGCTCTCATCGATGTCATCCTCTTCTTCATCTTCTTCCATTATAACCCCTCTTTCTCATGCTTGGTCCAACAATTATAGCTTGGCATGAAATCATGCCGGAATCAGGTGCACGTGAACTTCCCTTGAGGAAGAGTAACCCTTCTGATTCTTACAGTTAACACATGGACAGATAACAAAACCCCCCTGCTTGTTCGCATTAGCCACTACGAGGAAATCTTGCAAACCCGTAGTGAATTCGCCGGAGAGTCGGCTAGCGTACATCCATTGCCGATTCATCTGCATTATTATAATACAAAATATATAATTAACCATCGCATGCATTTGTTAAACTAATTAAATAGAAATTAAACAATGAACTACACACATATGCATATTTTATCAATGACACATATATATGAAAGGTTCAAGGTTCAAGTTGCTAACCACGATCGAGGAGGAAAAAATAAATGAGGAAGCTCGATCAAGTGTGGCTCCGACACTTCATATCATGTTTGTTTCATGCTCTTGGGACATTTCATCAAACACCTTGTGTGCATAAGAAGAGCCAAAAGCAAACCTACACCCCCTTGTGAAGTTTGTGAAGAGAAGTGGGCACCAAATGGCTAAGTGCTGTGGGCTGGCTGGTATATATAGGGGAGGGGCTTTAGTCGCGGTTGGCCAGGCCAACCGCGACTAAAGGCCTTTGGGCCAGGCCTGAGGACATTTAGTCGCGGTTGGCCTGGCCACCCGACTAAAGCCCCTCACGTCCACCAGCTGGCCACCGAGCGCGCTGGGCCCAGGCCTTTGGTCGCGGTTGGGCAACCGAGCCGCGACTAAATCCCCCTTTGGTCGCGGTTTTTGCATTTCCGCGACTAATGGGGCTGGACGGAAGGCCTTTTTTCTACCAGTGTCATGTCTGCTCCCACTAGTGTCCACTATAGTCATCTCCTTCGTGTCCTCCGCTATCTTCGTGGCACTATCTCCCGTCGTCTTTTCTTTCCTCGCTCCAGCTCCTTACAGCTCCAGACCTACTCAGATGCTACCTGGGCTAGTGATCCATCGGATCACAAGTCTCTTTCTGCCTACTGTGTCTTTCTTGGTGGTTCTCTCATTGCTTGGAAGACCAAGAAGCAGGTTGCAGTCTCTCGTTCGAGTGTCGAGGCTGAGTTGCGAGCGATGGCTCTCTTGACGGCTGAGGTGACTTGGTTACGCTGGTTACTTGAGGACTTGGTGTTCCTGCTGACACCCCGACTCCTCTCTTATCGGACAGTACTGGTGCCATCAGCATTGCGCGTGATCCGGTGAAGCACGAGCTCACCAAACACATTGGTGTTGATGCCTTCTATGTGCGTCATGCTGTGCAGCATCAGGTTATGGCTCTTCATTATGTGCCTTCGAGCTACATCTTGCTGACTTCTTCATGAAAGCCCAAACTAGAGCACAGCATGGGTTTTTTCTCTCCAAACTCAGTGTTATTGATTCACCATGAGTTTGAGGAGGGTGTTAGTGATGTATAGACCCCTTTACTGTATATTTCCAGTGTATGAGGGGTTCCTGTAATGTACCACATGTACATGTGCGGCACTGGCCAAGCCAGGTGAATATTTTAATTCAGCTCGTTAAATGACAGATATGTCATCAAAATATGTTGGGTTATGTGATATTACTACCTACTTTGGCTGCCCGTGGAAGTCTCGGTTCATAGTTAATAATGTCAATGGCAGGAATAAACATTGTATTTTATTTAGTTGTTGCTTTGACTTCCTGTGAAGATTTCTCTTCCAATGTTAATTTCTCACTGAGCGACAACCATTTTTGCAGGTTGCTAAAACGGATAAGTTCAATGGTTCGGCGCGTCTTATGATTGTTTCAGACCTCGATCATACAATGGTGTTTATCTAAACTTTTAGTTTGGATTTTTTTGCCAGAGATAATTATAACTTTCTGTATGTCCAATTAACGTGCAGTTTGTTGGGGTTCGAACTTTCAGGTTGATCATCATGACGAAGAGAACTTGTCGTTGCTTAGGTTTGGGGCCCTTTGGGAGTCTGCTTACTGTCATGATTCTCTACTTGTCTTCTCAACCGGAAGATCACCCACTCTGTATAAGGAATTGAGGAAAGAGAAGCCTATGGTAACTCCAGACATCACTATTATGTCCGCGGGCAGTGAGATAACTTATGGTGAGGCCATGGTTCCTGATGATGGCTGGGGGGAATATCTGAACAATAAGTGGGACAAGAATATTGTTCTTGAGGAGACGGCTAAGCTTTCTGAGCTGAAGCTTCAGGCATGTTGACTACTTGCACTTCTTATTTTTCCCCTAATTTATATTCATTTTGATTGCTAAACAGAGAGCTCTTTGTTGACATACACTTGCATGAATGCAGCCAGAGACAGAACAGCGCCCACACAAGGTCAGCTTCTTTGTTAACAAGAAGAGTGCTCAGGAAGTGATCAAGTCTCTCTCGGAGAAGTTTGAGAAACGTGGGGTGAGGCAGCATATTTATTGATGTTAGCTTTTAGTTTTGTGTAATTTATTCTTAGAAACGTGTACTTTTGGAGTTTTTGTGGGTTTACTTCTATATTTATTGTTAACAGGTAGATGCGAAAATAATCTATAGTGGTGGCCAAGACCTTGACATATTAGCTCAAGGGACTGGAAAGGGTCAGGCGCTTGCATATTTACTCAAGAAGTTCGCATCATGCGGGAAAACACCCAACAATACTCTTGTTTGTGGTGACTCTGGTAATGATGCAGAATTATTCAGCATCCCTGGTGTGCACGGTGTCATGGTCAGTATTATACAGTAACTTGCATGAAGTGTCTATAAAATTTCACCCGTGAATGATATATGACTTTACTGCTAGTCGATGTTCTAAATATTTATTAGGTTAGCAATGCCCAAGAGGAACTACTCCAGTGGCATGCAGAAAATGCGAAGGACAACCTAGGTAATTCATGCAACTGAGGTGTGCTGCTGGTATTATTCAAGCTATTGGGCACTTCAAGCTAGGACCTAATGTTTCCCCAAGAGACATTGAGTTTCCTTACGTCAAGGAGGACTCTTTCAAGCCTACAGCGTCTGTTGTGAAATTCTATGTTCTCTGCGAGAAGTGGCGTAGGGCTGACGTTCCAAAGGCTGATTCAGTTATAGAGTACTTCAAAAACATCACGGTATGTATCTGGCTTTCCACTTCGATCTACACTCTTAAATAGTTTGGTTAGCTTTTATGTAGATGTCTCCCTCGTCTGTCTCAGTTTCTCAGGCTTTCTAAATCTGAGGAAATGCTATATTTTCATTTCGAAAACGCACATGGTAATGCCATGTTAATATTTTTGTTGATTTTCGGATTATTTATTTATTTATTGTGGTTGTTAGGATGCAAGTGGAGTTATTATTCATCCCTCGGGTCTCGAACTTTCGATCCACTCTTCCATCGATGCGTTGGCTTCATGTTATGGTGACAAACAAGGGAAAACGTACCGATCATGGGTGGACAGACTAGTTATCTCACAGACTACTTCTGACAGTTGCCTTGTGAGATTTGACTTGTGGGAGTTAGAAGGTGAGTTGTTATGATTCTGCAAAGTATGCTACTCCCTCTGTTGTAAAATGTTAAGGATGGAGGGAGTATTTTATACAGTTACCGTGCAGTAAGAAACTTGGAATCCAAAAAAAACAGATATTGAATACATCTCGTTCAGATTGTTATGTATTTCGGCCCAATTTGTATGTGCTCAATCAGAACTATATCTTGTTTTTTCGTAGATCGTGTCATTTATGGTTTTGCTTTGCTTTACTTGATATGTAGATGCCAAGTAATAGTTTTAGGGTTATGCTAATAGGTTTTCATATTACTTTGCGCACATGTCTTCTTTTTTTTGTTGCAAAGTGCTTTAATCAGTTACAGAAAGTACAATGCTAAAGTTGCAGTGTAGACTGTTGTATAACTCTATTCTTGTCAGATAGTTATGGACCTTTTGTAGTACTTCCTCTATTGCAGATTAATTGAAGTTCTAACTTCATCCCAATTCATGCTTCTTTAAGTTTGGCTAGTTCTACAGACAAATATGTTAAAATCTACAGTATCCAATATATACCGTATGAAACTATATCCTATGATGAATCTAATAAAAATTAATTCAGCGTTGTAGATGCTGATATACTCATCTATAAACTTTGGTCAAACTATAGGTAGTATGAAATAGTCTAGATTGTAGAAGTTTCCTGACACATGAATCCCTCTGCTACATATGTAAACATCAATGGCTACCGGATGATAATGGCAATAGGTTCGAAGTGCTTTGCAAAAGGACAACCCATAGGTTGAAGCATTGGTAGTCATACCCTGGGTCAGTTGGGGATGTCAGAAATCAGTCTCGGTATATGATTAACGGAAATTGTGCTGCAAGCTAGTGAAAACGACATAGCTACCTGATTTGACATGTTGCCTGTTAACAATGAGATATTGGTTACTTTAGGATGCATTTGCCATTTGATTCTGTCGGATGGACATGATCCATCGTATTTGCATATCACATAACCTGTTCAATAGTGAGACCTGGATTTAAAGTTTTTCCTCCTGTCTTTAATTGTTATAAGCATGCTCCTGTTATCTTAACAAATCATTGTCAGCCGAATGTTAATACTCTAAATGCACTGCTATTTTCAGGTGATGCGTGGGTGTGCTGTTTGACAACTCTTGCGCTGAACGTAAAGGTATATCTCTTCAGTTCAGCCAAACCCTGGCCCACTCCTCAACATATGATTATCCTTTGCGATTGATACGTGTTTCCATCAGCTTGTGAACATTGGATCACCTCTTTTTTTTTAATTTCAACATGGGTTAAACTATGTTATTTTGTTTTCATGAACTCAGCCTGAAACCCCTGGGGGTTTCGTTATAACACACATCCACAAGACATGGCTCAAAGAATATTCCGGTGATGATCAGGCGTCCAAACTCTAGACTGGATCTCTACCGTCGACGCATGGGAATGGAATTTTCTTGAGAATCAAATAAGAAGCACACACAAAACACGATAATTTTTGTTCCTTGTTCATAATGTTAATAAGTGCTCCTAGACACTACATATATCATACTGGATGAAGTCTACGGAGGTCTTGATGCTTCGCCTAATGCTTACTTGTTGTGTAAGATAAAAATATTATATCTCGTTACTGCCATGAGAAGCTGAAGTAAATTATCCCAGTCCCGGTACTATGTCGATGGACTTGTGATCTCGCGCATATTGCAAACAAGGTCACAGGGCTAGCACTGAACTGGTCAACTGCGTTTGGCGTTAAAGGCGAAATACGCACGGTCAGTGTGCGCGTTCAGTACCGATTTTCAGTTTGCATAATGACAGTTCTCCCGTGTGAGCTAGCGTGCTCATTTTGCTGCCATTTTGACCATCGTCAAGATACTGGTGTGCTTTGGCCGTGTCGAGTGAGATATATGTCCAGGGCTGTTCGTCCACATTAAAACAACTAGTTGAATGTTGATACGTTTGCTGTGGTTCTAATTCTCGCAATATGTAAATCTATACCTAATAATAAAAGCAAAAATGTTTCCGTGGTTTGGTTTGGTTTGGTACGTCACAAAAGCTAACCCTAAAGTTAACATATAATTACCCACGATGCCGTCAGTAAGTTATCCCGATGAGACACGAGATTCTTCGGTCCGATTAGTACTCTAATTCCAGCACTGACACGGAAGTAATCCCATGCATATAAGGGCAGCCCTCCGTGCGTCTCCTGCACAACACAACTGCATCGAGTTTACCCCTATGTGCACCCACGTGAACAAGATCAACCGACGACTTTGGCTCCGCCCATGCATGGCCGCGTGCGTCGGCGCCGTCGACTCCAACCGCATCTTCGATTGAGTTCTCCAGCGCCCATGTCGTGCTGGCTTGGTTCCCTGCTTACATGCCCGGCTCCATCCGCGGACTATTCTGTGCCGGCCGAGAAACCAACCCGGCGCTGCGGCACTGTCCAGCTAGCCGTACCTGGCTTCTACAACGTGCACTAGTGAAAAATAGGACTTTCGTGGAAGCCTTTTGTCGCGGGCGTGTCTGGAGCCGCGACAAATGGTCTGGCCACGTCGCCCCGAAACCCTTTGCACCGTCCCGGGCCTTTTGTCGCGGCCTTTTGTCGCTGGCATCTACACCCGCGACAGGGGCTGAGGCTTGGCGCCGCCTGCTGGCACCCCTTTTGTCGCGGGTCGTGGTACGACCCCGGCAAGCCCTATATGGTTTATGCTAGCTCTTGTTTTCTTCTTGTGCACAAGAGGTGTTTGATGAAATGTTTGTGAGGAGGCCACTTGATTTTATTTGATAAGATTTCTTCTCTTTTTGATCTTAAAAGATTAGCAACTATTTTATCGTATACATAGTCCGCAAAATACTAATTTTAGCATGGTAATTGCATCTGACACATAATTGTACCTATGATGCAGATGAGTCATCCATGGATGTACGGCAACCGATTCGCTCCCGCTTTCAGAGAGGGCGTGAATTCTTTCCTGCTTGTGGCCGAGGCCAACAAGTCGAAGCAGGATTTTATGTTTTGTCCATGTCTGAAATGTAAGAATGAGAAGGATTACTCTTGCTCAAGATCAAGGAAAAAATGGCGCGCTATAACAAAATAGTGTGGGTCTAAAAATACGCTATTAGCATGCTATAGCGTGCTATTAACGCGAATAGCGCGCTATAGCGCCGAAATAGCGTAGCGTCGGCTCTGCAGATATGCTATAGCGTGCTATTAGCGTTAGAATAGCGCGCTATTTTTTTCCATGCTCAAGATACATTAAGAGCCACCTGCTTCGGTTCGGATTCATGTCCAGCTATAATGTTTGGACCAAGCACGGAGAAGAAGGGGTTATGATGGAAGACGAAGAAGATAACGATGAACAGTACCGATCTATGTTCTCTGAATTATACGATGATACCGCAATGGAAGAAAATGAAGCAGACGGAGGTGAAGAACGGGCACCGGATGATCCTGTTGATGATGATCTTTGTCGGGCCATTTCTGATGGAAGGAGATATTGTGGCACAGATAAGGAGAGGTTGCAGTTCGATAAGATGTTAGAGGAACACCACAAATTGTTATACCTAGGTTGTGAAGATGGGCAGATAAAGCTGGGTAATGTATTGGAATTACTGAAATGGAAGGCAGAGGCCGGTGTGACTGACTCGGGGTTTGAAAAATTGCTGATAATATTGAAGAAGCTGCTTCCAAGAAATAACGAATTGCCCGTCAGTACGTATGAAGCAAAGAAGCTTGTCTGCCCTCTAGGATTAGATGTGCAGAAGATACATGCATGCATTAATGATTGTATCCTCTACCGCGGTGAGAAGTATGAGAATTTGAACAAATGCCCGATATGCGGTGCATTGCGGTATAAGTTCAGAAGAGATGACCCTGGTGATGTTGAGGGCGAGCCACCCAGGAAGAGGGTTCCTGCGAAGGTGATGTGGTATGCTCCATAGTTGAAATGTTTGTTCAGAAACAAAGAGCATGCCAAGTTGTTGCGATGGAACATGGAAGAACGTAAGAAAGACGCGATTTTGAGGCACCCCGCTAATGGTCGGCAGTGGAGAAACATCGGGAGAGAGTTCCCGGATTTTGCAGGTGAGGCAAGGAACTTATGGTTTGGTCTAAGTACAGATGGCATGAATCATTTTGGGGAGCAGAGCTGCAGTCACAGCACCTGGCCCGTGACTCTACGTATCTACAACCTTCCTCCTTGGTTGTGCATGAAGCGGAAGTTCATTATGATGCCAGTGCTTATCCAAGGCCCAAAGCAACCCGACAACGACATTGATGTGTACCTAAGGCCATTATTTGATGAAATTTTGGAGTTGTGGGCCGAATCAGATGTACGTTTGTGGGATGAGCACACAGAGCAAGAATTTGACCTACGAGCGTTGCTATTCGTAACCATCAATGATTGGCCTGCTCTTAGTAACATTTCAGGACAGACGAACAAGGGATACAATGCATGCAACACTGTTTAGATGAGACTGAAAGTAAATATTTGGGAAAAAGTAGGAAAGATCTGTACCCGTACAATCGCCGTTTTCTTCTACGGAGCATGCCTTAAGGAAAAAAGGCAAGCATTTCAATGGCGAGAAGAACACCGTCTGAAGCATGTCCCCGTAGTGGTGCTGATGTATTTGACATGGTCAAGAATTTAAATGTTATCTTTGGAAAGGGTCCAGGCAGTCGACCTGTTCCGAAAGACGCTGACGGACACGCGCCCATGTGGAAGAAGAAATCTATTTTTTGGGAGCTAGAATATTGGAAAGTCCTGGAAGTCCGCTCTGCAATCGACGTGATGCACCTGACCAAGAATCTTTGTGTGAATATTCTAGGTTTTCTGGGCGTGTATGGGAAGATAAAAGATACAACAGAAGCACGGGAGGACCAGGAACATCATAAAGGACGAGACGGCAATCATCCAGGAAGTTTGAAGGGCCTGCCATCTACGCTCTTGCCAAACAAGAGAAGGAAATATTTTTTGAAGCCCTATTCAGTATCAAGGTTCCGTCTGGTTTCTCGTCGAATATAAAGGGAATAGTAAATATGAAGGAGAAAAAAATCCAGAACCTAAAGTCCCATGACTGCCACGTGCTTATGACACAATTGCTTCCGGTTGCATTGAGGGGACTTCTACCAGAAAATGTTCGACTAGCCATTGTGAAGATATGTGCATTCCTCAACAGTGGAATGGGCAGACCACCACATATTATGGGTATATAGAGGAGATATGGAAACTTGACTATGGACCCACTTTTAAGGTCTCTTTGTTTCGGTGCAAATGGGTGAAGCTCAGCGGTGTACAGGTAGACGATAAGTACGGTATGACAACAGTGGATCTCAACAATCTTGCGTACATGGACGAGCCATTCGTCCTAGCCAACGAGGTGGCTCAAGTTTTCTACGTGAAGGACATGTCTAGCAAATCGAGAAAAAGAAATCAACAAAAGAATACATCAACCGAAGAGCCAAAACGCCACATAGTTCTTTCGGGGAAAAAGAAACATCGTGGGAGTGAATGACAAGACAGACATGTGAGAAGATTATAATAAGTTTAAAGAAATTCCTCCCTTCACGGTGAAAATTGACCCAAGCATCTTGCTAAATGATGAAGATTCTCCATGGCTGGCGTAGAAGATCACAGCACTAGATGGCGATGTAATAATGTATTCTTCATATATAGTTCCCAAGACAATCTCTACATTTATGTAATAATGAGAACCCTTTCCCCAACACTGTTAGAGGAGATGGAGTCTTTCACGGGCTTGCGGGGAAATTTTTCCGAGGCGCAACTTCCGAAGATGCCGTAGGGCTTGTTATCATTTTTTGCATGAAAAGTAATGGCTACAAGAAATCGGTGATGGTTTATCATTTTTTGCGCGAAAACCAATGCCTAAAAGAGTTTATAATTTTTAGCGCATGAAAAATAATACAGAAAACCAAACTTGCTGAATCCGGTGGCAAACTGGGTATTTAGCATACATAGAGGGTGGAAGCTAGCCGCCGACGGAGAGAGAGAGAGGGTGGTGGCCCCGATCAGAGAGAGAGAGGGTTTATCCTACCCGTTAGATCATACGATCAACGGTCGGCGGGCACGATCCACGTGACAAGGGCTAGACCAATCAGGGCAAGGTTGGGCGTCTGTGAGAATTTGTGAAGGAAGAGAGTAAAACTGAATAGTATCAAGAAACCAAGGGCACGTGAGTAGTAAACAGACTAAGAGATTCGAATATGAGATTTAAAAAATGGAAAATGCGTGTTTTGTACAATGAAACCCATCTTGGCCTACCTCAAACTATTTGCAATACAAATATACATGAGTGTGAAAATTGTGGCCTCATTCACACAAAATATGTTTTGGGAAAAGCTGTTTTGGGAAGGGCTTATTATGGAAAGCCATGCACTTTCATAGCTACTAGGTGATTTGAGAAGTGGCAATTTGTGGTAAAACTTGATTTATCTATGATTGTTATGGTTCCCAACATGGCAGGTCGCGTAAGAAGACTCCATGAGTAAGTGCCACTATGGTTTTATATTTTTTGGATTTTTTGCATATTAAATGACTCATTTAACTAGCTTAATCCCATTTGTTTACTCTCTGTTGACCAGCCACTTGAGGGTAAAACCGAGTATATTTCACTAGCCAGTATTAGCACTCAAGGGGAAAATTGAGCACACAAAAAATGCTAGTATAAGACTCGAGGGTATACCTGAGTATATCTAAATTTTCAGGGTTAGACTCGAGGACGCGTGTTGCGGTGCAGAAGTGGAAGACGTGCAATCGTGGATGCATGTTGCGGTGAAGAAGTCGAAGACGTGCAGACGTGCAATAGTGGACGCGTAGGACGCGGGTCGCATTTAGGACGCGTAAGCCCCTCTCTCCCTCCCTCTGCACACAGTACGTCTCATTCTCACTCACGCACGCAACCACGCCTCTCACGTCCCATCAACTTCTCCAAATCGAAAAACCCCAACCGCCGTACGCGCGCTCCCCTGCCGGCGATGGAGAAGAAGAATGCGCCGGTGGCCGTCGCCCCCGAGCTCGTCGCCTCCGAGCCCGTCGCCTCCGAGCCCATCGCCTCCGAGCCCGTCGCATTCGAGGCCGTCGCCGCCGAGCCCGTCGCCTCCGAGGGCGGCGCATCCAAGCGCGGCGCCTCCGTGAACTGGGCCTCTCTCATGGCTGACGGACCACTTCACAAGATCGGCGAATGCTTACTGGCGAATGAGGAGTACGTGGACACCTACTCTGCTATGAGGCAAGTCTGTAGAAATTGGCGCTCAGGTTTACCTGAGCCCGACGTGCACCTGCACGAATGGATCATGGTAGAACACGCCCTTCCACGCGCCGCTGAGTTCACCTTCCTCCACCTCCGCACATCCCGCTACGTCACCATCGATCTAACGGAAGTTCATGCAAGGTTCAAATTCCTCCATATCTATAGAGTTAATCTATTTTTATTTTCAATCGTAAACATCTTAGTGCTGAATGTTATCTTCATCAATATATTTTAGATACTACTTCGTCGGCTTTTGTCGTGGCGTCATCGTGCTTGCCCAGAAGAACCAGCCGCACAAGATACGGCTTCTGAACCCACTCACAAAGACATTGAACACTATGTTTCAGGCGCAGATGCCATCTGATATTCTGGAGTCAGTCGTTGTAATGAAGTCCCCGAATGGTCTTTGTTTCCACAGATTACCCAGCGGAAATTACTTGGGTCGATGAGAGCACTCCAACTAAGGGTATAGATGAAGATTGGGGAGAAGAAAGATTTTAGATCGAACACCATTCTATGCGTTGCTTTACCCCGTTCAATGGTGAATTGTATACAATAGCTATGAACAATTTTGAGTTCGGAAAATTAGTGTGCACCAACAATGTCCAGTTGGAGCAGCGCACGAGCACTGTCAACATGGAGACACTATTTTCATTTCCAGAACTTGGAAATGACAAGTTCTACCTTGTGAAGTCGGATGGTGATCTGCTGCTTGTGTTGTTGGACAACATGCATTTGGAGGAAGGTCAACCATTGGTGTACCGTGTGGATACTGAGAGCCGCTCTCTCCATGCCGTCAGTAACATTGGCAGTCGTGCCTTCTTCGTCCATTATATCTGGTGTATCTCCGTCGACACCAGAGTGCACCCGACACTTCGATCTAGCTGCATCTACTACGCGGATTTGGGTTATATCGGAGAGTACTTTGATGATATAAAGGTCTGGGATGAGTGGTCACTACGTGTGGACAGATTATGAAACTACGGCCTGAGAAATGAACAAAGGCCATACCGTTTGGAGGATGTATTGGCTGCACACTGCAGACGGAAGGAGTTCAATGAATATTTCCTTCAGATCAGAGAATGGAGTGACGAAGAAATATATGCTGAATGAAGAACAGATTCATTCATCCTGGGGTATCCTAATCTTCATGTTGGCCATACATTGCGTCTTGTATTATTTTCAGCTTAGTTTGTCGCGAACATTAACATCGTTATTGGCTGCTTTTGGCTGATGTATGCAGTTTATTATGCTGATGTGAATTTATCATATACTACTTCTAGATTTGCTACTAGATTTGTTACCATATTGGACAAAAAACGAGGGCCAAAAGGCAACAATCATTGAAGAAAGATAGAAATAGAAGCTTCTCTAGATTTGATTCTAATTTGGTGAAAAGAGAGAGAATTGCTACAGAGAGAGAGGGGAAAAAGGAGATCTGAAAAATGCCAATTTGGGCCGAGAAAGACAGAACCGAGCTCTCACGTACAACCAAACGCGGTCTCGTCCTGTCTCATGCGGTCCCTTTCTACCAGCCCCACGCGATGCGGCCCCACATGACGCGGCCCCACACATCAGCACGGAACGGTCAACTAAACGAGAATCCTCCCGTCCGAGCTCCTTCCGCGGGTTTCAGACAAGGGTTTGGGAAAAACTATAAAAAACTAAGGAGATGAGGAAAACTGAGTACAACTAAGGACCTAAGGACACGAAAATAGAAATCCCTATATACAATGCAAGTACTGATACATGTTCCTAGAAAACTTTTGAACATGTGTAAATGACACACTAAAACTGTAGTGCACTCCAAAAATACGGTGAAGTTGAATGACCAGTAAAGTTACAGGAACTGCATGCCACTGCGCTATGTCGGCACCTTCAGCCATGGAGCCTCGGCCTGGCGCTTGCATGTCCGCATCTATGAGGAAGATAATGCCACTGCAAATAACAACACAGTTATTTTCGCAATAATAGCATAGTTATTTTGTCAAATTTCACAGATCGATACATCAGAAGGATGCACTAAGTTAGGCAGGAGAGCCAAAAATAGATATGGCCAGCTTTGGTATAGAATTACAAATAACATATCAACTACTCTTGGTACATAGCTATATCAGCCGGGCACAATTTGGTGGTACTGTTTCATTCAGTAACAACTAGCAAAATTACCCGCGAATTTGCGTGGCTAGAATTCATTTGTAATGTATGTCTAATCTACAGTGTTGTTGTATTCACATTAATATATAGTTAAATATAGAAAGTATTGTACCCCAAATGTGCATCATAAACATGATTTACCCAATGTTGAGTTTTGCTCTTACTTGATCATCCCTCTTTGTATATCTTTCCAATATATAGTTGTTCAGGAAAACTCTTCCAAAATTAAATATATTTTTTATGGCTCATACATATATGATTTGTTCTTTTCTCCGTCCATGTTATCAATTGTAGTGCGCCAACCCTGTTTTATATATGTTTAGTACGATACCAGCCTTGTAGGCAAGCCATGTTACCCTATTTGGCTTAGACGCTTGCATGTCTAAGATTGTTATTATTCATAGGAAAGTCCACCTTTTACTATTGCTATCAGAAAACTATTCAGCTTACTTTTCATTGGGACTAAAATAATTACTGAAGGAATGAAAATCGGGATGATACGAAAAGGTTAAGGGAGTATCTAAAATATCAGTCTTATATAGTAGTGAAAAGGTTAAAATGTAAGTTGTGGCCGGTAGTCGGGTAGTGTACATCCAAATTTATGAGAATCAGGATGTTAGGAAAACAGAAAGGTTTAGAATGTATTTATAAAATTATAGTCTAAGAGACTCTCCTGCAAACAAAATAGTTTGTCGTAACCTATCTTTAAATTTCAACCTCTTTGGAGGCACGCTCTGCAGCCTTGTAATCTGACCATGTTCACAAAATAGAAGAATACACATCAGCAAGACTGATGTAAGAATCGTATGCTATAATCTATCATATATATGGTCTTGCTTATGAGGTCGGTATGTACGATGGCCTGTGCAGGTCGGGTTGGAAAAGACGATTATCCGAGAGTAAAATACATGGTGGGTTACTGAACTTATCGGCGGGGCTCAGTTTGGTCACCCTACTTTGAAAATACCAATTTACCGTAACCAAATACGATTTGCATGCTCATAGACGGTCACTCGTCGTCAGTACAATGTTGTATTTGATGGCAAATTATGGACCCGATATGTCAGATTGAGTAGGGTTACAGCTGTGCAATTCGTTTTGCAAAAGGCCCGTCTGTATTGTTTTCCCTTCCACTTTCTCCAACTCAGCTAAGAGCATCTCCAGCCACGTCCCCTAAAGCGTCCCCAAACCGCGCCGGATTGAGCGTTTGGAGACGTGTTTTGTTCGTGTCGCGTTTGGGGGACGTCCCTCCCCAGCCACGTCCCACAAACGCCGCCCCCAAACATTTAAAATACTTCTTTTTAACACAGAACCATTTATCAAATATAGCATATGAATAAAAATGTTTGCGAGGATTGTTTTCAAATTAAATTACAACAAACAATAAAACAAGTAAACAAATATAATAAATAGGGCTAGATGCTACATCAAGGTGCCACGGTATTTCCTTTGATCCTCCACAAATGCTCAACGAGATCAGCTTGAAGTTGATCATGAACATTGCTGTCACGGATCTCTGCGTGCATAGCGAGAAAATCAGCAAAATCTGCAGGCAACTCATGATCAACCTCCGCAAGAGGGCCCTGACACTCATAGGGACCAACATGTGTCCTGGCATGATTCTTGCGGTCATCCTCGATGATCATGTTGTGCATGATCACACAAGCCTGCATCACCTCCCACATTTGGTCGTGAGACCAGCTTAGAGCAGGGTACCGGACAATGGCAAATTGTGCTTGAAGCACACCAAATGCCCGCTCGACATCCTTCCTGCAAGCCTCCTGTCGCGTAGCAAAGTGGGAATTCTTCAGACCTGATGGATTCGATATTGTTTTGACAAAAGTGGCCCATTTTGGATATATACCATCGGCTAGATAATAGCCTTTGGTATATTGGTGGCCATTGATCTCATAGTTGCATGGTGGAGCATGCCCTTCCACTAGTCTGCTGAACACCGGAGACGCTGCAACACGTTGATGTCATTGTGTGATCCCGCCATGCCAAAGAAAGAATGCCAAATCCACAGGTCATAATCTGCCACAGCTTCAAGCACCACACTGCAATATCCATGACGCCCTTTGTATATACCTTGCCAAGCAAACGGGCAGTTCTTCCATGCCCAGTGCATGCAATCGATGCTTCCAAGCATTCCAGGGAATCCTCTGGCAGCATTTTGTGCCATGATCCTTGCAGTCTCTTCCTCAGTTGGCCCTCTCAAGTAGTATTTGCCAAACTTTCCCACCACAGCTCGGCAAAACTTGTACATGCACTCAATGGCAGTAGACTCACTCATGCGAAGGTAGTCGTCCTGTGTATCGGCAGGTGCTCCGTATGCAAGCATCCTCATGGCGGCGGTGCACTTCTGAATGGACGAGAACCCGAGAACGCCTACAACGTCGACCTTGAGCTTGAAGTAGGGGTCGAACTCTCGAACGCCGTGGAGGATATTCATGAACAGGCCCTTGCTCATCCTGTACCGGCGCCGAAAATTGTCTTCATGTGTTGCACCGTCGGCGAAGTAGTCGTTGTGCAGCATGGCATGCCCCTCCATCCTCTGCCGGGGCTTCGACTTCCTTCTTCCCGGCCTTGATCCTCCGCGGCGCGGCCTCTTCCTCTTCTCCGCCTCAGCGTCAAGCATGTCCTGGAGGGACGCGATGATCAGCAAATGCTCCCGCAGGTCGTCGTCGAAGGCTTGCTCGTCCTCCAGCAGCAGGGCAAGCATCTCATCGTCGTTGTCCATGGCTAAAGCAAAATCAATGGTTAAAATTGCGCCGAGGCAGACGACGCAACAAACAGCGGCCAATCGCGCCTACCTGGCAAGTCGTCGAGCACCTTGTGTGCGCGGGTGTTGGAGATATGCCCAAGAGGCAATAATAAAGTGGTTATTATAATATCTTTGTGTTTATGATAAATGTTTATATACCATGCTATAATTGTATTAACCGAAACATTGATACATGTGTGTTATGTAAACAACAAGGAGTCCCTAGTAAGCCTCTTGTATAACTAGCTTGTTGATTAATAGATGATCATGGTTTCGTGATCATGAACATTGGATGTTATTAATAACAAGGTTATGTCATTGGTTGAATGATATAATGGACATACACCCAAATGAGCGTAGCATAAGATCAAGTCATTAAGTTCATTTGCTATAAGCTTTCAATACATAGTTGTCTTAATCCTTCGACCATGAGATCATGTAAATCACTTACACCGAAAGGGTACTTTGATTACATCAAACGTCATTGCGTAAATGGGTGACAATAAAGGTGGGATTAAGTATTTGGAAAGTGTGAGTTGAGGCATATGGATCAACAGTGGGATTTGTCCATCCCGATGACGGATAGATATACTCTGGGCCCTCTCGGTGGAATGTCATCTGATTAGCTTGCAAGCATATGAATAGTTCATAAGAGATCACATACCACGGTACGAGTAAAGAGTACTTGTCGGTAACGAGGTTGAACAAGGTATGGAGATACCGATGATCAAACCTCGGACAAGTAAAATATCGCGAGACAAAGGGAATTGGCATCATATGTAAATGGTTCAATCGATCACTAAGTCATCGTTGAATATGTGGGAGCCATTATGGATCTCCAGATCCCGCTATTGGTTATTGCTCGGAGAGGAGTCTCGACCATGTCTGCATAGTTCGCGAACCGTAGGGTGACGCGCTTAAGGTTCGATGTCGCATAAGTAGATTTGAATATGGTATGGAGACGAAGTTTGTTCGGAGTCTCGGATGTGATCCAGGATGTCACGAGGAGGTCCGGAATAGTCCGGAGAATAAGATTCATATAAGGGAAGTTGATTTCTGGGTTTTCGGAAATGTTCGGGATTTTTCCGGTGATTGGAAGGTTCTAGAAGGTTCCGGAAGGTCCACCATGGGGCCCACGACCTGGGAGGCCCACCGTGGGCCGAGGGGATGCTCCCTGGCCTAATGGGCCAGGGGCACTTGGCCCCCAAGGCCCAGGCCGGCCAAACCCCTAGGGTTTTCCTGGGGGGATCAACTTGGGGGAGGGGAAAGCCCCTCCCCCCTTGGCCGCCGCCCCCCAACCCTAGATGGGAAGGGGGCCACCTTGGCCGGCCAGCCCCCTATATAAAGAGGGGAGGGGGTGGCCGGCCACACCATCCCCATTGCCTCCTCCTCTGGCCGCCTCTCCCTCCACCATACGCTGTCCGGGCTTAGGCGAAGCCCTGCAGTTTTCTTCCTCCACCACCACCACCACGCCGTCGTGCTGCTGGACGTTGGAGGAGATCTACCACACCTCCGCTGCCCGCTGGACGGGAGAGGAAGGAGCTTCATCGACACCGTACGCGCGACCGAGTACGGAAGTGCTGCCGGATTGCAGCACCGGGGACGATCGTCTACACCAACAACGAGATTAATCTCGTAGGCTTTGGAATCTTCGAGGGTTAGTCTCATCTCCATCTCGTTGCTTAGATCTAGTAGATTGGATCTTGGGTGTTCCATAGATTAGATCTGTTGGTTTTATTCGCTTTGCGGTAGGAAATTTTTGTTTTCTATGCAACGAACCCCATCAGTGGTATCAGAGCCACGTCTATGCATAGATCTGTTGCACGAGTAGAACACAATGGTTTGTGGGCGGTGATGCTTTTGTTGCTTTAGTTTGTGTACTTTGCTTCTTGCGGGATGGTGGGATGAAGCGGCCCGGGCTAACTTTACATGACCGCGTCTCATGAGACTTGCTCCACGCTTGACATGCAACTTGTATTGCATAAGTGGCTTTGCGGGTGTCTGTCTCTCCCACCATAGTGAAGATTGTAATTTGCACTTCTATTGTCAACACTAGTATCACCGTTGTGGTTCATGTTCGTAGGTAGATTGGATCTTACTCGAAAACCCTAAACCACGTAAAAGATGCAAACCAAATTAGAGGCGTCTAACTTGTTTTTGCAGGGTTTGGTGATGTGATATGGCCATAATGTGATGATGATTATATTTGATGTATGAGATGTTCATTGTTGTATTATGGCAACCGGCAGGAGCCTAATGGTTGTCTTTAATTTTTGTTAAAGACCTGCGTGTCTATTCATCATGTAATAGCTTTATTTCAAGTAGTTGTTATAGTAGCTATAAGTGATGGACAACCATGAAGCGGCGCCACTGACCTTGACGCCATGCTGGTGATGATGGAGATCATGTCCGTGCTTTGGAGATGGAGATCAAAAGCACAAGAAGAAAGGCCATATCATATCACACATTATGAATTGCATGTGATGTTAATCCTTTTATGCATCTTATTTTGCTTAGATCGCGACGGTAGCATTATAAGATGATCCCTCTCACTAAATATCAAGATAATAAAGTGTTCATCCTTAGTATGCACCGTTGCTAAGACTTGTCGTTTCGAAGCATCTCGTGATGATCGGGTGTGATAGACTCTACATGTGCATACAACGGGTGCAAGCCAGATTTGCACACGCGGATACTAAGGTTGCCTTGACGAGCCTAGCATGTACAGACATGGTCTCGGAACACGGGATACCGAAAGGTAGAGCATGAGTCATATGAATGATATGATGAACACTTTGAGTGTTCGCCTTTGAAGCTACATCTTTTCTCATGAAGATCGGACTTGGTGTAGTGGATTTGGTTCGTGTAATCACTAAGACAATGCGAGGGATGTTGTTTTGAGTGGGAGTTCACCTAGTTAATTTAAGAATTAAAATTGAACTCTATTTATCATAAACTTAGTCTAAACTCTTTGCAAATATGTTGTAGATCATGGCGCCCCCTCCATCAATTTTAATCAGTTCCTAGAGAAAGAAAAGCTTAAGGGCAATGGTAGCAACTTCACTGACTGGTTCCGTCATGTGAGGATTTTCCTCACTGGCGTAAGCATGCAATATGTGCTCGAAGCACCGCTAGGTCCCCCACCACCTCCTGCAGTATCCGAGGACATAAAGAATGTTTATGAGACTCGGGTAACTCGGTACTCCGAAGTTCAGTGTGCCATCCTGTGCAGTTTAGAGGCAGAGCTCCAAAAGCGTTTTGAGCACCACGACCCTTGTGATATGATGCGTGAGCTCAAACTTATCTTTGAAACTCATGCGGCCGTGGAGAGCTATGAGGCCTCGAAACAGTTCTTTAACTGCATGATGGAAGAGGGCAGTGATACGTCCAATTTGCATCACTATTTTGTATCATAATTTGCTGTTATTCATTGATATATTTCATATTGGTACACAATACTTATGTTATTTCATCTATTTTGCATGTTTCATCATCATTGGAGGATCAAGCACCGGAGCCAGGATTCTGCTGGAAAAAGCACCGTCAGAACGCAATATTTCGGAAGATCAACTGTGGAAGGGAATTTCACGTAAATTCCTATTTTTCCAGATGACGGAGGGAGCCAGAAGGGAAGAGAGAGGAGCCACTGTGGGCCCAGACCATAGGGCGGCGCGGCCCATGGCCTGGCCGCGCCACCCTATGCTCTGGGGGCCCCACAGCCTCTTTCGCCTCCTTTTCTTCGCGTACTCCTTCGTCCCGAAACCTAAGCCACAGAGAGGACCTCACGAAGGGTTACAGCCGCCTCTGCGGGGCGGAGAACACCAGAGAGAAAAGAGCTCTCCGGCGGGCAGGAATCCGCCGGGGAAATTCCCTCCCGGACGGGGAAATCGACGCCATCGCCATCGTCATCGAGCGGGACATCATCTCCATCATCATCATCATCATCTCCACCATCTACACCGCCATCACCACCGCTGCACCTCGTCACCGCTGTAGCAATTCGGGTTAAATCTTGATTGTTTGATAGGGGAAACTCTCCCGGTGTTATTCTATACTTGTTGTAGATGCTATTGAGTGAAACCATTGAACCAAGGTTTATGTTCAGATTGTTATTCATCATCATATCACCTCTGATTGTATTCCATATGATGTCTCGTGAGTAGTTCGTTTAGTTCTTGAGGACATGGGTGAAGTCTAAATGCTAGTAGTGAATTATGGTTGAGTAATATTCAATGTTATGATATTTAAGTTGTGGTGTCATTCTTCTAGTGGTGTCGTGTGAACGTCGACTACACGACACTTCACCATTTATGGGCCTAGGGGAGTGCATCTTGTACTCGGTTGCTAATTGCGGGGTTGCCGGAGTGACAGAAACCTAAGCCCCCGTTAGTATATCGATGCAGGAGGGATCGCAGGATCTCAGAGTTTAAGGCTGTGGTTAGATTTATCTTAATTACTTTCTTGTAGTTGCGGATGCTTGCAAGGGGTATAATCACAAGTATGTATTAGTCCTAGGAAGGGCGGTGCATTAGCATAGGTTCACCCACACAACACTTATCAAAACAATGAAGATTATTTAGCCACTTGAAGCGAAAGTACTAGACTAAAATCCCCGTGTGTCCTCAAGAACGCTTGGTCATTATAAGTAAACAAACCGGCTTGTCCTTTGTGCTAAAAAGGATTGGGCCACTCGCTGCAATTATTTCTCTCGCATTTTATTTACTTGTACTTTATTTATCTGCAATATCAAAACCCCCTGAATACTTGTCTGTGAGCATTTACAGTGAATCCTTCATCGAAACTGCTTGTCAACACCTTCTGCTCCTCGTTGGGTTCGACACTCTTATTTATCGAAAGTACTACGATACACCCCCTATACTTGTGGGTCATCAAGACTATTTTCTGGCGCCGTTGCCGGGGAGTGAAGCGCTATTGGTAAGCGGAATTGGTAAGGAAATTTACTGTTTGTGCTGATTTTATTTCTGCCTGCTGCTATAAATCATTATGGAGAGATCTTCTCTTCAATTTCTATTTGGGAAATCTACTACTACTGCAACGGTAGTGGATGAAGCGCCAGGTGAGGAAGTAGTACCATATAAAATACCTATGAAAATTATTGAACGTGTTATGGATAACCGCTATGAAGGGGATGGAACTGTCCATCCTGGTGATCATTTATTGTTTTTGCATGAATTATGCGGGTTATTCAAATGTGCAGGTATTTCTATGAATGAAGTTAGGAAGAAACTATTCACTATATCGCTGTCTGGTAAAGCGGCGCATTGGTATAAATTGCTGAAGAATGGTGATTCTATTGATTGGGAGGACATTGTGCCTTTATTTTATTCCAAATTTTATCCTCCAAGTGAAATTCACAAAGATCGGAACCGCATATATAATTTCTGGCCTCATGATGGAGAGAGTATTGCCCAAGCTTGGGGGAGATTGAAGTCTTTAATGCTCAAATGCCCCATTCATGAGCTTCCTGGTAATGTTATTATTGATAATTTCTATGCAAGACTTTCTTTTCAAGACAAGACCTTGCTGGATACTTCTTGTTCTGGATCATTTACACGCAAGAATGAAGAGTTTAAAAGGGACCTTCTTGATCGGATCCAAGAAAATACTGAAGGATGGGAGAACGACAAAGATAGAGAATCAGGTATAATTTATGATTATAAATGCATTGAAGCTTTTATGGATACTGATAAATTTCGTAATATGAGTGCTACATATGGTCTTGATTCCCAAGTTGTTGCAAATCTTTATAAAGCTTTTGCCTCTCATTATGAACTGCCTAAGAAGAATTTTGATAAGTATCATGAACCGTATAAGGATAAAGTTGATTCATCTGTAAACAAATGTGTAGTGGTTGAAACTGTTGATAATATTATTCCTGAAGCTTATATTGAAAAAACTCCTTTCCCTGCTAAAATGAAGGAGTACTCTGTCATATCTAGTGCGGTTAATAAAAGTGAAAAGAAACCTAAAGAACCTGAAGAACAAATTAAAATTGAACCTGCTGTTGCAATAGTTAAAGATCTTGTGACTGAAAATGTGGAGGATGGTCATATTATTTTCTGTGAAGATGCTTCTAATATTGTTTCACATCCTAATAAATCCAAACAAGTTAGTGTTCCTATGCTATCTGTTAGAATTGGTGATCATTGCTATTATGGTTTATGTGATATTGGTGCAAGTGTTAGTGCTATTCCTTATGAGCTTTACACGGAGATTATGCACGAAATTGGTTCTTGTGAACTTGAAGATATTGATGTGGTTATTCATCTGGCTAATAGAGAAACTATTTCTCCAATTGGTATTGTTCGAGATGTGGAAGTTCTATGTGGTAAGATTAAATATCCTGCTGACTTTTTGGTACTTGGTTCTGCTGCTAGTGATCATTGTCCTATCATTTTTGGTAGACCTTTTCTAAATACTTGTGGAGCTATTATAGATTGTAAGAAAGAGAAAATTTTGACTAGATTTGCTGGTGAACCTTATGAATTTAACTTTTCTAAATTTACCAAAACTCCTTATAAAGTTGACTTGCCTAGTAATGATTTTAAAATGGAGCAGTGTGCATCTATTGTTCTTGTTCCTAATAATCCTTTGCAGCAACATTTGGAGAATAGTGAAAGTGAAGCTTTTAGGAAAGAAAGAGATGAGCTTGAGGAAATTTTTCTTCGCCAACCTATTCTCAAGCATGATTTACCGGTGGAAGATTTGGGTACAACACCGCCACCGAAGGAAGATCCTGTTTTTGATTTAAAGCCTTTACCTGATAATCTTAAATATGCTCATATTGATGATAAGAAAATATATCCTGTTATTATTAGTTCTAAGCTTTCAGAGATTGAGGAAGAAAGGTTATTGGAAATATTGAAGAAACACCGAGGAGCTATTGGCTATACTCTTGATGATTTGAAAGGGATTTCTCCTTCTATTTGCCAACATGCTATTAATATGGAAGAAGATGCAAAGCCTGTTGTTGAACATCAACGTCGTCTAATTCCGAAGATGAAAGAGGTGGTAAGGAACGAGGTATTAAAACTTCTTGAAGCTGGTATTATATATCCTATTGCTGATAGTAGATGGGTTAGTCCTGTGCATTGCGTTCCTAAGAAAGGAGGAATGACTGTTGTGCCTAATGATAATGATGAGCTTATTCCTCAAAGAATAGTTGTAGGTTATAGAATGTGCATTGATTTTCGAAAAGTTAATAAAGTTACTAAGAAAGATCATTACCCTTTACCCTTTATTGATCAAATGCTAGAAAGGTTATCTAAAAATACTCATTTTTGCTTTCTTGATGGTTATTCTGGGTTTTCACAAATTGCTGTTAAAGCTAAAGATCAAGAGAAAACCACGTTTACTTGTCCTTATGGAACTTATGCTTATAGGCGTATGCCTTTTGGTTTATGTAATGCTCCTGCTACTTTCCAAAGATGCATGTCTGCTATTTTTCATGGTTTTTGCGAAAGTATTGTAGAGGTGTTCATGGATGATTTTTCTGTCTATGGGAATTCTTTTGATAATTGCCTGCGAAACCTCGATAAAGTTTTGCAGAGATGTGAAGAAACTAACCTTGTTCTTAATTGGGAGAAATGCCATTTTATGGTTAATGAAGGAATTGTATTGGGACATAAAATTTCCGAGAGAGGTATTGAAGTTGATAGAGCTAAAGTTGAAGCAATTGAGAAGATGCCCTATCCGAGGGATGTTAAAGGTATTCGTAGTGTTCTTGGTCATGCTGGGTTTTATAGGAGATTTATTAAAGATTTCTCTAAAATTTCAAAGCCTCTTACTAATCTTCTTCAAAAAGATGTACCTTTTGTTTTTGATGATGATTGTAAGGAAGCTTTTGAAACTCTAAAGAAAGCCTTAACAACTGCTCCTGTAGTCGAACCTCCTGATTGGAATTTGCCTTTTGAAATTATGTGTGATGCTAGTGATTTTGCTGTAGGCGCTGTTCTTGGACAGCGGGTAGATAAAAAATTAAATGTTATTCATTATGCTAGTAAGACTCTTGATGCTGCTCAAAGAAATTATGCTACAACTGAAAAAGAATTGTTAGCTGTAGTCTTTGCTTGTGACAAGTTTAGACCTTATATTGTTGATTCAAAAGTTACAATTCATACTGATCATGCTGCAATTAGATACCTTATGACAAAGAAAGATGCTAAGCCAAGGCTTATTAGATGGGTACTTCTGTTGCAAGAATTTGATTTACATATTATAGATAGGAAAGGTGCTGATAATCCTGTTGCTGATAATTTGTCTAGATTGGAAAATATTGCTTATGATCCTGTTCCTGTTAATGATAGTTTTCCAAATGAACAATTGGCTGTAATAAAGGTGAGCTCGCGAGAGAGCCCTTGGTATGCAGATTATGCTAACTTTATTGTTTCGAAGTATTTGCCTCCAACCTTTTCAGCTCAGCAAAGGAGGAAATTCTTTTATGACTTGAGGCATTATTTTTGGGATGACCCACACTTATATAAAGAAGGAGTGGATGGTATTATGCGAAGATGTGTTCCTGAATATGAACAACAGGAGATATTGAATAAATGTCATGGTAGTGTTTATGGAGGACATCACGCTGGAGATAGAACCGCGCAAAAGGTTCTACAATCAGGTTTTTATTGGCCAACACTCTTCAAAGATGCAAGGAAATTTATTTTATCTTGTGATGAATGTCAAAGAGTTGGTAATATCTCCAGACGCAATGAAATGCCTATGAATTATACTCTTGTTATTGAACCATTCGATTGTTGGGGATTCGACTTCATGGGTCCTTTCCCTTCTTCAGACGGTAACACTCATATACTTGTCGCTGTTGATTATGTTACTAAATGGGTAGAAGCTATACCTACAAAAAGTGCTGATGGTGAGACCTCTATAAAAATGCTTGTAGATGTTATATTTCCTAGATTTGGAGTACCTAGATATATTATGACTGATGGAGGTTCTCATTTTATTCATGGAGGTTTTAGAAAAACTCTTGCTAAGTATGGTATTAATCATAGAATTGCTTCTGCTTATCACCCTCAAACTAGTGGTCAAGTAGAATTATCAAATAGAGAGATTAAAGCTATCTTGGGAAAGACTGTTAATAAATCTAGAAAGAATTGGGCTAGCAAATTGAAAGAAGCACTATGGGCTTATAGAACTGCTTATAAAAATCCTATGGGAATGTCACCTTATAAAATGGTTTATGGAAAAGCTTGTCATTTACCTTTAGAACTAGAGCACAAAGCTTATTGGGCTGTTAGAGAACTAAATAAAGATCCTAAATTAGCCGGTAATAAGAGGTTGTTGCAATTAAGTTCTCTAGATGAATGGAGAAGTGAAGCTTATGAAAATGCTAAACTCTTTAAAGAAAAAGTTAAGAAGTGGCATGATAGAAGGATCATTAAAAGAGAATTTAATGTTGGAGATCAAGTTCTATTGTATCGGTCTCGTCTCAGATTCTTTGCAGGGAAATTACTCTCGAAGTGGGAAGGACCATATGTTGTTGAGGAGGTGTATCGTTCAGGAGCAATTAAAATTAGCTCTCTCCAAGGCAATGCCACACAAGTGGTGAATGGACAAAGACTCAAGCATTATATCTCGGGTGATTCTTATAATGTTGATGTTGATATTATTCAAGTGGAAACACCGGAGGCTTTCATCAAAGGACAAATTGACAGTCCGCCAGAACTGGACTTTGAATAGGTAACAGTACAGGTAATAAAAAGTCCGCGTTTACCTTTCCGAACATTATTTCTGCTGTTTTTAGAAAATATGAAAAATTACGGAATCGAAACGGAGTGGAAAAGACGCGCGAGGGCCCGTCACCACAGGCCGGCGCGGGCCCCACCCTGGCCGCGCCGACCTATGGTGACAGCCCCTCGGCGTCCCGTTTCCACTCGTTTTCGGCCTGGAACCTTCCTTTTGTCGTAAAAATATTTGCTATATAATCCCCCGGACCCCTGGAGGTCCGTAATATCGTTTTCTCGTCGTGTTTTGTTTCGAGCTGTTTTCTGCCAGGATCTGCTTCGGATCTAGATCCACCATGTCTTCGTCGGGAACTCAGAAGGACAGCTTCTTTGAGGACGTCGTCAACCCGTACATGAACGAGCTGAAGATGCACCCCAAAGAGTTGCAGCTCGTGGATGGAGAGTTGCAGATCAAAGATGTCCAGGGTCCTAAGGGAGAAGGGAGCTTGGAAGACAGGATGGAGAAACTGGAACAAGAGGTTTTCAACTACAAGAAGATGGCTGAGCGTGAAGTGGATATCTTTCACAAGATTGTGTCTGAACTCATTGATGGGCACAAGAAGGAGACTGCAAAGCTGTGGGACGATATCTTCTCACTTCACGACACCACCAACAAACTCCAAGCTCAACTCTATGATGTTCATAATCAAAACTGTGAGTATGAAAACAGGTTTAAGCGCATAAGTCATGCTGCTAGTTTCAGGTTTCCGGAGACCAAGATGTCTTTTGTTGATGGAGGGCCTCTTCCATGGAAGTCTGATGACGACAAAGATTCGCCATCATCACCGAAGGAGTAATTCATCATCGGTATTGGCATCCCCTTGGTTTGTTCCAAGCTTGGGGGAGTGCCGCGGTATCACATCATCACCACCTTTATCTTTTACTATCAAGTAGTGTCATATCATGAGTAGGGAAGTTATCATATAGAATAGTATGCAATGTGGAAGTATCTCTCTTAGTTGGTTATCTATGTATCCGTTGGTGTGAGTTATCGTTATGAAATATTAATGAGAAGTCTTATCATTTACTTTTTGCACACCTTATTTTAGTTTGCAATCTCCATTATATGATTACTCTTGACATGAGTATTGATATCACTTTGGGAGCATCAAGTAAATCTATTTGGTTTTGGCAAACTTAGCATTGGTCAATAGCAACAACATCTTGATGTTTAATAAAAGAGAGAAATACACTTAGATACATTACTCTATTATCTCTATGCTTATGAGCTTAGTATTCTTAAGTTAAAATTGCTTGTGCTTATGAGAAAGATGCATGATTGTTTCTATCATATGTATATTTGTTTGTTTCCCTCAACCTTTATGCTTGCTATCAAACCTTGCTAGCCAAAGACCTGTATCGAGAGGGAATGCTTCTCATACATCCATAACCTTAGACCAAACCTATGCCATTTGTGTCCACCATACCTACCTACTACATGGTATTTTCTGCCATTCCAAGTAAATACTTCATGTGCTACCTTTAAATTATTCAAACTACTACTCCTTATTTGTGTCAATGTTTTATAGCTCATGAGGAAGTATGTGGTGTTTTATCTTTCAATCTTGTTGGGCGGACTTTCACAATGGACTAGCGGCACATCCGCTTATCCAATAATTTTGCAATAAGAGCTGGCAACGGGGTTCCCAGCCCCAATTAATAACTTTCATTAATAATTCTCTTCACATGTTTTGCTCTGAGTTATCAGTAAGCAACTTAATTTTGCAATAGACACTCCTCCATGGTATGTGAATGTTGGAAGGCACCCGAGGATTCGGTTAGCCATGGATTGAGAAAGCCAAGGTTGGGGGGAGTGTCATCCTTAATAAAACTAAAATACATGTGTAAACAAAAGAGAAGGGGGATGATCTACCTTGCTGGTAGAAATGCCGTCCCTCATGGGAGCCGCTCTTTGAAGGTTCGTTTGGCAAGGGGGTTAGAGTGCCCGCTACCATTCGTTGACAACAACAAACACCGCTCAAAATCTTACTTTTATGCTCTTTATATGATTTCAAAACTTGAAAAGCTCTAGCACATGATTTAATCCCTGCTTCCCTCTGCGAAGGGCCTATCTTTTACTTTTATGTTGAGTCAGTAAACCTATTTCCCTCTATCTCAAGCAAGCAATTGAGTTGATGTGAACCAATCATTTATGCTATGATTCAGTTAATCATGTCTTTTATACTTTCTTGTTTAGTACCAATTTTATCTGAATGAATATGACTTTGAAGTTATCAATGATTATGAAGAGATTGTTATGCTTAAATATGAAGGCTCAGCTATAAATTCTAATATGAAAGTTTTGCTTAGAAGTACAATCCGTTAGTAGTTCTCTGACCAAGAACAAAGTTTGCCATCACCAATTATGATTTCTTATGCACCTTTACTTGTGATTTCTCTTTACTTATTTCAAGATGAGTTATATGAGGAAGTTGTTTACTAGAATGTCTTGTGTGAATGAATATGATGCTTCTTGTCCGTATTCTATTTATCGACTCTTCACTCCATAAACATGTGGTCTCGTTTATCGAGCTCAGTTTCGCTTGGGGACAAGCGAGGTCTAAGCTTGGGGGAGTTGATACGTCCAATTTGCATCACTATTTTGTATCATAATTTGCTGTTATTCATTGATATATTTCATATTGGGACACAATACTTATGTTATTTCATCTATTTTGCATGTTTCATCATCATTGGAGGATCAAGCACCGGAGCCAGGATTCTGCTGGAAAAAGCACCGTCAGAACGCAATATTTCGGAAGATCAACTGTGGAAGGGAATTTCACGTAAATTCCTATTTTTCCAGATGACGGAGGGAGCCAGAAGGGGAAGAAGAGAGGAGCCACTGTGGGCCCAGACCATAGGGCGGCGCGGCCCATGGCCTGGCCGCGCCACCCTATGCTCTGGGGGCCCCACAGCCTCTTTCGCCTCCTTTTCTTCGCGTACTCCTTCGTCCCGAAAACCTAAGCCACAGAGAGGACCTCACGAAGGGTTACAGCCGCCTCTGCGGGGCGGAGAACACCAGAGAGAAAAGAGCTCTCCGGCGGGCAGGAATCCGCCGGGGAAATTCCCTCCCGGAGGGGGAAATCGACGCCATCGCCATCGTCATCGAGCGGGACATCATCTCCATCATCATCATCATCATCTCCACCATCTACACCGCCATCACCACCGCTGCACCTCGTCACCGCTGTAGCAATTCGGGTTAAATCTTGATTGTTTGATAGGGGAAACTCTCCCGGTGTTATTCTATACTTGTTGTAGATGCTATTGAGTGAAACCATTGAACCAAGGTTTATGTTCAGATTGTTATTCATCATCATATCACCTCTGATTGTATTCCATATGATGTCTCGTGAGTAGTTCGTTTAGTTCTTGAGGACATGGGTGAAGTCTAAATGCTAGTAGTGAATTATGGTTGAGTAATATTCAATGTTATGATATTTAAGTTGTGGTGTCATTCTTCTAGTGGTGTCGTGTGAACGTCGACTACACGACACTTCACCATTTATGGGCCTAGGGGAGTGCATCTTGTACTCGGTTGCTAATTGCGGGGTTGCCGGAGTGACAGAAACCTAAGCCCCCGTTAGTATATCGATGCAGGAGGGATCGCAGGATCTCAGAGTTTAAGGCTGTGGTTAGATTTATCTTAATTACTTTCTTGTAGTTGCGGATGCTTGCAAGGGGTATAATCACAAGTATGTATTAGTCCTAGGAAGGGCGGTGCATTAGCATAGGTTCACCCACACAACACTTATCAAAACAATGAAGATTATTTAGCCACTTGAAGCGAAAGTACTAGACTAAAATCCCCGTGTGTCCTCAAGAACGTTTGGTCATTATAAGTAAACAAACCGGCTTGTCCTTTGTGCTAAAAAGGATTGGGCCACTCGCTGCAATTATTTCTCTCGCATTTTATTTACTTGTACTTTATTTATCTGCAATATCAAAACCCCCTGAATACTTGTCTGTGAGCATTTACAGTGAATCCTTCATCGAAACTGCTTGTCAACACCTTCTGCTCCTCGTTGGGTTCGACACTCTTATTTATCGAAAGTACTACGATACACCCCCTATACTTGTGGGTCATCAGGCAGCTCCGTTAGTGAGCACATGTTCGCAATGTCCGGACATGCGAAGAAGCTCAGTGACTTGGGGATTGTGATTCCTAACCAGCTGGGTATTCATCGTGTCCTCCAATCACTGCCACCAAGTTACAAGAACTTCGTGATGAACTACAACATGCAGAACATGAACAAAGAGTTACCTGAACTCTTCTCCATGCTGAAGTCTGCTGAAGTAGAAATAAAGAAGGAGAACCAAGTGTTGATGGTCAACAAGACCACCAGTTTCAAGAAACAGGGCAAGCCTAACAAGGGCAACTTCAAGAAGGGCGGCAAGAAAGTTGCAGCGCCTCCTGAGAAGCCTAAGGCTGGTCCTAAGCCTGAGACTGTGTGCTACTACTGCCAGGGGAAGGGGCACTGGAAGCGGAATTGCACCAAATACTTGGCCGATCTGAAGAGCGGCCACGTCAAGAAGAAAGGTATATTTGATATACATGTTATAGATGTCTATCTTACTGGTTCTCGTAGTAGTGCCTGGGTATTTGATACTGGTTCGGTTGCTCACATTTGTAACTCGAAACAGGAACTGCGGAATAAACGAAGCCTGGCAAGGGACGAGGTGACGATGCGCGTTGGAAATGGATCCAAGGTCGATGTGATCGCCGTCGGCACGCTCCCCCTACATCTACCTTCGGGATTAGTTTTAAACCTTAATAATTGTTATTTGGTACCTGCGTTGAGCATGAACATTATATCTGGATCTTGTTTGATGCAAGACGGTTATTCGTTTAAGTCTGAGAATAATGGTTGTTCGATTTATATGAGTAATGTCTTTTATGGCCATGCACCTGAGATGAATGGTTTATTCTTGTTAAATCTCGATAGTAGTGATACACATGTTCATAACATTGATGCTAAGCGAATTAAATTGAATGATAATTCTACTTATATGTGGCACTGTCGTCTTGGTCATATTGGAGTGAAGCGCATGAAGAAACTCCATTCCGATGGACTTCTTGAGTCACTTGACTTTGAGTCACTTGACAGATGCGAAGCATGTCTAATGGGAAAAATGACTAAGACTCCATTTTCTGGCACAATGGAGCGAGCTACAGACTTATTGGAAATCATACATACCGATGTGTGCGGACCAATGAGTGTAGCATCGCGCGGTGGTTATCGTTATGTTCTAACCTTCACGGATGATCTGAGTAGATATGGGTATATTTACTTTATGAAACACAAGTCCGAGACTTTTGAGAAGTTCAAGGAATTCCAAAGTGAAGTAGAAAATCAACGTAACAAGAAGATTAAGTTTCTGCGTTCTGATCGCGGAGGCGAATATCTGAGTTATGAGTTTGGCATGCATTTAAAGAAATGCGGAATACTTTCACAGTTGACACCGCCGGGAACACCACAGCGCAATGGTGTGTCCGAACATCGTAATCGAACTCTCTTAGATATGGTTCGTTCTATGATGTCTCTTACCGATTTGCCATTATCGTTTTGGGGTTATGCTTTAGAGACAGCCGCATTCACTTTAAATAGGGCACCATCTAAATCCGTTGAAACGACACCGTATGAATTATGGTTTGGGAAGAAACCTAAGTTGTCGTTCCTTAAAGTTTGGGGTTGCGATGCTTATGTAAAGAAGTTACAACCTGACAAGCTAGAACCCAAAGCGGAGAAATGCGTCTTCATAGGATACCCTAAAGAAACAATTGGGTATACTTTCTATCACAGATCCGAAGGCAAAATCTTTGTTGCCAAGAACGGATCCTTTCTTGAGAAGGAGTTTCTCACTAAAGAAGTGACTGGAAGAAAAGTAGAACTCGACGAGGTTGATGAACCTTCTCTCATAGATCAGAGTAGCGCAGTGCCGGAAGAAGTTCCTGTGCAGCCTGCACCGATAGGAGAGGAAGCAAATGATGATGATCATGAAACTTCGAACGAGGAAGCTACTGAACCTCGCAGATCGACGAGGGAACGTACCACTCCTGATTGGTATGATCCCTGTCTAAATGTCATGATTGTGGACGACAATGATGAGGACCCTGCGACGTATGAAGAAGCGATGATGAGCCCAGATTCCAACAAATGGCAAGAGGCCATGAAATCCGAAATGGGATCCATGTATGATAACAAAGTATGGACTTTGGTAGACTTACCTGATAGCCGCAAGGCTGTCGAGAATAAATGGATCTTCAAGAGAAAAACAGATGCTGATGGTAATATTACTGTCTATAAAGCTCGACTTGTCGCAAAGGGTTTCCGACAAATTCAAGGAGTTGACTATGATGAGACTTTCTCACCTGTAGCGAAGCTAAAGTCTGTGAGGATTTTGTTAGCAATAGCTGCATTTTTCGATTATGAGATTTGGCAGATGGATGTCAAAACGGCATTCCTTAATGGAGACATTGAGGAAGAGTTGTATATGGTACAACCCAAAGGTTTTGTCGATCCTAAAAATGCTGACAAGGTATGCAAACTTCAGCGTTCCATTTATGGACTGAAGCAAGCATCCCGGAGTTGGAACCTACGCTTTGATAGAGTGATCAAAGACTTTGGTTTTATACGGACTCATGGTGAGGCCTGTATTTACAAGAAAGTGAGTGGGAGCTCTGTAGCGTTCCTGATATTATATGTAGATGACATATTATTGATTGGGAATGATATAGAACTTTTAAGCAGCATTAAAGGTTATTTGAATAAGTCTTTTTCAATGAAAGACCTTGGTGAAGCAGCATACATTTTAGGCATCAAGATTTATAGAGATAGATCAAGACGCCTAATAGGCCTTTCACAAAGTACATATCTGGACAAGATTCTAAAGAAGTTTAGAATGGATGAAAGCAAGAAAGGGTTCTTACCTATGTTGCCAGGTAAGGTCTTGAGTAAGACTCAAGGTCCGGCTACGGCAGATGAAAGAGAGAGGATGAGCAAGATCCCCTATGCTTCGGCAGTAGGCTCTATCATGTACGCCATGCTGTGTACTAGACCGGATATCGCACATGCTGTTAGTTTGACCAGCAGATATCAAAGTGATCCAGGGATGGAACACTGGACAGCGGTCAAGAATATCCTGAAGTACTTGAAAAGGACTAAGGATATGTTTCTTTGTTATGGCGGTGACCAAGAGCTCGTTGTAACCAGTTACACCGATGCAAGTTGGAACACTGATGACTCTAAGTCTCAGTCTGGGTACGTGTTTATATTGAATGGTGCGGCGTAAGCTGGAGCAGTTCCAAGCAGTGCACGGTGGCAAAATCTTCAACAGAATCTGAATATATAGCGGCTTCAGAGGCTTCATCGGAAGCGGTATGGATGAAGAGGTTCATTGTTGAGCTTGGTGTGGTTCCTAGTGCATTGGACCCGCTAGTCATTTATTGTGACAACACGGGTGCCATCGCCAATGCAAAGGAACCAAGGTCACACAAGAAGCTGAAGCATATCAAGCTGCGTTTTCATTCGATTCGCGAGTACATCGAAGATGGTGAAGTAGAGATTTGCAAAGTACACACGGATCTGAATGTTGCAGATCCGTTGACTAAAGCTCTCCCAAGGGCAAAGCATGACCAACACCAGAATGCCATGGGTGTTAGGTACCTTACAATGTAATCTAGATTATTGACTCTAGTGCAAGTGGGAGACTGTTGGAGATATGCCCAAGAGGCAATAATAAAGTGGTTATTATAATATCTTTGTGTTTATGATAAATGTTTATATACCATGCTATAATTGTATTAACCGAAACATTGATACATGTGTGTTATGTAAACAACAAGGAGTCCCTAGTAAGCCTCTTGTATAACTAGCTTGTTGATTAATAGATGATCATGGTTTTGTGATCATGAACATTGGATGTTATTAATAACAAGGTTATGTCATTGGTTGAATGATATAATGGACATACACCCAAATGAGCGTAGCATAAGATCAAGTCATTAAGTTCATTTGCTATAAGCTTTCAATACATAGTTGTCTTAATCCTTCGACCATGAGATCATGTAAATCACTTACACCGAAAGGGTACTTTGATTACATCAAACGTCATTGCGTAAATGGGTGACAATAAAGGTGGGATTAAGTATTTGGAAAGTGTGAGTTGAGGCATATGGATCAACAGTGGGATTTGTCCATCCTGATGACGGATAGATATACTTTGGGCCCTCTCGGTGGAATGTCATCTGATTAGCTTGCAAGCATATGAATAGTTCATAAGAGATCACATACCACGGTACGAGTAAAGAGTACTTGTCGGTAACGAGGTTGAACAAGGTATGGAGATACCGATGATCAAACCTCGGACAAGTAAAATATCGCGAGACAAAGGGAATTGGCATCGTATGTAAATGGTTCAATCGATCACTAAGTCATTGTTGAATATGTGGGAGCCATTATGGATCTCCAGATCCCGCTATTGGTTATTGCTCGGAGAGGAGTCTCGACCATGTCTGCATAGTTCGCGAACCGTAGGGTGACGCGCTTAAGGTTCGATGTCGCATAAGTAGATTTGAATATGGTATGGAGACAAAGTTTGTTCGGAGTCTCGGATGTGATCCAGGATGTCACGAGGAGGTCCGGAATAGTCCGGAGAATAAGATTCATATAAGGGAAGTTGATTTCTGGGTTTCGGAAATGTTCGGGATTGTTCCGGTGTTGACTGGAAGGTTCTAGAAGGTTCCGGAAGGGTCCACCATGGGGCCCACGACCCGGGAGGCCCACCGTGGGCCGAGGGGATGCTCCCTGGCCTAATGGGCCAGGGGCACTTGGCCCCCAAGGCCCAGGCCGGCCAACCCCCTAGGGTTTCCCTGGGGGGGATCAACTTGGGGGAGGGGAAAGCCCCTCTCCCCCCTTGGCCGCCGCCCCCCCAACCCTAGATGGGAAGGGGGGCCACCTTGGCCGGCCAGCCCCCTATATAAAGAGGGGAGGGGGTGGCCGGCCACACCATCCCCCCATTGCCTCCTCCTCTGGCCGCCTCTCCCTCCACCATACGCTGTCCGGGCTTAGGCGAAGCCCTGCAGTTTTCTTCCTCCACCACCACCACCACGCCGTCGTGCTGCTGGACGTTGGAGGAGATCTACCACACCTCCGCTGCCCGCTGGAACGGGAGAGGAAGGAGCTTCATCGACACCGTACGCGCGACCGAGTACGGAAGTGCTGCCGGATTGCAGCACCGGGGACGATCGTCTACACCAACAACGAGATTAATCTCGTAGGCTTTGGAATCTTCGAGGGTTAGTCTCATCTCCATCTCGTTGCTTAGATCTAGTAGATTGGATCTTGGGTGTTCCATAGATTAGATCTGTTGGTTTTATTCGCTTTGCGGTAGGAAATTTTTGTTTTCTATGCAACGAACCCCATCAGTGGTATCAGAGCCACGTCTATGCATAGATCTGTTGCACGAGTAGAACACAATGGTTTGTGGGCGGTGATGCTTTTGTTGCTTTAGTTTGTGTACTTTGCTTCTTGCGGGATGGTGGGATGAAGCGGCCCGGGCTAACTTTACATGACCGCGTCTCATGAGACTTGCTCCACGCTTGACATGCAACTTGTATTGCATAAGTGGCTTTGCGGGTGTCTGTCTCTCCCACCATAGTGAAGATTGTAATTTGCACTTCTATTGTCAACACTAGTATCACCGTTGTGGTTCATGTTCGTAGGTAGATTGGATCTTACTCGAAAACCCTAAACCACGTAAAAGATGCAAACCAAATTAGAGGCGTCTAACTTGTTTTTGCAGGGTTTGGTGATGTGATATGGCCATAATGTGATGATGATTATATTTGATGTATGAGATGTTCATTGTTGTATTATGGCAACCGGCAGGAGCCTAATGGTTGTCTTTAATTTTTGTTAAAGACCTGCGTGTCTATTCATCATGTAATAGCTTTATTTCAAGTAGTTGTTATAGTAGCTATAAGTGATGGACAACCATGAAGCGGCGCCACTGACCTTGACGCCATGCTGGTGATGATGGAGATCATGTCCGTGCTTTGGAGATGGAGATCAAAAGCACAAGAAGAAAAGGCCATATCATATCACACATTATGAATTGCATGTGATGTTAATCCTTTTATGCATCTTATTTTGCTTAGATCGCGACGGTAGCATTATAAGATGATCCCTCTCACTAAATATCAAGATAATAAAGTGTTCATCCTTAGTATGCACCGTTGCTAAGACTTGTCGTTTCGAAGCATCTCGTGATGATCGGGTGTGATAGACTCTACATGTGCATACAACGGGTGCAAGCCAGATTTGCACACGCGGATACTAAGGTTGCCTTGACGAGCCTAGCATGTACAGACATGGTCTCGGAACACGGGATACCGAAAGGTAGAGCATGAGTCATATGAATGATATGATGAACACTTTGAGTGTTCGCCTTTGAAGCTACATCTTTTCTCGTGAAGATCGGACTTGGTGTAGTGGATTTGGTTCGTGTAATCACTAAGACAATGCGAGGGATGTTGTTTTGAGTGGGAGTTCACCTAGTTAATTTAAGAATTAAAATTGAACTCTATTTATCATAAACTTAGTCTAAACTCTTTGCAAATATGTTGTAGATCATGGCGCCCCCCTCCATCAATTTTAATCAGTTCCTAGAGAAAGAAAAGCTTAAGGGCAATGGTAGCAACTTCACTGACTGGTTCCGTCATGTGAGGATTTTCCTCACTGGCGTAAGCATGCAATATGTGCTCGAAGCACCGCTAGGTTCCCCACCACCTCCTGCAGTATCCGAGGACATAAAGAATGTTTATGAGACTCGGGTAACTCGGTACTCCGAAGTTCAGTGTGCCATCCTGTGCAGTTTAGAGGCAGAGCTCCAAAAGCGTTTTGAGCACCACGACCCTTGTGATATGATGTGTGAGCTCAAACTTATCTTTGAAACTCATGCGGCCGTGGAGAGCTATGAGGCCTCGAAACAGTTCTTTAACTGCATGATGGAAGAGGGCAGCTCCGTTAGTGAGCACATGTTCGCAATGTCCGGACATGCGAAGAAGCTCAGTGACTTGGGGATTGTGATTCCTAACCAGCTGGGTATTCATCGTGTCCTCCAATCACTGCCACCAAGTTACAAGAACTTCGTGATGAACTACAACATGCAGAACCTTCTGTGCGCGGAGGTGGGGCGGATTTGACGGCGCGTTCTGGGACGCGCTGGCGAAGCGGCGGCGGCGGCACGACCGGCGGGAGCCCCAGCCGCGTCGACGGTGCCGACTCTCAGCAGAGATCAGACGTCCAAACGGCCGGGAAATCCAGCGGCGGCGGAGGGGTGGGAGGCGCGGGAAGGAAGGAGCGACGAGAAAAAAGGCGCGAACCAACGGTTTATGCAAATAGTCGCCGACATGTGGGAGCCCGCCTCGCTTTTCGTTGTGTCCGGCGTGCCCGGAGCGTCCCCTATGGGACGGGGACGGGCTCGGGGCGCCGGACACCGTATCGGGCCGCGCCGGACAAAAATGGGCTTTGGGGGACTGATGTCTACGTGTGCTTCTATTCTTGTAGACAGTGTTGGGCCTCCAAGAGCAGAGGTTTGTAGAACAGCATCAAGTTTCCCTTAAGTGAATCACCCAAGGTTTATCGAACTCAGGGAGGTAGAGGTCAAAGATAATCCTCTCAAGCAACCCTGCAATTAAGATACAAGAAGTCTCTTGTGTCCCCAACACACCTAATACACTTGTCAGATGTATAGGTGCACTAGTTCGGCGAAGAGATAGTAAAACACAGGTGGTATAGATGGTGGTAAACAGTAATTGCGATCTGAAGTAAATATTGCAGCAAGCGAACATGTAGCAGAACTTGTTGGAAACAGTGTTTCAATGCTTAGAAACAAGGCCTAGGGATCATACTTTCACTAGTGGACACTCTCAACAATGCAATCATAATTGAATATAAATATAAGCACTTCACTATGCTATTCTGAATTACTCTCTGGCTGGATAACGAACACTAATTCACCATGTAGGGATGCAAAAGCAAACCTTAAAGATGTATTCCCAAGTACTAATAAACACCCCACGCTGTCACTTTGAGCATTCATAGGAGGTACTAACACACCACAATTTCATAGAGACATCCAACTCAAATCATAACCCAGTGAACAAGTATTCTGTGAAATTACACACGTGGGACAAGGAGTCTCCGGAGATCACATAAGTAAAATCCACTTGAATAACATAACTACATCTAGATTACAAAGCTCATCATATGAATCTCAATCATGTAAGGCAGCTCATGAGATCATTGTATTGAAGTACATGAGAGAGAGATTAACCACATAGCTACCGGTAGAGCCCTTAGCCTCGAGGAGAACTACTCCCTCCTCATCATGGGAGACAGCAACGGCGATGAAGATGGCGGTGGTGTCGATGGAGATGAATTCCGGGGGCAATTCCCCGTCCCGGCGGCGTGCCGGAACAGAGACTTCTATCCCCGAACTTGACTTCGCGATGGCGGCGGCTGCGTAACTTTTCTCGTCCCGTGGCTTATGTTTTTAGGGTTTTCGAGACGGAGAGAATATATAGGCGGAAGGGCAGCCTCGGAGGAGCCAGGGGGTGGCCCCCCCATAGGCTGGCGTGCCCAGGGGCCAGGCCGCGCCGCCCTGTGGGGTGGGGCCCCCAGGGCTCCCCTCTGGTCCCTCTCTGGCTCTCTGGAAGCTTCGTGGAAAAATAAGATCCTGGGCGTTGATTTCGTCCAATTCCGAAAATATTTCCTTTGTAGGATTTCTAAAACCAAAAACAGCAGAAAACAGGACTGGCACTTCGGCATCTTATTAATAGGTTAGTTCCGGAAAATGCATAAAAACGATATAAAGTGTGAATAAAACATGTAGGTATTGTCATAAAACTAGCATGGAACATCAGAAATTATAGATACGTTGGAGACGTATCAAGCATCCCCAAGCTTAGTTCCTACTCTCCTCGAGTAGGTAAATGATAAAAAGAATAATTTCTGAAGTGACATGCTACCAACATAATCTTGATCAACAATATTGTAAAGCATATGATATGAATGAAGTGATTCAAAGCAATGGTAAAGATGATGATTAAACAACTGAATCTTATAGCAAAGACTTTTCACGAATAGTACTTTCAAGACAAGTGTCAACAAGACTTGCATAAGAGCTAACCCATAAAGCAATAGATTCAAAGTAGAAGGCATTGAAGCAACACAAAGGATGATTAAGTTTCAGCAATTGCTTTCAACTTGTAACATGTATATCTCATGGATAATTGTCAACATAAAGTAATATAACAAGTGCAATAAGTAAACATATAAGAATCAATGCACACAGTTAACACAAGTGTTTGCTTCTAAGATAGAAAGAAGTAGGTAAACTGACTCAACATAAAGTAAAAGAAAGGCCCTTCGCAGAGGGAAGCATGGATTACTATTTTTGTGCTAGAGCTTTTATTTTGAAAACATAGAAACAATTTTGTCAACGGTAGTAATAATTCATATGTGTTATGTATAAAACTTCCTACAAGTTGCAAGCCTCATGCATCGAATACCAATAGTGCTCGCACCTTGTCCTAATTAGCTTGGATTTACATGGATTATCATTGCATAACATATGTTTCAACCAAGTGTCACAAATGGGTACCTCTATGCCGCCTGTACAAAGGTCCAAGGAGATCAATCGCATTTGATTTCTCGTTTTTAATAGATCTCAACTTAGGACATCCATACCGGGACAACATAGACAACAGATAATGGACTCCTCTTTAATGCATAAGCATTCAACAACAGATAATATTCTCATAAGAGATTGAGGATGAATGTCCAAACTGAAAACTTCCACCATGATACATGGCTTTGGTTAGCGGCCCAATGTTCTTCTCTAACATATGCATACTCAAACCATTTGATCATGATAAATCACCCTTACTTCAGACAAGACGAACATGCATAGCATCTCACATGATATCCAACAAAGGTAAAAAAGTTGATGGCGTCCCCAAAAACATGGTTACCGCTCAACAAGCAACTTATAAGAACTAAGACACATAGCTACATATTCATCACCACAATAGTTTTTAAGCTATTTTCCCATGAGCTATATATTGCAAAGACAAAGGAATGAAATTTTAAAGGTAGCACTCAAGTAATTTACTTTGGAATGGCAGAAAAATACCACATAGTAGGTAGATATGGTGGACACAAATGGCATGGGTTTTGGCTCAAGATGTTTGGATGCACGAGAAGCATTTCCTCTCAGTACAAGGCTTTGGCTAGCAAGGTTGTTTGAAGCAAACACAAGTATGAACAGGTACAACAAAACTTACACAAGAACATATTGCAAGCATTATAAGACTCTACACTGTCTTCCTTGTTGTTCAAACACTATACCAGAAAATATCTAGACCTTAGAGAGACCAATCATGCAAACCAAATTTCAACAAGCTCTACGGTAGTTCTCCACTAATAGATTAAACTACATGATGCAAGAGCTTAAACATGATCTATGAGAGCTCAAAACAATTGCCAAGTTTCAAGTTATTCCAAACCATATGAAGCATTTTCTGATTCCAACCAAATAGCAATCAACGAAGCAATTTTCAGCCTTCGCCATGAACATTAAAGCATAACTAAGAACACAAGTGTTCCATATGAAAAAGCGGAGCGTAATATCTCCAATACAAGGATGGTGGGATCCAACTTTATTCAAACCAAAACAAAAACAAAAGCAAAAAGACGCTCCAAGTAAAGAACATAAGATGTGATGGAATAAAAATATAGTTTCACTAGAAGTGACCTGATAAGTTGTCGATGAAGAAGGGGATGCCTTGGGCATCCCCAAGCTTAGATGCTTGAGTCTTCTTAAAATATGCAGGGATGAACCACGGTGGCATCCCCAAGCTTAGACTTTTCACTCTTCTTGATCATATTGTATCATCCTCTTCTCTTGACCCTTGAAAACTTCCTCCACACCAAACTTAAAGCAAACTCATTAGAGGGTTAGTGCATAATCAAAAATTCACATATTCAGAGGTGAAATAATCATTCTTAACACTTTTGGACATTGCACAAAGCTACTGAAAGTTAATGGAACAAAGAAATCCATTCAACATAGCAAAAGAGGCAATGCGAAATAAAAGGCAGAATCTGTCAAAACAGAACAGTCCGTAAAGACGAATTTTTCTGAGGCACTTAACTTGCTCAGATGGAAAAACTCAAAACTAATGAAAGTTGCGTACATATCTGAGGATCACGCACGTAAATTGGCAGATTTTTTTGATTTTTCTACAGGGAGATCTATGCAAATTCGTGACAGACAGCAATTTGTTTCTGCGCAGCAATCCAAATCTAGCATCAACTTTACTATAGAGACTTTACTTGGCACAAAAACATGATAAGAAGAGGTTGCTACAGTAGTAACAACTTCCAAGACTCAACAATACAGTAGCAAAATAAAAACATGGGTTATCTCCCAAGAAGTGCTTTCTTTATAGCCATTAAGATGGGCTCAGTAATTTTAATGATGCTCTCATGAAAATAGAACATGAAGCAAAAGGAGCATCAAGAAGCAAATTAGAAACACTTTTAAGTCTAACCCGCTTCCTATGCATAGGAATCTTGTACACAAATAAATTCATGAAGAACAAAGTGACAAGCATAGGAAGATAAAACACGAGTAACTTCAAAATTTTCAGCATGTAGAGAGGTGTTTTAGTACCATGAAAATTTCTACAACCATATTTTCCTCTCTCATAATAATTTCAGTAGCATCATGAACAAACTCAACAATATAACTATCACATACAGCATTCTTGTCATGATCCACATGCATAAAAGTATCATTACTCTCCACATAAGCATAATCAATTTTATTAGTAATAGTGGGAGTAAAACTATCACAACCATCATTGTAATCATCATAAATTGCAGGCATGGTATAATCATAATAAACTTTATCCTCCATAGTAGGTGGCACCAAAATACCACTATCATTACAATCATCATAAATGGGAGGCAAAGTATCATCAAAGAAAATTTTCTCCTCAAAACTTGGGGGACTAAAAATATCACAACCAGCTTCCCCAAGCTTAAATTCTTCCATAGCATTAGCAATAATAGTGTTCAAAGAGTTCATGCTAATAACATTGCTACAACTATTTTGCAAACAAAGTTCCATGGGTTTTTTAATTCTCTCTTCAAACACATCATGTCCTAATTCAATATAAAGTTCATAAAGATCTCTAATTTTTTTCTTGTTTTCCATTAAGCCTAACTAGTGAAGTCACACAACTTAGTGTTCTCAGGACTACTCATTATAGCAGTAATAAAAGTAAACTAAGCAAACAGAATAAAGTAAAGACAAGTAACTAATTTTTTGTGTTTTTGATATAGAGAAAGCAAACAAGACAAATGAAATAAAGTAAAACAAGTAACTAATTTTTTTGTGTTTTTGATATAAAGCAAACAAGACAGAAAATAAAGTAAAGTAAAGCAAGACAAAAAACAAAGTAAAGAGATTGGATGTGGGAGACTCCCTTTGCAGCGTGTCTTGATCTCCCCGGCAACGGCGTCAGAAAATAGCTTGATGTCTACGTGTGCTTCTATTCTTGTAGACAGTGTTGGGCCTCCAAGAGCAGAGGTTTGTAGAACAGCAGCAAGTTTCCCTTAAGTGAATCACCCAAGGTTTATCGAACTCAGGGAGGTAGAGGTCAAAGATAATCCTCTCAAGCAACCCTGCAATTAAGATACAAGAAGTCTCTTGTGTCCCCAACACACCTAATACACTTGTCAGATGTATAGGTGCACTAGTTCAGCGAAGAGATAGTAAAACACAGGTGGTATAGATGGTGGTAAACAGTAATTATGATCTAAAGTAAATATTGCAGCAAGCGAACATGTAGCAGAACTTGTTGGAAACGGTGTTTCAATGCTTAGAAACAAGGCCTAGGGATCATACTTTCACTAGTGGACACTCTCAACAATGCAATCATAATTGAATATAAATATAAGCACTTCACTATGCTATTCCGAATTACTCTCTGGCTGGATAACTGATACGTCCAATTTGCATCACTATTTTGTATCATAATTTGCTGTTATTCATTGATATATTTCATATTGTGACACAATACTTATGTTATTTCATCTATTTTGCATGTTTCATCATTATTGGAGGATTAAGCACCGGAGCCAGGATTCTGCTGGAAAAAGCACCGTCAGAACGCAATGTTTCGGAAGATCAACTGTGGAAGGAAATTTCACGTAAATTCCTATTTTTCCAGATGACGGAGGGAGCCAGAAGGGGAAGAAGAGGGGAGCCATGGTGGGCCCAGACCACAGGCCGGCGTGGCCCATGGGCCGCGCCACCGTGGTGTGGGGGCCCACAGCCCCTTTCGCCTCCTTTTCTTCGCGTACTCCTTCGTCCCGAAAACCTAAGCCAGAGGGAGGACCTCACGAAGAGTTACAGCCGCCTCTGCGGGGCGGAGAACACCAGAGAGAAAAGAGCTCTCCGGCGGGCAGGAATCCGGGGAAATTCCCTCCCGGAGGGGGAAATCGACGCCATCGCCATCGTCATCGAGCGGGACATCATCTCCATCATCATCATCATCATCTCCACCATCTACACCGCCATCACCACCGCTGCACCTCATCACCGCTGTAACAATTTGGGTTAAATCTTGATTGTATGATAGGGGAAACTCTCCCGGCATTATTCTCTACTTGTTATAGATGCTATTGAGTGAAACCATTGAACCAAGGTTTATGTTCAGATTGTTATTCATCATCATATCACCTCTGATTGTATTCCATATGATGTCTCGTGAGTAGTTCGTTTAGTTCTTGAGGACATGGGTGAAGTCTAAATGCTAGTAGTGAATTATGGTTGAGTAATATTCAATGTTATGATATTTAAGTTGTGGTGTCATTCTTCTAGTGGTGTCGTGTGAACGTCGACTACACGACACTTCACCATTTATGGGCCTAGGGGAGTGCATCTTGTATTCGGTTGCTAATTGCGGGGTTGCCGGAGTGACAGAAACCTGAGCCCCCGTTAGTATATCGATGCAAGAGGGATCGCAGGATCTCAGAGTTTAAGGCTGTGGTTAGATTTATCTTAATTACTTTCTTGTAGTTGCGGATGCTTGCAAGGGTATAATCACAAGTATGTATTAGTCCTAGGAAGGGCGGTGCATTAGCATAGGTTCACCCACACAACACTTATCAAAACAATGAAGATTATTAGCCACATGAAGCGAAAGCACTAGACTAAAATCCCCGTGTGTCCTCAAGAACGCTTGGTCATTATAAGTAAACAAACCGGCTTGTCCTTTGTGCTAAAAAGGATTGGGCCACTCGCTGCAATTATTTCTCTCGCATTTTACTTACTCGTACTTTATTCATGTTACATCAAAACCCCTTGAATACTTGTTTGTGAGCATTTACAGTGAATCCTTCATCGAAACTGCTGCCAACACCTTCTGCTCCTCGTTGGGATCGACATTCTTACTTATCGAAGATACTACGATACACCCCTATACTTGTGGGTCATCAAGACTATTTTCTGGCGCCGTTGCCGGGGAGTGAAGCGCTATTGGTAAGCGGAATTGGTAAGGAAAACCTTTACTGTTTGTGCTGATTTTATTTCTGCCTGCTGCTATAAATCATTATGGAGAGATCTTCTCTTCAATTTCTATTTGGGAAATCTACTACTACTGCAACGGTAGTGGATGAGGCGCCAGGTGAGGAAGTAGTACCATATAAAATACCTATGAAAATTATTGAACGTGTTATGGATAACCGCTATGAAGGGGATGGAACTGTCCATCCCTGATCATTTACTGTTTTTGCATGAATTATGCGGGTTATTCAAATGTGCAGGTATTTCTATGAATGAAGTTAGAAAGAAACTATTCACTATATCACTGTCTGGTAAAGCGGCGCACTGGTATAAATTGCTGAAGAATGGTGATTCTATTGATTGGGAGGACATTGTGCCTTTATTTTATTCCAAATTTTATCCTCCAAGTGAAATTCACAAAGATCGGAACCACATATATAATTTCTGGCCTCATGATGGAGAGAGTATTGCCCAAGCTTGGGGGAGATTGAAGTCTTTAATGCTCAAATGCCCCATTCATGAGCTTCCTGGTAATGTTATTATTGATAATTTCTATGCAAGACTTTCTTTTCAAGACAAGACCTTGCTGGATACTTCTTGTTCTGGATCATTTACACGCAACAAAGAAGAGTTTAAAAGAGACCTTCTTGATCGGATCCAAGAAAATACTGAAGGATGGGAGAACGACAAAGATAGAGAATCAGGTATAATTTATGATTATAAATGCATTGAAGCTTTTATGGATACTGATAAATTTCGTAATATGAGTGCTACATATGGTCTTGATTCCCAAGTTGTTGCAAATCTTTATAAAGCTTTTGCCTCTCATTATGAATTGCCTAAGAAGAATTTTGATAAGTATCATGAACCGTATAAAGATAAAGTTGATTCATCTGTAAACAAATGTGTAGTGATTGAAACTGTTGATAATGTTATTCCTGAAGCTTATATTGAAAAAACTCCTTTCCCTGCTAAAATGAAGGAGTACTCTGTCATATCTAGTGCGGTTAATAAAAGTGAAAAGAAACCTAAAGAACCTGAAGAACAAATTAAAATTGAACCTGCTGTTGCAATAGTTAAAGATCTTGTGACTGAAAATGTGGAGGATGGTCATATTATTTTGTGAAGATGCTTCTAATATTGTTTCACATCCTAATAAACCCAAACAAGTTAGTGTTCCTATGCTATCTGTTAGAATTGGTGATCATTGCTATTATGGTTTATGTGATATTGGTGCAAGTGTTAGTGCTATTCCTTATGAGCTTTACATGGAGATTATGCACGAAATTGGTTCTTGTGAACTTGAAGATATTGATGTGGTTATTCAGTTGGCTAATAGAGAAACTATTTCTCCAATTGGTATCGTTCGAGATGTGGAAGTTCTATGTGGTAAGATTAAATATCCTGCTGACTTTTTGGTACTTGGTTCTGCTGCTAGTGATCATTGTCCTATCATTTTTGGTAGACCTTTTCTAAATACTTGTGGAGCTATTATAGATTGTAAGAAAGAGAAAATTTTGACTAGATTTGCTGGTGAACCTTATGAATTTAACTTTTCTAAATTTACCAAAACTCCTTATAAAGCTGACTTGCCTAGTAATGATTTTAAAATGGAGCAGTGTGCATCTATTGTTCTTGTTCCTAATAATCCTTTGCAGCAACATTTGGAGAATAGTGAAAGTGAAGCTTTTAGGAAAGAAAGAGATGAGCTTGAGGAAAATTTTCTTCGCCAACCTATTCTCAAGCATGATTTACCGGTGGAAGATTTGGGTACAACACCGCCACCAAAGGAAGATCCTGTTTTTGATCTAAAGCCTTTACCTGATAATCTTAAATATGCTCATATTGATGATAAGAAAATATATCCTGTTATTATTAGTTCTAAGCTTTCAGAGATTGAGGAAGAAAGGTTATTGGAAATATTGAAGAAACACCGAGGAGCTATTGGCTATACTCTTGATGATTTGAAAGGGATTTCTCCTTCTATTTGCCAACATGCTATTAATATGGAAGATGATGCAAAGCCTGTTGTTGAACATCAACGTCGTCTAATTCCGAAGATGAAAGAGGTGGTAAGGAACGAGGTATTAAAACTTCTTGAAGCTGGTATTATATATCCTATTGCTGATAGTAGATGGGTTAGTCCTGTGCATTGTGTTCCTAAGAAAGGAGGAATGACTGTTGTGCCTAATGATAATGATGAGCTTATCCCTCAAAGAATAGTTGTAGGTTATAGAATGTGCATTGATTTTCGAAAAGTTAATAAAGTTACTAAGAAAGATCATTACCCTTTACCCTTTATTGATCAAATGCTAGAAAGGTTATCTAAAAATACTCATTTTTGCTTTCTTGATGGTTATTCTGGGTTTTCACAAATTGCTGTTAAAGCTAAAGATCAAGAGAAAACCACGTTTACTTGTCCTTATGGAACTTATGCTTATAGGCGTATGCCTTTTGGTTTATGTAATGCTCCTGCTACTTTTCAAAGATGCATGTCTGCTATTTTTCATGGTTTTTGCGAAAGTATTGTAGAGGTGTTCATGGATGATTTTTCTGTCTATGGGAATTCTTTTGATAATTGCTTGCGAAACCTCGATAAAGTTTTGCAGAGATGTGAAGAAACTAACCTTGTTCTTAATTGGGAGAAATGCCACTTTATGGTTAATGAAGGAATTGTATTGGGACATAAAATTTCGAGAGAGGTATTGAAGTTGATAGAGCTAAAGTTGAAGCAATTGAGAAGATGCCCTATCCGAGGGATGTTAAAGGTATTCGTAGTGTTCTTGGTCATGCTGGGTTTTATAGGAGATTTATTAAAGATTTCTCTAAAATTTCAAAGCCTCTTACTAATCTTCTTCAAAAAGATGTACCTTTTGTTTTTGATGATGATTGTAAGGAAGCTTTTGAAACTCTAAAGAAAGCCTTAACAACTGCTCCTGTAGTTGAACCTCCTGATTGGAATTTGCCTTTTGAAATTATGTGTGATGCTAGTGATTTTGCTGTAGGCGCTGTTCTTGGACAGCGGGTAGATAAAAAATTAAATGTTATTCATTATGCTAGTAAGACTCTTGATGCTGCTCAAAGAAATTATGCTACAACTGAAAAGGAATTGTTAGCTGTAGTCTTTGCTTGTGACAAGTTTAGACCCTATATTGTTGATTCGAAAGTTACAATTCATACTGATCATGCTGCAATTAGATACCTTATGACAAAGAAAGATGCTAAGCCAAGGCTTATTAGATGGTACTTCTGTTGCAAGAATTTGATTTACATATTATAGATAGGAAAGGTGCTGATAATCCTGTTGCTGATAATTTGTCTAGATTGGAAAATATTGCTTATGATCCTGTTCCTGTTAATGATAGTTTTCCAAATGAACAATTGGCTGTAATAAAGGTGAGCTCGCGAGAGAGCCCTTGGTATGCAGATTATGCTAACTTTATTGTTTCGAAGTATTTGCCTCCAACCTTTTCAGCTCAGCAAAGGAGGAAATTCTTTTATGACTTGAGGCATTATTTTTGGGATGACCCACACTTATATAAAGAAGGAGTGGATGGTATTATGCGAAGATGTGTTCCTGAATATGAACAACAGGAGATTTTGAGTAAATGTCATGGTAGTGTTTATGGAGGACATCACGCTGGAGATAGAACCGCGCAAAAGGTTCTACAATCAGGTTTTTATTGGCCAACACTCTTCAAAGATGCAAGGAAATTTATTTTATCTTGTGATGAATGTCAAAGAGTTGGTAATATCTCTAGACGCAATGAAATGCCTATGAATTATACTCTTGTTATTGAACCATTCGATTGTTGGGGATTCGACTTCATGGGTCCTTTCCCTTCTTCAGATGGTAACACTCATATACTTGTCGCTGTTGATTATGTTACTAAATGGGTAGAAGCTATACCTACAAAAAGTGTTGATGGTGAGACCTCTATAAAAATGCTTGTAGATGTTATATTTCCTAGATTTGGAGTACCTAGATATATTATGACTGATGGAGGTTCTCATTTTATTCATGGAGGTTTTAGAAAAACTCTTGCTAAGTATGGTATTAATCATAGAATTGCTTCAGCTTATCACCCTCAAACTAGTGGTCAAGTAGAATTATCAAATAGAGAGATTAAAGCTATTTTGGGAAAGACTATTAATAAATCTAGAAAGAATTGGGCTAGCAAATTGAAAGAAGCACTATGGGCTTATAGAACTGCTTATAAAAATCCTATGGGAATGTCACCTTATAAAATGGTTTATGGAAAAGCTTGTCATTTACCTTTAGAACTAGAGCACAAAGCTTATTGGGCTGTTAGAGAACTAAATAAAGATCCTAAATTAGCCGGTAATAAGAGGTTGCTGCAATTAAGTTCTCTAGATGAATGGAGAAGTGAAGCTTATGAAAATGCTAAACTCTTTAAAGAAAAAGTTAAGAAGTGGCATGATAGAAGGATCATCAAAAGAGAGTTTAATATTGGGGATAAAGTCCTATTGTATCGGTCTCGTCTCAGATTCTTTGCAGGGAAATTACTCTCGAAGTGGGAAGGACCATATGTTGTTGAGGAGGTGTATCGTTCAGGAGCAATTAAAATTAGCTCTCTCCAAGGCAATGCCACACAAGTGGTGAATGGACAAAGACTCAAGCATTATATCTCGGGTGATTCTTATAATGTTGATGTTGATATTATTCAAGTGGAAACCGGAGGCTTTCATCAAAGGACAAATTGACAGTCCGCCAGAACTCGACTTTGAATAGGTAACAGTACAGGTAATAAAAAGTCCGCGTTTACCTTTCCGAACATTATTTCTGCTGTTTTTAGAAAATATGAAAAATTATTACGAAATCGAAACGGAGTGGAAAAGACGCGCGAGGGCCCGTCACCACAGGCCGGCGCGGGCCCACCCTGGCCGCGCCGACCTATGGTGACAGCCCCTCGGCGTCCCGTTTCCACTCGTTTTCGGCCTGGAACCTTCCCTTTGTCGTAAAAATATTTGCTATATAATCCCCCGGACCCCTGGAGGTCCGTAATATCGTTTTCTCGTCGTGTTTTGTTTCGAGCTGTTTTTTGCCAGGATCTGCTTCGGATCTAGATCCACCATGTCCTCGTCGGGAACTCAGAAGGACAGCTTCTTTGAGGACGTCGTCAACCCGTACATGAACGAGCTGAAGATGCACCCCAAAGAGTTGCTGCTCATGGATGGAGAGTTGCAGATCAAAGATGTCCAGGGTCCTAAGGGAGAAGGGAGTTTGGAAGACAGGATGGAGAAACTGGAACAAGAGGTTTTCAACTACAAGAAGATGGCTGAGCGTGAAGTGGATATCTTTCACAAGATTGTGTCTGAACTCATTGATGGGCACAAGAAGGAGACTGCAAAGTTGTGGGACGATATCTTCTCACTTCACGACACCACCAACAAACTCCAAGCTCAACTCTATGATGTTCATAATCAAAACTGTGAGTATGAAAACAGGTTTAAGCGCATAAGTCATGCTGCTAGTTTCAGGTTTCCGGAGACCAAGATGTCTTTTGTTGATGGAGGGCCTCTTCCATGGAAGTCTGATGACGACAAAGATTCACCATCATCACCGAAGGAGTAATTCATCATCGGTATTGGCATCCCCTTGGTTTGTTCCAAGCTTGGGGGAGTGCCGCGGTATCACATCATCACTACCTTTATCTTTTACTATCAAGTAGTGTCATATCATGAGTAGGGAAGTTATCATATGGAATAGTATGCAATGTGGAAGTATCTCTCTTAGTTAGTTATCTATGTATCCGTTGGTGTGAGTTATCGTTATGGAATATTAATGAGAAGTCTTATCATTTACTTTTTGCACACCTTATTTTAGTTTGCAATCTCCATTATATGATTACTCTTGACATGAGTATTGATATCACTTTGGGAGCATCAAGTAAATCTATTTGGTTTTGGCAAACTTAGCATTGGTCAATAGCAACAACACCCTGATGTTTGAATAGAAGAGAGAAATACACTTAGATATACTACTCTATTACCTCTATGCTAATGAGTTTAGTATTCTGAAGTTAAAATTGCTTGTGCTTATGGGAAAGATGCATGATTGTTTCCATCATATGTATATTTGTTTGTTTCCCTCAACCTTTATGCTTGCTATCAAACCTTGCTAGCCAAAGACCTGTATCGAGAGGGAATGCTTCTCATACATCCATAACCTTAGACCAAACCTATGCCATTTGTGTCCACCATACCTACCTACTACATGGTATTTTCTGCCATTCCAAGTAAATACTTCATGTGCTACCTCTAAATTATTCAAACTACTACTCCTTATTTGTGTCAATGTTTTATAGCTCATGAGGAAGTATGTGGTGTTTTATCTTTCAATCTTGTTGGGCGGACTTTCACCAATGGACTAGCGGCACATCCGCTTATCCAATAATTTTGCAATAAGAGCTGGCAACGGGGTTCCCAGCCCCAATTAATAACTTTCATTAATAATTCTCTTCACATGTTTTGCTCTGATTTATCAGTAAGCAACTTAATTTTGCAATAGACACTCCTCCATGGTATGTGAATGTTGGAAGGCACCCGAGGATTCGGTTAGCCATGGATTGAGAAAGCCAAGGTTGGGGGAGTGTCATCCTTAATAAAACTAAAATACATGTGTAAACAAAAGAGAAGGGGGATGATCTACCTTGCTGGTAGAGATGCCGTCCCTCATGGGAGCCGCTCTTGGAAGGTTCGTTTGGCAAGGGGGTTAGAGTGCCCGCTACCATTCGTTGACAACAACAAACACCGCTCAAAATCTTACTTTTATGCTCTTTATATGATTTCAAAACTTGAAAAGCTCTAGCACATGATTTAATCCCTGCTTCCCTCTGCGAAGGGCCTATCTTTTACTTTTATGTTGAGTCAGTAAACCTATTTCTCTCTATCCCAAGCAAGCAATTGAGTTCTTGTGAACCAATCATTTATGCTATGATTCAGTTGATCATGTCTTTTATACTTTCTTGTTTAGTACCAATTTTATCTGAATGAATATGACTTTGAAGTTATCAATGATTATGAGGAGATTGTTATGCTTGAATATGAAAGCTCAGCTATAAAATCTAATATGAAAGCTTTGCTTAGAAGTACAATCCGTTAGTAGTTCTCTGACCAAGAACAAAGTTTGCCATCACCAACTATGATTTCTCATGCACCTTTACTTGTGATTTCTCTTTACTTATTTCAAGATGAGTTATATGAGGAAGTTGTTTATTAGAATGTCTTGTGTGAATGAATATGATGCTTCTTGTCCGTATTTTATTTATCGACTCTTCACTCCATAAACATGTGGTCTTGTTTATCGAGCTCAGTTTCGCTTGGGGACAAGCGAGGTCTAAGCTTGGGGGGAGTTGATACGTCCAATTTGCATCACTATTTTGTATCATAATTTGCTGTTATTCATTGATATATTTCATATTGGGACACAATACTTATGTTATTTCATCTATTTTGCATGTTTCATCATTATTGGAGGATTAAGCACCGGAGCCAGGATTCTGCTGGAAAAGCACCGTCGAACGCAATGTTTCGGAAGATCAGCTGTGGAAGGAAATTTCACGTAAATTCCTATTTTTCCAGATGACGGAGGGGAGAAGGGAAGAAGAGGAGCCATGGTGGGCCCGGACACAGGCCGGCGCGGCCATGGCTGGCCGCGCCCTGCTGTGGGGGCCCCACAGCCCCTTTCGCCTCCTTTTCTTCGCGTACTCCTTCGTCCCGAAAACCTAAAGAGGGAGGACCTCACGAAGAGTTACAGCCGCCTCTGCGGGGGAGAACACCGAGAGAGAAAAGAGCTCTCGGTGGGCAGGAATCCGCAGGGAAATTCCCTCCCGGAGGGGGAAGTCGACGCCATCGCCATCGTCGAGCGGGACATCATCTCCATCATCATCATCATCTCCACCATCTACACCGCCATCACCACCGCTGCACCTCGTCACCGCTGTAACAATTTGGGTTAAATCTTGATTGTATGATAGGGGAAACTCTCCCGGCATTATTCTCTACTTGTTATAGATGCTATTGAGTGAAACCATTGAACCAAGGTTTATGTTCAGATTGTTATTCATCATCATATCACCTCTGATTTTATTCCATATGATGTCTCGTGAGTAGTTCGTTTAGTTCTTGAGGACATGGGTGAAGTCTAAATGCTAGTAGTGAATTATGGTTGAGTAATATTCAATGTTATGATATTTAAGTTGTGGTGTCATTCTTCTAGTGGTGTCGTGTCAACGTCGACTACACGACACTTCACCATTTATGGGCCTAGGGGAGTGCATCTTGTATTCGGTTGCTAATTGCGGGGTTGCCGGAGTGACAGAAACCTGAGCCCCCGTTAGTATATCGATGCAAGAGGGATCGCAGGATCTCAGAGTTTAAGGCTGTGGTTAGATTTATCTTAATTACTTTCTTGTAGTTGCGGATGCTTGCAAGGGGTATAATCACAAGTATGTATTAGTCCTAGGAAGGGCGGTGCATTAGCATAGGTTCACCCACACAACACTTATCAAAACAATGAAGATTATTAGCCACATGAAGCGAAAGCACTAGACTAAAATCCCCGTGTGTCCTCAAGAACGCTTGGTCATTATAAGTAAACAAACCGGCTTGTCCTTTGTGCTAAAAAGGATTGGGCCACTCGCTGCAATTATTTCTCTCGCATTTTACTTACTCGTACTTTATTCATCTGTTACATCAAAACCCCTTGAATACTTGTTTGTGAGCATTTACAGTGAATCCTTCATCGAAACTGCTGCCAACACCTTCTGCTCCTCGTTGGGATCGACATTCTTACTTATCGAAGATACTACGATACACCCCCTATACTTGTGGGTCATCAATAACGAACACTAATTCACCGTGTAGGGATGCAAAAGCAAACCTTAAAGATGTATTCCCAAGTACTAATAAACACCCCACGCTGTCACTTTGAGCATTCATAGGAGGTACTAACACACCACAATTTCATAGAGACATCCAACTCAAATCATAACCCAGTGAACAAGTATTCTGTGAAATATAGCCTAAGAGACCCACACGGTGCACACACTGTCACCTTTACACACGTGGGACAAGGAGTCTCCGGAGATCACATAAGTAAAATCCACTTGAATAACATAACTACATCTAGATTACAAAGCTCATCATATGAATCTCAATCATGTAAGGCAGCTCATGAGATCATTGTATTGAAGTACATGAGAGAGAGATTAACCACATAGCTACCGGTAGAGCCCTTAGCCTCGAGGGAGAACTACTCCCTCCTCATCATGGGAGACAGCAACGGCTCTGAAGATGGCGGTGGTGTCGATGGAGATGAATTCTGGGGGCAATTCCCCGTCCCGGCGTGCCGGAACAGAGACTTTTGTCCCCCGAACTTGACTTCGCGATGGCGGCGGCTGCGTAACTTTCTCGTCTGTGGCTTATGTTTTTAGGGCTTTCGAGACGGAGACGATATAGGCGGAAGGGCAGCCTCGGAGGAGCCAGGGTGCCCCCCATAGGCTGGCGCGCCCGGGGGCCGGGCCGCGCCGCCCGCGGGGTGGGCCCCGGGCCCCCTGGTCCCTCTACGGCTCTCTAGAAGCTTCGTGGAAAATATAAGATCCTGGGCGTTGATTTCGTCCAATTAGAATATTTCCTTTGTAGGATTTCTGAAACCAAAAACAGCGAAAAGCACTTCGGCATCTTATTAATAGGTTAGTTCCGGAAAATGCATAAAAACGATATAAAGTGTGAACAAAACATGTAGGTATTGTCATAAAACTAGCATGGAACATCAGAAATTATAGATGCGTTGGAGACGTATCAGGGACGCGGCTGGAACGGATTTTTTGTCCGACGCGCCCCAAATTGCTTTGGGGGACGCTTTGGGGGACGCGACTGGAGATGCTCTAAATCATACACCCGGTCCGGCTCCGTTCCCAGCCACCGCCCCTAAACTCCTCGTTGTGGCCCTTCTCCGGCGCCGACGACGGTGATAGGATGCGGCTAAGCACGAGTAGCTAGCCCGCGGTGGTGCCACAACGGAGTCGCGCCCCAGCATCCCGCGTGAGCCCGGCTCGTCATGGTTCGTTAGTGCTACCAACGGATGAGTTCCTGGAGCTCTTGAAATCAGACGTGGATCCTGCGTAGGATGCACACGACGACGCACATGGCCGGCCGGCGCTCGGGCTCACCCTCCACACAGTGCTGCAGGCGCACCATTCCGCCTCCACAGCCGCGAGTGACGCTCGGGTCGCTGGCCGCTGCTAGGTGAGCACCGTGGTGCCATCCATGACCGGGCTGTGGTGGCGGCCGCCTCAGCGCCGAGTTGGCCGATCTCCAGGACGCGTCCGGCTAATGCAGGGCTGACCCGCCTCCGCCGCATCACCTGTGATGCCCCGGAACCGGTACCATGAGGATTATAGCGATCCCGCCAAAATCCGCATGATATCGATTCAGAGACGCCCTCCGACACGACGTGCGCGACGAATCACACACGTGATGCCAGAGGAATTAACACGAGCGGTAACATTACAACGGGATTACAATAGAGCCCACAAGATACATATATTACAACAACGACTCCAACGAGTCAAGATACAAATATACAATACAAAGATCCAAATCATACAGAAGATCGAATACGTCCGAGTACGGACAAGATACAAATTGGACTAAGAGTCCTGAAGATAACCAGTGGCGTCCATAACCCTGCCTAGGCCAAGCCGGAAGGGTAACCTTGCTAACGTCGTCATCTCGTACCTGTCAAAGTCGGGCCATCGGTTGCCGACAAAAGGGAGGAAGCAAAAGAGAAAGGGAAAGGCGAGAGTAAGTACCAAGGAACGAACTCCGGCACGTACTTAGCGAGACTAGAAATGGCTATGCTCGCCGGGCGAATATATATATCGCCTGGGGCTATATGGTAGGTTTAGCGGCAGCAAAACTATAACCAATAGAGACACGCTACAACATCCGTCTACTCAGAGAAGATAAGAGAGCGCACAAGGTAACAGATAAATACTACACAAACATAACCCAGCCGATTACACATATCCCCTCCAACAAAGCGAAGAGGCAATGTAAAAGGCACTCAACGGTGGACAAGTTTTATTAGGTATCGGTTGTAGTAATGCTATATTACTAATCAAGTTATTAGCAAATTATTATCAACAACATAAAGGTGTAAGTTGTTCTATGATCAAGCTATACAATTCCAAGTCGTCCATAACCGCGGACACGGCTTATCGATAAGATGTACACCCTGCAGGGGTTGCCCAAATGTAACCATACGCATGCTCGACCCGCTTCTTACAGGCGATGTCTCACAACAAGACCGTTCCCAGTTCAACAAGAAAGTCTAGGGGGGCCACCCAACTAAGCTACCCGTGACGAAGTTCGGCCGTACTCCGAGACGGACCCAGAGGTTGCGTAGGCGTCTAGGCGGGCACTAACGGCCAAGCACTAGATAAGTCGTCTAGCAATTATGCAGTACAGTACATAATATAAACACCCGAAGGCAACAGGAAGTAAACACCCGAAGGCAACAGTATATAAACATGCATGCGCCAAATAAAACCAAGGTTGTGGCCCCCTTTTCAACTGACTTGAGAAAAGGTAATGAGTGAGGGGGGGTCCCAATAAACGTCCCCACGTACGGGTAGAGCGCTCAATCTCGGAACAGATAACAAGAACTCGGGTCCTAGGGGACATTAGCGAGTCAAAGTTCCGATGCTTTCGCAAAGGGGCTCACAGATGCCTCTGCTTACAATTTTAGTTGTTAACAATAAAGTAAAGTGTGAATATCTCCAACAAATGATATAGCATGTGATAACCTCCCAACAACCCATCATATCCCGATAACAGATCAAGATAAACAACAGAGACTAAACACGCCTACGACTCGCAAGGCTCAAACATCAAGCAACGGCTATGGTTAAGGAATGATATATATAGGATTATCATGGTAAACAAGTGGAATAGGACACGTGACTCGATAAAGAAGCGCAACATAAGGATAGCAATGCGAGGGAGAGTAGGTGAAGAGAGAGGGCTCGCCTGTGAAAAGCTGCAGAAGAACTTGTCGGAGAACTCGTCGTATCTCACATCACCACTTCGTGATCCTATCCGGGAAGAAGCAAATGCTGGAACACACAACGTATGCAATCTTACTACTACGGATAAAGAAGATCCAGCATGATCAAGATGATATGCATGGCATGGCAACGATGGTGCAATGCATCTTATCCAAATTAAGCGGGATCGGAACCCCGGACAAACAAATTAAGGTTGGAGTTGCATTTCTACCGACAAATTTAAGGGTTGAATAGCATGGCATAACATGGCAGGGGTGAGCTACTTCAATATTAAACGGAGCGGGGAAACCTAGTCGGTGTCCGAAATACTCCGCATATATGTTAGGTGAACATGCACAACTACCACGAGGCAACATGATGCGTGATGCAAACAGAAGAATGGATGGCATATTTAGATTCCTCGCATTTTTATGATCAATTTTCATATAGAAAACATTTTATTTTGAGTTATGGTTTGAAAGGTATGAATTTACAAGTTTGCATATTTAATTAACTCAAATTAAAACTTGTCAAATTTTAATTGTTCAAAAGTTGGTACAAAATTTATAATTAGATATATTAGGTTGTTCTAATGCTCTTGGATATCAAGTTTGTTTGAAAAGAAATTTGAAAGCTGATTTTAAAATCAACAAGGTTGGCTTGCGCCAGAACTGGAAATCGAACAAGAGACACGGCGGCCATTGACAAGGAACAGAACCAGGGTGCTACTATTTGGATTTTGATATTGAACAGGATGCTAAGAAGAAAACGTGTGGGTGTGTGCTAACTGAAGAATTGACACTTGCTAACTGAATTTTGACACTTGGATGCAACAGCAGTCACGCGGCGGAGACACACGTTTTGTACAAGTATACAAACGTGCACCTGATCGATCCACTGCAAGCATTTGAGTAGCTAGGTTAGCTCATTTGCACGTACAGCTACGTTCCACCCCTTTGAAAAATCATAACTCTTGAACAGGTTGTCAAAACTGTATGATAAATTTCACAGACTGTGACTTTTCACTAAATATAAACGACATGTTTAAGAAATGGAGCTAGGGCATCTCCAATGGGGCAACGCAAATCGAACGGTAAAATCGACCGGCTGCCTCCGTCAGCGTCGGCCCGTCGACACCGAAATAGTCTTTTTTGACCGCGCGTCCGTTTGCGTCTAGGTGTGCCTCTAGCGCTCGACGCATATTATATTTCTAACAATTTTTTCATTCAACTGAAAAAGCATAATGTACACACGAAATAAAGGAAAAACAAGGAACAAGGCCCTAGACTACTTGTTGCCCCTCGGGGCGGTTGACGGCCCGACCACGTCGTTGCCTCCCAACCTCCTCAGCTTCTCCGTCGCCCGCTGCTCCATCCGCCACGCGGTCGCCAGAGCTCAGTGGGCCGCCGCGTCCTCCAGTAGCCGCTGCTGCATCGCCTCGTTAGCGTCATCCTCGGCCTTTTTCAGCGTTTCGAAGGACGCGACTAAGGCCCTCTGGCCCATCTCCTTCTCCTCTGGGTCAGGCCCGCTCCAGTCGAAGTCGAAGTTGCTGGACTCCTCCGCGGCCGCCGCCTCCTGCGGCGTTGCTGCTCGTCGAACGCCGCATGGGCCGCCCGTTCCTCCTCTGGCTCCTGCTCCGCATCAGCCGTGAACTTCGCGTCCATGGCCGCGTTGATGACGTTGTTCGAGCTATGTTCGTTCAATGGCACCTTGCATAGCTTCACCCGCCCCTTCGTAGCCGGCGTCTTCTTCGGGACATGTGGGAAACGACGACTGTCGGGGGAGCATGCACTAGAGAGGAGGGCGGGAGTTGGAGTGGCGGGCGGGAGAAATGAAGCGGCGGGAGGGGAAGAAAATTGGGGAATAGAAGTAGGGATTTGGTGCTAGTGACCGTCAGGCAGGCCCACGGACAAAATTCGACATGTCGCTAGTAGTCGGCACACCCAATTGAAGCCTCGTCCACAGGGGTCGGAGCAGGGTTGCCGGGTGACGACGACGTTTGACGTATGCACTGATTAATTAATTAATTAATTAATTCTGGAGTATAATATGACACCTATAATTAAATGATGGTTTTTTTTTGAGAGTACGCGAATGCGTACCATACTTTTATAGAAGGCAACAAAGTATTTACAAGAGTACCTTACATGGAACCATGCAAGGATTTGGACTCCACACCACCTAAACAAGACTACTCACTCTAACCATTGTCTAAAACTCCTACTCCCGGGTGATGCGTTACTCGATACATCCTAAGCTCCTCCAAGATTCGTGTCACCAAAGTCTCCGCCGGGTACTGACTGTGCGCATTGCCAAAGAACCACGCATTCCTTTGCTTCCATAGAGCGTGACCTATGGTGTAGACCAAGCCATCAAACCATCTCCTCTCCTTTTGTAGAAAGGGATGCAACTCACAATATATTGATTGGGTGCATATGGCGTTACATATATAGGCCACGTCCTCGACTATACAAGGAAGGAGGCGGGCCCAATAATAAATACAAAGATATGTATCGCTATACATAACTACAGAAGATACACATCCGGATATACAAGGATATGTATCTCAACACCCCCCGCAGTCGAAGCGTCGCCTGGTCGAACGCATAGACTGGACCGGAACTCCTCAAAAGATGCCGTAGGGAGACCCTTGGTCATAATATCCGCAAATTGTTGGGAGGTGGGCACATGAAGTACTCGAATGTGTCCAAGGGCCACCTGTTCCCGAACAAAGTGGATGTCCAGCTCAATATGCTTGGTGCGGCGATGGTGGACCGGGTTGGCGGAGAGGTAGACGGCGGAGACGTTGTCGCAATAGACCACGGTGGCTTTGGCAACAGGACATGAGAGCTCAACGAGGAGTTGCCGCAGCCAGGAGACCTCGGCAACCGCGTTAGCAACAGCCCGGTACTCCGCTTCGGCGCTGGAGCGAGAGACCGTGGGTTGTCGCTTAGACGACCAGGAGATGAGCGAAGGTCCGAAGTAGACGCAGTAGCCAGACGTGGAGCGACGCGTGTCGGGGCAGCCTGCCCAATCGGCGTCCGAGTAGGCGACGATGTCCGTGGCGGTTGAGGCGTGGAGGGAGAGGCCGAAGTCCATGGTGCCACGAATGTAGCGGAGGATCCGCTTGACCGCAGCCCAATGAGGATCCCGCGGAGCGTGCATGTGAAGGCACACCTGCTGGACAGCATACTGTAGCTCGGGGCGGGTCAAGGTGAGGTACTGCAGGGCACCGACGATGGAGCGATAAAATGACGCGTCCGTGGCCAACGAACCATCCGTGGCGGAGAGCTTGGATTTCGTGTCGACAGGCGTGGCCACGGGTTTGCAATTAAGCATACCGGCGCGGTCCAGGAGCTCGTGGGCGTACTTGCGCTGATGAAGGAAGAAGCCGTCGGTGCGACGTACGACCTCGATGCCGAGGAAGTAGTGCAGGGGCCCCAAGTCCTTGAGGGCAAACTCAGCGCGAAGACGCTCGGTGATCTGTCGCAGGAGGTCCGTGGAGCTGGCCGTTAAGATGATGTCGTCGACGTAGAGCAGCAGGTACGCGGTGGTGGCGCCATTGTTGTACACAAACAGCGAGGCATCGGAGCGGGTGGAGCGGAAGCCGAGTTGGTGAAGAAACGCTGCGATGCGCTGGTACCAGGCGCGTGGGGCCTGCTTGAGCCCGTATAACGAGCGCGAGAGCAGGCACACATGGTCGGGGTGGGCGCTGTCGATGAAGCCTGTGGGCTGCTGGCAGAAGACCTGCTCCTCGAGATGGCCGTGAAGGAAGGCGTTGGAGACGTCCATCTGGTGCACGGGCCACGCACGGGAGACCGCGAGCTGAAGGACTGTGCGGATCGTCCCGGGCTTGACAACCGGGGCGAAGGTGTCGGTGAAGTCGACGCCGGCACGCTGGCGAAAGCCACGAACCACCCACCGCGCCTTGTGACGGTCGAGAGTACCGTCCGGATGGAACTTGTGCTTGAAGACCCACTTCCCGGTGATGATGTTGGCGTGAGGGGGTCGGGGAACAAGCGTCCATGTCTGGTTCCGCTGCAGGGCGTCGAACTCGTCCTGCATGGCCGCAAGCCACTGCGGGTCGCGGAGAGCAGCCCGGGCAGAGGCGGGCAGGGGCGATGGCGTGGATGGTGAAGGCGCGGAAGTCGACGCGGTGCAGACGTACTCATCCGAGGGGTACCGCGTGCTCGGGACGCGAATCCCTGCACGGGCGCGCGTGAGGGGCCCCGTGGCCGGCGGCGGAGGAGGCGGAGGCGGAGCCGGAGACGAGGCGTCGCCCAGCAAAGACGGCGCGGCGCCCGAGCTGAGGCTCGAGGGCGACGCAAGCGGCGTCGAGGCGGATGAACCCGGCGAAGGCGCGTCGCCCGGCGAAGACGGCGCGGCGCCCGAGCTAAGGCTCGAGGGCGACGCAGGCGGCGTCGAGGCAGGCGTCGGCGCGGGTGTCGGCGTGGGGTCACCCGAGACATGGCTCGAGGGTGACCCAGAGGGTGGCGAGGCAGCGCCCGAGCCAGAGCTCAAGGGCGCGGCGGAGGACGACGAGGCAGTGCCCGAGTCCGAGCTCGAGGGCACTGTAGCCGGCGGACCTGCCGGGGCAGGGGGTCGACGCCGGGGACCATCAGTAGGCGAAGGAGGAGTGGCGACCACCTGTCTCTGTGCAAAAGGAAAGCAATGCTCATCAAAGTACACGTGCCGGGAGGTGAAGACGCGGTGAGAAACCGGATCATAGCAGCGGTAGCCTTTGGTGTTAGCCGGGTAACCGAGGAAAACACATGGAACGGAACGAGGGGCGAGTTTATGAGGAGTGGTGGCGGCGATACTAGGATAACAACGACAACCGAAAATCCGAAGACCGTCGTAGGATGGAGGGGAACCGTAAAGGAGGTGATGAGGTGCATAGTTCCAGCGGGGACGACACGGACGAAGGTTGACAAGTAGGGTGGCGGTGGCTAAGGCATCAGGCCAAAAGGTGGGGGGAACATGGCTGTGGAATAGGAGTGTGCGGATGCAGTCGTTGAGGGTGCGGAGGATACGCTCGGCGCGACCGTTTTGTTGGGACGTGTATGGACAGGTTAGACGGAAAATAGTGCCGTGAGAGGAGAGTAGGGTGCGGACGGCGACATTGTCAAACTCTTTTCCGTTGTCAGTTTGTAGGGCGTGGATGGGGCGACCGAACTGGGTGGAAACATAGGCGTAGAAGGCTGTGAGAGTGGTGGCGACATCGGACTTTTTACGGAGGGGAAACGTCCACACAAAGTGAGAAAAATCATCAAGAATAACTAGGTAATAAAGAAGACCAGAATTACTTGGGATAGGAGAGGTCCATACATCACTATGAATTAACTCAAAAGGAAAAGACGCAATTGTGGAAGACTGACTAAATGGAAGACGAACGTGTTTACCAAGACGACACGCTTCGCAACTATGTGAAGACTGTTTAGTAGATGAAAACGAAAAACCCCTCATTATTTGGTGAAGCGTGTTGGCACTGGGATGTCCAAGACGAGCATGCCAAAGATCAACGCCTGCGGAGAGAGCACGAGGTGCGGCGCCGGGGGTGGAAGGCGACATCACCGGATACAAATCGCCGGGGCTCTCACATCGATGGAGGACCATCCGGGTGCGGGCGTCCTTAACAGAAAAACCAAAAGCGTCAAATTCAACAGTCACAGAGTTGTCACGAGAAAGAGTTTTAACAGAGACTAAATTCTGAATAAGCTGGGGAGACACAAGGACATTATTAAGAGACAGTGGTTTAGAAGTAGAAGGAAAATTAGCAGAACCAATGTGAGAAATAGGAAGACCGGCACCGTTACCGACAATGATGCGAGACTCGGTGGAAGTGGGAAAGAAATGGGAAAGGTTACCCGGGTGAGCGGCCATGTGAGACGAGGCGCCCGTGTCCATAAACCAGTTGCCGCCACCGGCGTAAGAGCCAGGTGCGGGCGCCTGCTGGAGTGCCGCGAAGAGCGCCGGGTCCCATGCGGGCTGCTGCGGCGCGTAGGGTGGTGGCGCGACGTGGTAGGCCGGGGCGTAGGGCGGCGGCGTGGCGGTGAAGGCCGGGGCGTAGGGCGGTGTCGCGGTGACCCCCGTCCATGGGTTGTAGGCGAAGGAGTTGCTGCCGTTGGAGACCAACGACATGACGACGCGCGCGCGGGGGACGACGACGGCGCGGGGGTTGGAGAGGGAGGCGCGGCGACGACGACGCGGGGGACGGCGACGGCGCGAGGGTTGGGGAGGGAGGTGCGGCGACTGCAGGTGCGGCGGCGGCGCGGCGTGAGAAGGAGCACACGCGGCGGCGGCACAAGGGCGGCGGCGCTAGGGTTGGAGGGTGGGGCGGCGCGCGCGGGGGAGAGGGGGGGCGCGGCGGCTAGGTTAGGAACGGTAGGTGTCTGATACCATGTAGAAAGGGATGCAACTCACAATGTATTGATTGGGTGCATATGACGTTACATATATAGGCCACGTCCTCGACTATACAAGGAAGGAGGCGGGCCCAATAATAAATACAAAGATATGTATCGCTATACATAACTACAGAAGATACACATCCGGATATACAAGGATATGTATCTCAACACCTTTGTTCTAAACCTTTCCCTCTCCTTGGTCCACCACTCCCTCAAAGAGCTGTTCTCCCCTGGGGTTTGGAAGTGCATCCTTAGCCTCTCTCGACACCCCCACCAAACCTCTCTGGCATAAACACACAACACCAGGATATGCTCAGCCGTGTCCTCCTCCTGCATGCATACATAGCATGGGGATGGTGCACCTTGCAACCCATGCCTCGCACGTCGATCGGACGTCCATATACGGTGTTGGGCCGCCAGCCAGATAAAGAGCTTACTCTTTAGCGTTGCATGGCTCCTCCAAATCGCCTCAGTCAACTCAAATCTGACACTGCCCTGAGCCATCAACTCATACGCCGAACTCGCCGAGTACACTCCTAATCCACTCCACGGCCACCTGTACACATCATCTTCACTTGGGTCGCGCCGGGTGGAGGATATCGCAAGCCAGAGCCTGACACACTCCCTTGCCCCTAAATGATGGTATAGAAAATCAAAATAGCGAGCAAGACCTTGCGAGCTAGAGGAAGATGGTCTTCACGATGACTTGGATAGCTAGCTAGCTTCTTTTAGCTTAGGCCTCTTTTGTTGTGGTTTTTTTTGGCTTTTTGGCTTTGGCAAAAGCCAAAAACAAAGATCCTATTCTTTTGGCTTCCAAAATCCAAAAACCAAAAAAACACCTATAGGTGTTTTTTTGGTTTTTACCAAAGCCAAGAAGCCAAAAAAAAGCCACAACAAAAAGGCCCTTAGCTTCTTGGTGGATTGATGCATGTTACGTGCAGGCATGCATACGTTGCTGGCCGATCGGACAATGCGGACATACGCAAATGTGTACTAGTACTAGTATACACTACGGGAAAACTTAACTTTGCCAATCGCACGGCAAAGGACCCTAATTGCCCGGCAAAGGCTTTGCCGTTTGTATCCTCACGGCAAAGACTGCAAGGCAAACAATTCGACGGCAACGAGTTTTTGCCGTGCGCGCGTCGCCGCACGGCAACGTCTTTGCCGTCTTGATCACTTTGCCGTCTTGGCGACAAGCTTTGCCGTGCGTCAAGTCGCTGCCGTGAGCCCTCCCTTTGCCGTGCGTCCCAGATCTTTGCCGTGCGCCCAAGCTTCGCCGTGCGTTTCTCCTTTGCCGTGTGTTTCTCCTTTGCCGTGCGCCCCAGATCTTTGCAGCACGCCCCCAGACGCTCCCAGGAGCACAACTTAGCGACACATGGTCCCTTTGTCGTGCGTGTGCACACGGCAAAGAGACCAAAAGTCCTTTGCCGTGTGCATACACACGGCAAAGGCCCCTGATATTTTCATTTTTTTGCTGTTTTTCAATTATCCCTGCATTTCAAATATTGCATTTCACAAATATAGCATATATAACATATATATCAACATATAATCACCAAACACATCAACAACACCACAAATACATCGAGCACACATAGTTCGTGCATGCAATCCATACATAGAGTCCATCCATATAGCAATGTCCATTATTACAATCCATAACAAGTGCGAACAATCCATTACAACGACGACGAGTGCACGACGACCATGCCATCAACCTTGTCCTCCTCCATTGCTTCCGCCGGCCTCATCGTCATTGCCTTGTGACATATAATCTACAAGGTTGATGGAATTAGCATTTGCATTTGCATATTGAACACTTGAACAAGTACAAATAGCGGGTTGGGCACAAGTGTAGAAGGACTCACCGTGGTTCATGCTCCGGATGATGTTCGTGTTGTTAACTACACGTGCTGACACCGGAGCTGCAAAACCATGCATCATTAATGCTAACCCTAACCCTAAACACTAAACCTATACCTAACCATAAATACTTACCTTTAACCTAAACCCTAGCCCTACCCCCTAAACCCTAGCCCTAACCCTACACCTAACCCTAACCAGTAGATCAGGCACACCCTCGATCGTGTGATAATGGCTCTAGTTGCGTGATACGTCTCCAACGTATCTATAATTTCTTATGTTCCATGCTAGTTTTATGACAATACCTACATGTTTTATTCACACTTTATAATGTTTTTATGCATTTTCTGGGACTAACCTATTAACAAGATGCCACGGTGTCAGTTCCTGTTTTCTGTTGTTTTTTATTTCAGAAAAGTTGTTTTACAAATATTCTCGGAATTGGACGAAACAAAAACCCACAGCCCTATTTTCCACGGAGTGTTCCAGAAGACCAAAGAGGACTCAAGGAAGGCCAGCAGGGGGCCCTCCCCATATGGCGGCGCGGGGGCCCCACTGCCGCGCCGAGACGTGGGGAGGGAGCCCCCTGGCTCCCCCGACGCTGCCCCTTCGCCTATTTATTCCTTCGTCCCCGAAAACCCAGTACCGAGAGCCAAAAATACCATAACAGTTCCGGAGATGCCGCCGTCAACCCTAACTCGGGGTTCGGAAGATCTCCTCCGGCACCACGCCGGAGGGGAATCATCACCGGAGGGCTCTACATCACCATGCCCGCCTCCGGACTGATGTGTGAGTAGTTCATCCTTGGACTACGGGTCCATAGCATTAGCTAGATGGTTGTCTTGTCCTATTGAGCCATCATGTTTAGATCTTGTGAGCTGCCTATCATGATCAAGATCATCTATTTGTAATGCTACATGTTGTGTTTGTTGGGATCCGATGAATATGGAATACTATGTCAAGTTGATTATTGATCTATCATATATATGTTGTTTATGATCTTGCATGCTCTCCGTTGCTAGTAGAGGCTCTGGCCAAGTTGATACTTGTAACTCCAAGAGGGGGTATTTATGCTAGATAGTGGGTTCATGTCTCCATTGAATCTGGGACAGTGACAGAAAGTCCTAAGGTTGTGGATGTGTTGTTGCCACTAGGGATAAAACATCAATGCTTTGTCTAAGGATATTTGTATTGTTTACATTACGCACAGTACTTAATGCAATTGTCTGTTGCTTGCAACTTAATACTGGAAGGGGTGCGGATGCTAACCCGAAGGTGGACTTTTTAGGCATAGATGCATGCTGGATGACGGTCTATGTTCTTTGTCGTAATGCCCTAAGTAAATCTCATAGTAGTCATCATGATATGTATGTGCATTGTTATGCCCTCTCTATTTGTCAATTGCCCAACTGTAATTTGTTTACCCAACATGTTATTTATCTTATTAGAGAGACACCACTAGTGAACTGTGGACCCCGGTCCATTCTTTTACATCTGAAATACAACCTACTGCAATCATTGTTCTCTTTTGTTTTCTGCAAGCAAACATCATTTTCCACACCATACGTTTAATCCTTTGTTTTCAGCAAGCCGGTGAGATTGACAACCTCACTGTTAAGTTGGGGCAAAGTAGTTTGATTGTGTTGTGCAGGTTCCACGTTGGCACCGGAATCCCTGGTGTTGCGCCGCACTACACTCCTTCACCAACAACCTTCACGTGATCTTCATCTCCTACTGGTTCGATAACCTTGGTTTCTTACTGAGGGAAAACTCGCTGTTGTACTCATCATACCTTCCTCTTGGGGTTCCCAACGGACGTGTGCTTTATCGTCAAGCAGCTACTTTTCGGCGCCGTTGGGGAGATCAAGACACGCTGCAAGGGGAGTCTCTCACACCCAATATCTTTACTTTGTTTATTTTCTTGCTTTATTTTATTTTCTGTCTTGTTTGCTTTCTTTATATCGAAAACACAAAAATATTAGTTACTTGTTTTACTTTATTTAATTCGGTTTTGCTTTATTTATTTTTATTATTGCTAAAATGAGTACTCCTGAGAACACTAAGTTGTGTGACTTCACTACAACAAATAATAATGATTTCATATGCACTCCTATTGCTCCACCTGCTTCTACAGCAAAATTTTATGCAATTAAACCTGCTTTACTAAATCTTGTTATGAGAGAGCAATTTTCTGGTGTTAGTATTGATGATGTTGCTGCCCATCTTAATAATTTTGTTGAACTTTGTGAAATGCAAAAATATAAGGATATAGACGGGGATATTATAAAACTGAAATTGTTTCCTTTCTCCTTGAGAGGAAGAGCTAAAGATTGGTTGATATCTTTGCCTAAAAATAGTATTAGTTCATGGACTAAATGTAAAGATGCTTTCATTGGAAAATATTATCCTCCTGCTAAAATTATATCTTTGAGAAGTAGCATTATGAATTTTAAGCAATTGGATAATGAACATGTTGCCCAAGCATGGGAGAGAATGAAATCTTTGGTAAAGAATTGCCCTACCCATGGATTAACTACTTGGATGATCATCCAAACCTTTTATGCAGGATTAAATTTTTCTTCAAGGAACCTATTGGATTCAGCTGCTGGAGGTACTTTTATGTCCATCACTTTGGGTGTTGCAACAAAGCTTCTTGATGATATGATGATCAACTACTCTGAATGGCACACTGAAAGAACTCCTCAAGGTAAGAAGGTAAATTCTGTTGAAGAAACCTCTTCCTTGAGTGATAAGATTGATGTTATTATGTCTATGCTTGTTAATGGTAAATCTCATGTTGATCCTAATAATGTTCCTTTAGCTTCATTGGTTGCTCAAGAAGAGCATGTTGATGTGAACTTCATTAAAAATAATAATTTCAACAACAATGCTTATAGGAATAATTTTGGTAACAACAACTATAGGCCATATCCTTCTAATAGTGGTAATTGTTATGGTAATTCTTATGGTAATTATTACAACAATAGTAGGAGTGTACCCTCTGATCTTGAAGTCATGCTTAAAGAATTTATTAATACACAAACTGCTTTTAACAAATCTGTTGAGGAAAAGTTTGGTAAAATTGATGTTCTTGCTTCTAAGGTTGATAGTCTTGCTCTTGATGTTGATCTTTTGAAACTGAAAGTTATGCCTAATGAAGTTAAAGATACTAAGTCATTTGCTACAGCAAATGCTATCCAAGTTCGAATTAATGACAATATTAGAATGATGGCTGAATTGCATGCTAGGTGGGAAAGAGAAGAAAAACTTGCTAAAGAGAATAATATAGCTAGAGTTTGGACTATTACCACCACTAGTAATGTTGATGCTTCACATGTTGCTAAACCTCCTACTACCAATGGTAAAATAATTGGTGTTGGCAATGTTTCTACTTCTACTACAAAGCGTGCAAAATTGCCTGAAATTGTTTGTGATAAAAGTGCTGAAATTTTTCAAAGTGTTGGGGACAATGGTCCCATTGCTTTAGATCATAATGGTTTTGATTTTGATAATTGTCATATTTCTGAAGTTATTAAGTTCTTGCAAAAACTTGCTAGAAGTCCTAATGCTAGTGCTATAAACTTGGCCTTTACAAAACATATTACAAATGCTCTCATTAAAGCTAGGGAAGAGGAATTAAAACTTGAAGCTTCTATCCCTAGGAAGTTGGAAGATGGTTGGGAGCCCATCATTAAGATGAAGGTCAATGATTTTGATTGTAATGCTTTATGTGATCTTGGTGCAAGTATTTCTGTTATGCCTAAGAAACTTTATGATATGCTTGACTTGCCACCTTTGAAATGTTGTTATTTGGATGTTAATTTTGCTGATAATTCTATAAAGAAACCTTTGGGGAGAATTGACAATGTTCACATTACGGTTAACAATAACCTTGTCCCCGTTGATTTTGTTGTTTTGGATATTGAATGCAATGCATCTTGTCCTATTGTTTTGGGAAGACCCTTTCTTCGAACCGTTGGTGCTATTATTGATATGAAAGAAGGAAATATTAAATATCAATTCCCTCTTAAGAAAGGTATGGAACACTCTATAAAGAGAATGAAGATGCCTTTTGATTCTATTATTAGACCAAATTATGATGTTGATGCTTCTTCTCTTGATGTTACTTGATTTTCACTTTCTGCGCCTAGCTGAAAGGCGTTAAAGAAAAGCGCTTATGGGAGACAACCCATTATTTTATTTCTGCAATTTTTGTTTTGTATTTGAGTCAAGGTGGTTGTTACTACTGTAGCAATACCTTTGTATCTTTATTTTCTTTCATTGTTGTGCCAAGTAAAGTCTTTGATAGAAAGTTGATACTAGATTTGGATTTCTGCGCAGAAACAGATTTTTAGCTGTCACGAATTTGAGATTTTCTCTCTGTAGAAAAATCTAAAAATTCTGAAAAAATTCATGAGCAGTCCTCAGATATTTACGCAACTTTCATTCAACTGGAGCTTTTCCATCTGAGCATGTTAAGTGCCTCGAAAAAATTCATCTTTACGGACTGTTCTGTTTTTGACAGATTCTGCCTTTTATTTCGCATTGCCTCTTTTACGTGTTTGAGTGGATTTCTTTGCTCCATTAAATTTCAGTAGCCTTGGAAATGTCCAGAAGTGTTGGGAATGATTGTGTCCTTGCTGAACATGTGAATTTTTGATTATGCACTAACTCTCTAATGAGATTGCTTTGAGTTTGGTGTGAAGGAAGTTTTCAAGGATCAAGAGAGGAGGATAATATAATATGATCAAGAAGAGTGAAAAGTCTAAGCTTGGGGATGCCCCGTGGTTCATCCCTGCATATTTCAAGAAGACTCAAGCGTCTAAGCTTGGGGATGCCCAAGGCATCCCCTTCTTCATCAAACTTATCAGGTCACCTCTAGTGAAACTATATTTTAATTCCGTCACATCTTATGTGTTTTACTTGGAGCGTCTGTGTACTTTTATTTTCGTTTTGTTATTTTAAGTTTTCTTAATAAATCAGATCCTAACATGCTTGTGTGGGAGAGAGACAAGCTCCGCTTTTTCATTTGAACACTTGTGTTCTTCGTTTTATTTTTCATGATTCATGGCGAAAGCTGAAAGCCGCAGCACTTATTGTTATTTGGTTGGAAACAGAAAATGCTTCATGTGGTAATTGGTATATTGTCTTGAATAATTTGATACTTGGCAATTGTTTTGAGCTCTCAAGTAGATCATGTTTAAGCTCTTGCATCATGTAGTTTAAACCTATTAGTGGAGAACTACCGTAGAGATTGTTGAAATTTGGTTTGCATGATTGGTCTCTCTAAGGTCTAGATATTTTCTGGTAAAAGTGTTTGAGCAACAAGGAAGAGAGTGTAGAGTCTTATAATGCTTGCAATATGTTCTTATGTAAGTTTTGTTGTACCGGTTTATACTTGTGTTTGCTTCAAACAACCTTGCTAGCCAAAGCCTTGTACTCGAGAGGGAATGCTTCTCGTGCATCCAAAACCTTGAGCCAAAACCTATGTCATTTGTGTCCACCATAACTACCTACTATGTGGTATTTTTCTGCCATTCCAAGTAAATACTTCATGTGCTACTGATACGTCCATTTTGCATCACTATTTTATATTATAATTTACTGTTATTCATTGATATATTTCATATTTAGAGATGATACTTATGTTATTTCACCTATTTTGCATGTTTCATGATTATTGGAGAAGTATTCACCGGAGTCAGAATTCTGCTGGAAAAAGCACCGTCAGGATACAATATTTCTGAAGATCAACAATTGACGGAAAATACACCGAAGTTCCTATTTTCCCAAATGACGGAGCCAACCAAAAGGGGAGGCCGAGGAGGGCCGCCATGGGCCCCCCATAGGCCGCGCGGGCTCCACCCTGGCCGCGCCGCCATGTGGGGATGGGGCCCACGACCCCCCTCGGCCATCTCTCCTTCGCGTACTTCATCTCCCGAGAACCCTAAGGTGCAGGGGCATCGAGGATAGACACAGCCGCCTCTGCGGGGAGGAAAAACACCAGAGAGAAAAGAGCTCTCCGGCGGGCAGAAATCCGCCGGGGAAATTCCCTCCCAGAGGGGGAAATCATCGCCATCGTCACCGTCATCGAGCTGGACTTTATCGGGATCATCATCATCATCATCTCCACCATCGACATCGTCATCTCCACCGCTGCACCTCGTCTCCGCTGTAACATCTTGGGTTGAATCTTGATTATTTCATAGGGGAAACTCTCCCGGTGTTGATTACTCCTTGTTATTGATGCTATTGAGTGAAACCATTGGATCAAGGTTTATGTTCAGATTGTTATCCATCATCATATCACCTCTGATCATGTTCCATATGATGTCTCGTGAGTAGTTCGTTTAGTTCTTGAGGACATGGGTGAAGTCTAAATGTTAGTAGTGAACTATGTTGAGTAATATTTAATGGTTTGATATTTAAGTTGTGGTGTTATTCTTCTAGTGGTGTCATGTGAACGTCGACTATATGATACTTCACCTTTATGGGCCTAGGGGAATGCATCTTGTATTCGTTTGCTAATTGTGGGGTTGCCGGAGTGACAACAACCTGAACCCCGTTGGTATATCGATGCAAGAGGGATAGCAGGATCTCAGAGTTTAAGGCTGTGGTTAGATATATTTTAATTACTTTCTTGTATTTGCAGATGCTTGCAAGGGGTTTAATCACAAGTATGTATTAGTCCTAGGAAGGGCGGTGCATTAGCATAGGTTCACCCACACAACACTTATCAAAACAATGAAGATTAATCAACTATATGAAGCGAAAGCACTAGACTAAATTCACGTGTGTCCTCAAGAACGTTTGGTCATTATAAGTAAACAAACCGGCTTGTCCTTTGTGCTAAAAAGGATCGGGCCACTCGCTGCAATTATTACTCTCGCATTTTACTTACTTGTACTTTATTTATCTGCTATATCAAAACCTCCTGAAAACTTGTCTGTGAGCATTTACAGTGAATCCTTCATCGAAACTGCTTGTCAACACCTTCTGCTCCTCGTTGGGTTCGACACTCTTATTTTATCGAAAGTACTACGATACACCCCATATACTTCTGGGTCATCAGCTACCTTTAAACAATTCAAAACTTTATTACTCCTTATTTGTGTCAATGTTTTATAGCTCATGAGGAAGTATGTGGTGTTTTATCTTTCAATCTTGTTGGGCAGACTTTCACCAATGGACTAGGGGCATATACATCCGCTTATCCAATAATTTTGCAAAAAGAGCTGGCAACGGGGTGCCCAACCCCAATTAATTAACTTTCATTAATAATTCTCTTCACATGTTTTGCCCTTATTTATCAGTAAGCAACATAATTCTGCAATAGACACTCCTCCATGGTATGTGAAATGTTGGAAGGCACCCGAGGATTCGGTTAGCCATGGCTTGTGAAAGCAAAAGGTTGGGAGGAGTGTCATCTATAAATAAAACTAAAATACATGTGTAAACAAAAGAGAAGAGGGATGATCTACCTTGCTGGTAGAGATAACGTCCTTCATGGGAGCCGCTCTTTGAAAGTCTGTTTGACAAGGGGTTAGAGTGCCCACTACCATTCGTTGACAACAACAAACACCTCTCAAAACTTTATTTTTTATGCTCTCTATATGATTTCAAAACTTGAAAAGCTCTAGCACATGATTTAATCCCTGCTTCCCTCTGCGAAGGGCCTTTCTTTTACTTTATGTTGAGTCAGTTTACCTACTTCTTTCTATCTTAGAAGCAAACACTTGTGTCAACTGTGTGCATTGATTCTTACATGCTTACTTATTGCACTTATTATATTACTTTGTGTTGACAATTATCCTTGAGATATGCATGTTGAAGTTGAAAGCAATTGCTGAAACTTAAATCTTCCTTTGTGTTGCTTCAAAACCTTGTATTAAGAATCTATTGCTTTATGAGTTAACTCTTATGCAAGACTTTTTGATGCTTGTCTTGAAATTATATTCATGAAAAGTTTTTGCTATATGATTCAGTTGTTTAGTCATTATCTTTTTGTTAGCAAACTATAGACCATTGCTTTGAGTCACTTCATTCATCTCATATCCTTTACAATAGTTTGATCAAGATTATGTTGGTAGCATGTCACTTCAGAAATTATTCTTTTTATCGTTTAACTACTCGAGGGCGAGTAGGAACTAAGCTTGGGGATGATTGATACGTTTCCAACGTATCTATAATTTCTTATGTTCCATGCTAGTTTTATGACAATACCTACATGTTTTATTCACACTTTATAATGTTTTTATGCATTTTCTGGGACTAACCTATTAACAAGATGCCACAGTGTCAGTTCATGTTTTCTGCTGTTTTTAATTTCAGAAATTCTACACAGGAAATATTATCAGAATTGGACCCCACGAAAACAGAAGTCAATATTTTGCCGAGGCGAACCCAGAGAGCCAGAGAAGGGCCAGAGGAGGGCCAAGGGGCCCCCACACCATAGGGGGTGCATCCAAAAGCAAACTGATATGGTAATGATAAGAAATAACGGTAAGCAATGATAGTGCAGACGTGCAATAATACCAATATTATTGCATAGCAAGAGAGGTATCCTGCACAACTTTGGGTCAGATTATCCTATGTGAGAGCCTCGAATCACCCGCAAACAGGTAGGATATTCCATGTCCATCAGATATCGGCAATAACATATCCTCTACCGTGACCGCATCCATCAAATATCTTACCAACCAATATTCGCACCGCATCCATATCTAGCGGCGGCTTTGTAAAAATCCATACCACCTCTTTGAAAAATACATGTCTTTATTTCAGCACCGTCCCACTCTCCTCGAGAGGTTACTCGAAAAAATATTTGCTGCTGCAAATACGGAGCAATTATCCATGCCATTTTTTTCTTTTGCAGAATCCATGCCTGGGATTCACGGAAGTTTCAAAAAGAGCCCACTCTCCAATATCCAGCCCAGCCTTGTACAAGCCTGTTATAGGTGAACCAAAATTAGCATGTCAGCGATCCAGACCCTGCCCAGCGAACCAATCAGGTAGCTCGATTTCCTGCCCCGCGGATCGCCCCTCCTTTCCATGAATCTTACCCGTCCATGTCAAATCGAACGCGCGAAGCCACGCCTCCAATGCCACCAGCGCGCTCTCCATCTGGCATAAATACCCCACCACCCCGCTCTTCCACCTCACACACAGCAGCCAAAATTCCCCAACCATCTCCATCTCACCCTCTTCGAGCTCCTCCCATCGTCAGCAATGTCGGGCCGCGGCAAGGGAGGCAAGGGGCTCGGCAAGGGCGGCGCCAAGCGCCACCGGAAGGTCCTTCGCGACAACATCCAGGGCATCACCAAGCCGGCCATCCGGCGCCTTGCTCGCCGTGGCGGCGTGAAGCGCATCTCGGGGCTCATCTACGAGGAGACCCGCGGCGTGCTCAAGATCTTCCTCGAGAACGTCATCCGCGACGCCGTCACCTACACCGAGCACGCCCGCCGCAAGACCGTCACCGCCATGGACGTCGTCTACGCGCTCAAGCGCCAGGGACGCACCCTCTACGGCTTCGGAGGCTGAGCCTCAAGATTCGTTCGGTGTTCTCTTGGACCCCTGATGCTTTAGATCTGGTAGGGTTTCGTTCATGGGGGTCGGTAGCGTGTAATCTGTGGTACAATCTGTTGCATATGGATGAATGAATGACTGGATTGGGTCTTGTTGGATATACTTGATTTGGTGCTGTGAAAGAATGAATCAATTACTAGTAATTGTCCGCACGTTTTGTCCCCTGTATAAAAGGATCTCAAATTCTGAATCACTTGTTCTGTGACTGATTCATGGTTTGAGACTTCCAGCATTCAAGCTTTAGGGGCAAACTGCAGTTTGAGCTTCGCTTGGCTTACGATAACAGTGAGTCCACGAATCTGGAGCTTGGCTTAGGCTGCATCAGTGTCGAAATGCTTGCAACTAGCACCAAATTTCTGTACCACTAACATGATGCTACCCGCTTCTCTGTTTATTGTTGCATCTTACAGTCTCAGAACTGATGAAATCAATTTGACACTATTCAACTTGGTTGTGCTTGGCCGGTTATCTATTCTGCACTCGATGTCTTCTCTTTTTTCGCATACAGTATCATCTAGTTGAAAGGAGCTCATGATTCTGGTTTAATCAGAGAAGCGTAAGATCCACAGGCGGAATGCAGTTACAAAGACATACAATCATGCGATCTCTTGTAAGTAGTAATCTTATGTAGAAGCTGAATGTGACAAACTTCATCTAACTTTCTAGGAGTATGTGCTTTTGCTGCTATGTCGGCTTCAACATAACAGGGGAATTTCATCTGAGGCTGGTAGCAAACAGATCGTTGTGCGTCAAAGCAGTATGAAAGAGCTACTAGCAAACACAAGATAGTATCCTTGGTTTCAAATGCCTATAGATCTGAGACCCCTAGGTTCAGTTCCTAATGCCATTTTAGGTATATGAAGTTGCTCCGAACGTGCATTTTGGTCACAAACTCACGTGACCGTTAGTTGCTGACATGGCCAATTGTTTATTTTGCAAATTTCCCCCTACTTTTCTTTTGTTTTTTCCAACTTTTTAATCCTCGGTTTGACTTTTAAAGGGCGTAATATGTAAAAATTAATTGACCACATCAGCAAACTAACACTGGCTGTGATGGAATGACCAAAGCGCTCGCGCGGGGCAACTTCTTGACCCACAATTCACGATTTACAAGTTCGTGACCAAAGCGCACATCCGGAGCAACTTCATAAACCAAATTGAAGATTTTCTCTTTTAGAAAACAAAGCATTTCGCTAGAACTTAAACTAAGCTGAGAGCTCTATCCTACCAAACAAAACCAACATCTCCAAGAAAAGCAAAACATTACAAAAGATCAGAAGCTACATAAATCGCACTAGAGCATCTGTAGCAGATATCGCAAGAGGCACGCGGTTTCAGGCCAAATAAATGGAACAAATACCACATTAAGGCCCAACACGAGAAAACTTTGCGGGAAATCTCAAAACAGCCATTGGAAAGATTTACCAAGTAGGTGGATTTGATGCAGCAAAGAATCCAAGGAGACCATGATTTTTTTTTTATGAATGATGTTTTTTATTACTTAAAAGTTTGTATCATGATGATACAGTCCTTAAGAGCATATACTCGGTCTTTGTATAACTATGACGCACATAGCCGCAGAAATCTGATAGAAGTGGTAAAAGAAAAACAAGAACTTGAATTGCCCTCTCCCGTACAGGATCGCAAAGGCGAGCGGTTCTGGAGACCTGCTCTCCCGTTCGCCGGTGCACGCCGGCGGGCGGCATTGAGTAGGCTACGGTAACGGCGCAAGCAGAGAGAGGTGGAAAAACCCTAACTCGTGTATTAGATGTGTTTCTGGGGTAGCCGGGCAAGAGATTATACAGGCTCAGGAAACCCTAGGCAACGTGGGCCACACCCACGTCACACGCATGTTTCGAGTCAGTTACAGATAGCCCACGGTCCGAGAGCGACCCGAATCGACTAACTGGAATGCGTCCATCCAGGACTCTGTTCGTTTTTCCTGAACTGCAAAAAGGAAAGTCTCGGCTCGAGGCTCAATCCACTCACCACGAGCACGTCGAGTCGAGATGAGCGAGGAGGAGGAGAAGCACGCATGTACCACTCCTCTTCTCACTCACTTACTAGTGGTGGAACAATCCACCTTATAAGATGGTCTAACTTCCTCCCAATTTTCTATGTGGGACTAAACTTTCCACCTCTTGCCACTCCTTAGGCCTTGTTTGGTACTAGAGTTTTAGTGGGGATTAGCGGGGATAATCCGCTCCAAACTTCAAATCCCCACTTATTGTAAATGCATGTTTGGTGCTAGGGTATGAGCGAGTTTAATCCCCACTTTTCCCAAATTTTAGTGTAATTTTTTCAATCCCCAATACACTACCCCTACCTAATGGATGGGGATGGGGTTTTCTAGGGATTGGGTGACAGCAGAGATTCACCCAATACTATTATCCCTATTAATCCCCACTAAAACACTAGTACCAAACAAGGCCTTAGTGAGATGCCATCAACTTAGACTCAAACTCACATGGGTTGCCACAATGTGGGCTTTGAGATTTATAGGAAATCTGAAATATAATTTGGCCCACTTCATATGGGCCTAATATTTCAACAAAGGCTACATGCTCGACGCATCCGATGAAGCAATTAACCAACAACTGTAGGAGTACCATCACCAATATTTTAGGAAACAATACCAAGATTGTCTTGTCGACACCACTCGGGAGACAATTTTACGAACCACCATTGTCGAAGCGTAACATCCGGAACAATATTGTGAGGACCATCCTCCTCTTAACAACCTTGATAGAAATTTCAAAATCGATCTAACAAAGCAAGATGTGAAAGATCATACATATAAATTTTAATCTTTCAATACTATCATTGACGTAAAAAGAATATCTCGTCGTCGAAAGGACGAAGTTCACTTATTGTATACGATGCCATCTCCAATGACACGGAGATGGCGCCAAAACAATATATTATCTTTTGGAAAAATATTTTCATTCAAAACACAACTCGTTCATCTGGTTCCCTACTCCTCTCTACGCCGGCGTGGCCAGCCCGTATCTTGCTTGGGAAATCGGTAGTGATCTAGTGGCGTGGCCACTTTTTCAACTATTGTGGCTCTTTTGGAACGAGATGGGTGGTCTTGGTGAGGACACTTTTTCAAGTACTTATTTCACCGTGGGATCCGATATATTCGACCGTCTCCGTCAATTAGCATTTTGGTAGATAGCCGATTGGGGTTTTGTACAAAATCTAAGTAGGGGCAACAAGATTTCTACTAAACCCTGTCAATACAGTTGTGCCAATCCAGGTCTAAATGGGCTCCATTCCTCCATTCGCATATAGTTCTGCATATTATAATCAAGGATTTCACACCTATTTGTACTAAACTTTATTACTCACCTCGCTACAACATATAATGTATGTCATTATGTACACACTATATAAGTAACTATTGTTGCTAAAAATTAAGACATAATGTTCGTTATAGGTACCATTATTTGTCACTACGTGTGCCCAATTGAAGGCAAATATTTCCATATAAACTTTTAGGTTTTTGCAATTTGGATTGGGGCATTGTTTTGTGAAGATGAGTTGATGGTAAACTTTAGTAAGAGAAACAAACATATCCCACCCTAAGTTTTTCCTGTCGTTATACCAACCTATTTTAGCATGCGCAACTTAATGCATTATGGTGTGTTTAATGGTATCCGCGTTGATATTTATCATTACATATATGAATAACTTGCTAGTGTGTTCATGAAAATATGTTATTAGTATCCTCACATGTTCATCAAATATCTTACATATGTTCTATTTTATATTTCCTTATAAACTTCTTTGATATAGTATTAAATGAAGCTGTGTACACTAGACTTCGGCCAAAAGTATGCACTTTTTCGCACAACAGGGAAACATACATGCTAACACCAATTCATAAGCATCCAAAAGCAAATTGATATGGTAATGATAAGAAACAACAATAGGCAATGATAGTGCAAATGTGCAATAATAGCAATACTAAAACGTCGCGAGCGAGGTGGCCTGCACACCTCTGGGTCAATGAACTAACTAGAGTTTCAAGGCATTTAGGTAGTGGTGGAGCTATGTAGAATTCAGGGGGAGGGGGGCACCGCCTCCCGCATGCCAAGAAAAAATTGTCAAATATCCCTTCATATTTGATATTTTTTTGGCTAAAAACAACGTATATTTAGCCTATTTACCCCCCCCCACCCCACCCCCAAGAGTGGTCCAAAGTGTCCCCCTAGCCCATTAGGGTTGGGCCAGTTTTAAAGGATAATCCTATGTGAGAACCCCGAATCACCTGCAAACAAGTCAAATATTCCATATCCATCACAATATCAGATATCGGCAATAACATATCCTCTACCGTGTCCATCAAATATCTGACCAACCAATATTCAACGACTGAGCTATCAACGACGAAAAAACATCCGTGTCGCTCCCGGGGGGCGACACGGGCGAGCCAAGAACACCACCCCTCATCTCCTCCGTGGGCAAAGCCCGTGCAATAGTCGGCGCGCGCGGGGGTCTCCGGTTGCTGCAGCGCGGCGCCCTGGAAGACGAGCCGCCGGCAGCGGAGATAGGGCGCTAGGGCGGCGGCCCCAGGATACTTCGGCAGGGACGTCGGCCACGGTGGCTGCACGGGCAGCGCTACGCCTGGGCTCGGTGTGCGGCGTTCTTCGCGGAGGATCTGCAGGTTGGTCCGTGCGGGTAAGATCTGGGCTTGTGAGGGCCTGATCTGGGCTTGGCGGGCTCGAGATGCTGTCCTACCGGCGTGGCGGCGGCAGACGAGGAGATGAACGGCGAGAATGGCGGCGGGGTTCTGCTGGTATCTGCGGTTCGGTGGCCTTGGCAGGCTGCTCGGGCTACTGCGAGCCGTGGTCCGTCCGTGACCCTTCGGTGCGGCGGATCAGCGGCGTTGTTCAGGTCCGGGGTGCGCGGGCATCTCTTTGGCTTGGCGTGCGCCTGGCAAGGAGGCCGGGAGAGTGGCATGGGCGTGCAGTTCTAGCGGCCCGCGAGGTCTGGTGTTGCTGTAATGTCCCAGGTTTAGAGACGATCGAGGGGTAGATTTTAGAAAGGGATGTGCATTGCATAGCAAATTCTGGGGAAATTTCGCGCTTTTAAACAAAAACTGCATCGAAAGTTTCTCTCTCGACACCTTACAGGGTTAGGGTTTCGAGAGTGCGACAAACTTGCATCTCACCTAACTAGATTAGGGTTTTGAGATGAGAGGGGAGAGTTTGCATCACCAATTTAAGTTGCATGATTGAATTCTAAGTTAAGATGTATGATTAAGTTCAAACCAAATTTGAATTTGAATTTCAAATTCAAACATTAAATGATATCACATAATTCAAACTAGACATAATTTAATAAACAATGATCATGAGTCAAGATTATGAATAACTTAAACAATAAGACAAGCTCATTAGGGAAAACCTTGAGCTTTATTGATCATCACACAAATTACATTGTTTTTACAATATTCATGAGGTAAATAAATAAATATTACACCACATTACAAGAATTACTTCAATAGAAAAAGAAGAAGAAAATTACAAGTCAATAAAAATACATCCTAAACTACTAGATCATCTTCATCTTGATCATCACATTGTCCCTGCACACAATCACAACAAAGGAAAAGTTATGCCAAGTGGCATAGCCACTTGGCAGGTTAAAAAGAATGGAAATAGTGGATAATGTCAAGTCTGCCGAGCTGATCCAACTCTCACAGCCAAGTGCTGAGTATCAGCAGACACACACACACACACAGCCTGCTCACATGGCTGTGTGCATGCAGCACACACACACAGTGAGTCACCAAGGGGAAAGGTGGAGCTGTCGACCAGGGAAGAAGAGGCCAACCATATAAAAACCTCTCCAACAGTGAACCCTAGTTCATTCATCGACCAAGCAGCAGGGTAAGAGCACCAAGAACAGCTAGAACAGGAAGAACAGCTAGAGCTGTTCAATCTGTCCCAAAATCACCAGAAATTAACCAAGCATCACCAGCAAGCCAGGAGGAGCAGGGCAAGCTCATAAATCCAAACCAGAAGCAATCCTCTACACCAACCCTATTTCTAGGAGCTGGAGTGAGGTATACACAAGAATCATGAGCAAGCATCTGTCTTGCTCATACTTAAGCATTCACTTGCATCACAGAAGCAAAAAGGGAGTGAGTACCCTATTGTATCATCATCTGGCTACTAAGCCTTTTGGTGCAAGCAAATTAGAGAACAGTAAGAGGGAGTTTGCCCAAGGGAACATTGGCATGTCAGTCAGATGACATACCAGAGAAATCCAACCTGGATTAATCCCTAACTATCCATTCCAAACCATCTAGCACCTAAAGCCTAGCAAGCCATCAGACATTAGACAGACTATGTCTATTCTTGTTGTCAACATCAAGGATCACTGGAAATCCAACAAGGTTTAACCAGTAATGCATTCACCAACCACAGTAAGCCACAGAGAAGGGGAGCTACCCTTGGACAGCATCAAAAGACTGTCAGGGCTACCTCAAACCCAAAAGACCACACATCAAGCCACTGCATCATTACCCAGATGGGTTCAGAGTGAGCTAGGGTACCCAACAGATGTTGGCATCCCTCTAGCTTCACTTAATCAATCTATATGATCATTACTGCTCAGCAGTTCACATCATTTATCCACTTAGCCAAGTCAAATAACACAGATAAATGAATATACAAGAAATCAATACACCAGAGCTTTGCAAATGATCCAGAGGATCACTGCAAGCATCAGGTGATGCTTGAGCAAGCATCAACACACCTCAGCAAAAGCACAAGCCTGTGTGCCACACAGACACCAGGATGAGCACCAGTGAGTCACAGAGAGGAGCACACACTTGCTCACAAGCAAGTAATGATAAATTGATCATCAGAGCATCACTAGCTCTTGCTACAGATCACCACAGCCAAGCATAGCATCAACACATGCACCAGATAAATTACATAACCACAAAACAAGAACAATGGCATAGCAGACAATCAAATACATGATATATAATTGTATGCAGAAGCACACTAACAAGGGTTAGAGCTGTCTGGTCAACCATCATGCTCAGTAGGACATTCCCATGAGCTACAATTCAATAATCATCACACAGGGGCACTGGTACTTGCATACTACAAGAATCATGCATCATGATCAAGCCAGGGCCCAGATTATGCACACACAGGATATCCTTGTGGCAGTAGTTATCACAGGAGCCAGTCAGTAGGCCATGAGCATCACTGGATGCTCATGAGCAATCACAGGAGGGCCACAGTAGGAGTATAGGATACAACAGTAGTGCATAGAACAAAGCTAGAAGAGCAGCAGCTGCTAGCAATCCATGGCAGCAGCAGAAGGCACAACAGCATACGCACAGCAACAGCAAACACAGCAGCAGCAGCTAGTAGCGCAGTAGTAGCAGCACGGCATGACCTCTCCATGGGGAGGAGCAGCCGCATCTCTAGCTAGAAGAAGGTAGAGGAAAGAGAGAGAGAGAAGAGCACTTACAGGCGAGCAGACAAAGGTCACGGCCATGGCGGCCACGACGGCACACGCCGGGCACACGGCAGCGCCAGGCCAGGCCAAGCCAAGCCTTGACCAGCACCGCAACACCCAGCACCGCCCCGGCAACACCACGGCGGCGTCACGGCACCTGATGCGCCGGTGAGCAACGCATCACCGTGCGAGCAAACGCGATGGGGGCAGACGAAGGAGAAGGCGGGGTCCAGATCAAGCTGGTGGGCCTGACGCGCCGTCGCGAGGCGATTCAGATCCGCCGCATCCCGCCGCCGGAGCTGGCCGGAGACGGCCGGAATAATACGGCGACGGCGAGGGCGACACGGTCGCCAGCGAGGAAGAGAGGATTAGGGTTCGAGGAGGCGACGCGATGGGGAGTGGAGTGAGCGACCGCTCGGGTCGGTTGGACCCGAGCTGGTCTAACCAAACCCACTGGGCCACCCTGACAGGTGGGCCCAGGGGCAAATTTGGTATTTCACAAATACCAATTAAACCAGAAACTTTGAAATTTCATAGAAAATTATTTATAGCTCTAAAAAAATAATTAAAAATATGAAAATAGATCAGCATAAAATTCTCTACCTGAATAAAATATCAAAGGGAATTTTTGAAGACAATTAAGAATAAGTCTTAATTTGATGATTTAAATAATCATTTAAATCACACATATTATTTTCAATAATGAAAATAAGTCCATTAATACCTTTGGACTATAAAAACACCTTGACAACATTTCAAGGTTGTATTTTACCCTAAACAGAGTATCCCTAAATTGTTCTTAGTATTAACCTTCCACAGAAAATAATAAAACACCGGAAAGGGGGGAACAAACCCTAAAAGCTGAATCATGCATAATTGCTTCTTTAACCATTGCCCTTATCGGACAATGATGCTATTTTTCAGCAGCAGAGGACAAGGGTCAGTCCACACCATCCAACTACAACACTTTGCAGTGTTCAGGCAAGTTCATCGCTTGCTCATGTCATTTGAGTATTTTTACCAAATTACTTGCAAAGTACTATGTTTATCACTATTGCATAAAAAGCAAAACCACTATTTTCATAACTATGAACATGACTATGTGGTGGGCAATGGAACCATGGATTGTGTTGATATGGTGGAGGTTCCATTGCAAGGGTTTATATCCATCTAGGATTAAACAACAAATGTCGTCCAGTGATTCTTGTGCCGTAATACCCGTGTTAACCATAAGATCTGGAATGGGACGGTATAGTCAATTGTATTTCCACCTCTTGTACATCAACGGACGCGCTTTACCGTAGACACTTGTTATCCAAAGGTGCATTTGGTGGCTGGGGAAGCCTAAAGTCCCCACGGCATTGTCCGTAGACACTTGTAGCCCGAGGAGCATTTGGTGGCTGGGGAAGCCTAAAGTCCCCACGGTATTGCGGTCTATGAGGGGTTGCATCTACCGGCGAAGGAGTTCATGGTAAGAGCCAGAACTGTTGTCGTGGTCGGGGTCCACCCGTGAGTGGGAATAATGGGACCGACGAGGACCCAGGGTCGGGGCATGCAACAAAGGGTGGGTGTGCGAGGTAGCGGAGGAATATGATTGACTATGACCTTATACCGGGCCTCACACCAAAGGAAGTGTGGACGGGAAAGCTGCCCGGTTGGCACCAAGGTTAAGATCTGTTATGGGTAAAGAAACACCCCTCTGCATAGTGTAACGGTGATCACTCCCTATTCGGGATTTGGAGCTGAACTGCCGGAAAGGAACTCCATGAAGTTCTAGTCAACCGGTGAAGGCTGACGGACATAGTTCTTCTGATTAAAAGCAACCTTTTGAAGAAACGCTTATCAAAACCTGCATGGTATCAGACTTTCTGGTCTGGTACCGTAGTTAGTGCATTAAACACCTCTTTCCTAATATGAACTTGTTGAGTACGCTCGTACTCATACCACTCTTAAATCCCCTGCTTAGATTGTCTGAACCATCTGGAGGAGGACAACGACAACCCTGAAGGAGCCGACATCATCGGCTATGAAGAACCAGACCTCTCTGGAGGTATTGAAGGCGTAGACTACCTCATAGTCTACGGGACCGGGGAGGCTTCAGAGGAGACCAAGCCTAGAAGTATCGAGTAGTAGTAGTAGCCGAGCAGCACGAACTCTTAATACTTAGCTGCTCGAGAGAATAAATGTTTAGTCTCATGAAACTTCTATATTGTAAGTTAAGTTGGGTTCGCCTCGAACCCAGGAGTAACCCTCTCAGGACCCAAGAGGAGCTCCAGGATGATATGTACCTTTGGTTTGTAATAATGTATGAATGAGTTATGGACCTGCTATGTTCTGTTGTACTACTCCGAGGGATGTAATATTTGCGGATTGGTACTTCGCGAATGTTATATCAACGACTGGCATACTACAACATGCAGTGGTATGCAGGGTCACCACAGTTGGTATCAGAGCAAAAGCTTTGACCTTAGGTTGGAACCTAGTAAATGGGACGAAAACGTTAGGAGTCAAATAGGACTAGTAAAGAATTCTCTAAAAATATGGTGTATATTCAATTGAGAATACAACAATCATATCTTTTAGTGCGATAATTCTTTATTATCTCTATTATGATGCATTATTACTAATCTTATATTCTTTCTATTTCTACAGCCAACAATGGCAAGTTCACGTCCGGGACGAAACGTGAAAGTGATGGATTCCACACTGAGTGAATATGAAGGAGGACTCGCAGATATTCTTCGTGCCATGCTACTTGAATTTGGGTGTGATCCCCAGATTCAAGTAAAGAAATACATGTACTATGATGGTACTGTATTGGCAAAGTGTAGAGTAGGGCTACGACTTCCCGAATCTTTGGGAATGAGCGTAGTTATGCCAGCAGGAGAAGCCAGAACCATCAACACAGCCTACCATATAGCTGTTATGAGAGCCATAACCGATATCCGGGAGCAGAAGACGAAAGAGCTTAGGGGTTCCGAATTCACCCACATTCCTCACATGGAGGAAGAGGATGATCCCATGCTGAACCATTTTAAATACGCCAAACGCAAACCAGTTGAAGCGGCAAAATACATGGACAATAGCCGTAACTTACTATCATTGTTATTTCAGTTGAACCGTCATTTGACGGAAGCAATTGATATAATGCTAGAAGAGTTCACCGAACCCAAGGAGGAGACAAAAGGAAAGGAACCCATGGAGGGAGTGGTTCATACACCAGTTTACTCAGCTGGTGATTATATTAGCATTGACCATCCAGAACAGCAAACCACACCTATTACACCTAGGTACTTTCCTAGTAACTCCTATGGAGGATATGAAGGTGGTGAGGAATCCGGAAACCATCAGCATTCCGTGACTCCTATAGAAAACTCAACAGGTTGGCGTTGGGGATCAGATACTGGAAACCCTAGTGATTCGGTTAGGAATAATCCTGAGATGAATGATGATGCCACAACCCAGTTTCAGGACGATCAGTATAATAGAGGAGATATTCAGGGGTATCCGATGCTGATTGAATCTGATACTGAAGGTGGAAATACCTTTGGCGGAGTCACCGGGGAGTACACCCGATGGGTGGACTATGATGCACTGAATGACCAGTTTATGAACACAGATTTTGCCCTCGGAACATCATCCGATTCCGACTACAAGCCTACGGGAAGACCCTATGTTCCAGATTCTGTCAGGAGGACTTCACGTTCGACCGGATGGAAGCCTGGGATGTACCGGGAGTGAAGCACGACTAGAGACCACCATGGGAGGCGAGACTACAATACAGTTGTACCACATGTATTGTAGTATGTAATATTTGTATAAATTTGTACATATACTTTAATAAGTGAGTTTGCATACTCACATCTACTTGAGTATTGTAATAAGACCACTTATGTATGTATATACAGGGTATATGTTTTGTATGATTTGCATTTGCTTCTTGATTTCCATTGCGTGACTAGTTCTGTGCACAAAGTTGAGCTCAGAAAACTTGCGCATGGAGTAATTATGAGTACCACTTTGTGTTGCAGAACTAGGGGGATATGTCGGGAGCGCCGAGTGAGGAGAGTGAAGAGCAGCGCATCGAGCGCGAGGCCAGACAGAAGGCTGAGGCTGATGAAGCAGCCAGGACTCAGTTTCCACCACCACCACCCATGACGCAGCAGAATTTCCTCCAGTACATGCAAATGATGGAGGAAAGGCAAAGGATTACACTGGAGCAGCAAAATAAGTTTTTCCAGGAGTTGCTCCAGCAGAACAGGGTGGATAGGCCCGAGAATCAGGGAGTCACTTTGTCAGACTTCCAGAATACAAAGCCAATCTCGTTTGCATACGCGCCCGAACCCATGGACGCGGAAGATTGGTTAATGGATACTGAGCGTAAGCTCAATACAGTTGGATGCAATGACCTGGAGAAGGTCCGGTATGCAACACACTTGCTATGTGGACCAGCCGCATCTTGGTGGGACAATATAGTAGCCGTTTATCCGGCTGGTAAGATATTTACCTGGGAAGAGTTTAAGAGGAAGTTCAGGGAATCCAATGTCCCTGAAAGCATAGTGGAACTAAAGCGTCGAGAATTTGAAAGTCTCGAGCAGAAGGATAAGGCCATCCTGACTTACGTCAGGGAGTTTTCTGGATTGTCTCGGTATGCCGTGGAGGAGGTTAATACCGAGGACAAGAAAAAGAAGAGGTTTATGCGAGGATTAAATCCTCAGTTCAAGGTACAGCTCAGGATGCTGAGAGCGACTGAGTTCCAAGAGTTGGTGGATGCAGCCATCACTCTGGAAGATGATTTCAAACAACTGCAAGAAGAGAAACGGAAGAAGGCCAAATTTGAGCCTAAGAGGTTTGGCAGCAACAAGCCAAACATGAGTTTGAGTTTTAAACCAAGGTACAACAACAACAACAACAACAACAACAGCAACTATAACAGGAGGAACCAAGGATTTCAGCCTGGAAACCAAATTAGTTGCCGAGTCTGTGGGAAGCCAGGACATCTTTCCAAGGATTCCAAAAAACCAAGGATAATATGCTTTGGCTGCCGAGAGGAAGGGCACATGTTGAAGGATTGCCCCAAGAGAAAGAATGGAGGAGGTCAGTCAGGAGGAGGAGGAAGCCGAGGAGGAAACACCGGAGGGAACTGGAAGAACAAGAAACCCTTCGGCAAGCTAAACTGCACCAGCTTGGAGGAGGTGGTGAACTCCGATCAAGCAGTGATAGGTACGCTTCAGATACTCACTCATCCTGGCAAAGTACTTTTTGATACTGGTGCAACTACATCATTCATTTCCCAGCAATTCATCATCAAACATGGGATTAGATGCAATAAGTTAGATAAACCTATAACCATACTTTCTGCGGGGGGAACGATATTAGTAACCCACACTAAACCTGGACAAGTCATCATGATCAATAAGTGTGCGTTTGACGCACCTGTTCATTTTACCGATGAAGGACATTGATGTCATTCTTGGTATGAACTGGTTAGAGGAAAATGGCGCACTTATAGATTGTACCCATAAAACAGTGTCTTTGAAAAGCCCAGGTGGAGATAGAATCATTTACCAAGGAGATAAGCATACTCAGATTGAAGTGGAGTTGAAGCTGAACAGTATGAAGGAAGTGAAACTCGAGGACATTCCAGTGGTCAATGAATTCCAAGATGTATTCCCTAAGGAATTACCTGGAATGCCACCAGATAGGGAGATAGAATTTACTATCGACCTAATTCCAGGAACAACACCCATTGCTAAAGCACCATACAAGATGGGGCCTAAAGAGTTGAAAGAACTCAAGGAACAGTTGGATGACCTGGAACAGAAAGGATTCATACAGGAGAGTATCTCACCATGGGGATCACCTGTGATTTTCGTGGATAAAAGAGATGGAGGTCGACGGATGTGCGGAGACTACAGGAATTTGAATAATGTTACTATCAAGAACAAGTACCCACTTCCTAGAATCCAAGATCTTTTTGATCAAGTTAGAGGCGCGGGAGTCTTTTCCAAGATTGATCTAAGATCCGGTTATCACCAGATAAAGATCAAGAAGGAAGACGTTCCGAAAACAGCCTTTGTCTCGAGGTACGGACATCACGAGTATCTCGTAGTACCTTTTGGACTAACCAATGCCCCAGCAATATTCATGAATCTCATGAATAAGATCTTCATGCCATGTCTTGACAAGTTTGTCATCGTATTCATCGATGATATCTTGATCTATTCCAAGGACAAAGCTGAACATGCTGAACACCTTAGGATAGTGTTGCAAACACTAAGGGAACACCAACTGTACGCCAAGTTCAGTAAGTGTGAGTTTTGGCTAGATCAAGTAGAATTTCTTGGTCATGTCATTAGCAAGGATGGGATAGCAGTAAACCCAAGTAAAGTAGCATCAGTTTTGGACTGGGAAGCACCCAAGAGTGTCAAGGAAATCCGAGGATTCTTGGGAATGGCAGGATACTACCGGAGATTCATAGAAGGATTCTCGAAGATAGCAGGGCCAATGACCAAGTTGCTAAGGAAGAACACACCTTTCGTGTGGTCTGATGAGTGTGAGAAGAGTTTTCAAACTCTGAAAGAGAAACTCACCACAGCACCGGTGTTAGCAGTTCCGGAAGATGGCAAGGATTACACCGTGTACTGCGACGCATCCAAACATGGATTGGGATGTGTACTCATGCAAGATCGGAAAGTAATATCATATGGATCGAGGCAACTCAGACCCCATGAAGTAAACTATCCAACTCATGATTTAGAGTTAGCAGCAGTTGTTTTTGCACTCAAAACTTGGAGACATTTTCTCTATGGAGCCAAGTGTGAGCTCTATACTGATCATAAGAGTCTCAAGTACTTCTTCACTCAAAAGGAACTCAATATGAGGCAGAAAAGATGGCTTGAATTGATCAAGGACTACGATTTGACCATCAACTATACTCCAGGAAAGGCTAATGTTGTAGCAGATGCCCTGAGTAGGAAGAGTACTGGAGGAACAGAACCAGAAATTTCACCGGAGTTGAAGAAGGAAATAAGTCAAGCCCAAATACAACTTTGGGAGAAAGAAGCTCACGAAGGACTATCAGCTTTACAAGTAGCCGATGAAATGAATGTCAATCTCAAGAATGAGATAATTATGGGTCAATTAGATGATCCATTCATCGTAGAGGAGATGAGGAGGATTGACGAAGGAAGACCTTCAGAATTTCACCGAGGAGAGATGGGATCACTATGGTTCCAGAAGAGGATTTGTGTTCCGGATATTGCTGAGATAAAGGAAGTAATACTCCGGGAAGCCCATCAAACACCATACTCCATTCATCCGGGAAGTACAAAGATGTACATGGATCTAAAGGAGCTATTCTGGTGGAATAACATGAAGAGAGAAATAGCACAGTATGTGGCGGAATGCCATACCTGCCAAAGAGTGAAGGCCGAACACCAGAGTCCGGCAGGAAAGTTACAACCTTTACCCATTCCAGAATGGAAATGGGAGGAGATAGGAATGGATTTCATCACCGGACTACCCATGACCAATAAAAAGAAGGACATGATATGGGTAATCGTGGACCGGTTGACGAAAAGTGCACACTTCTTAGCAGTAAACCAGCAAGATAAAGGAGAAAAACTCATTGATCTTTACATCAAAGAGATCGTGAGTAAACATGGAGTGCCCAAGAAGATCGTGTCGGATCGAGGATCCGTGTTCACGTCAGCATTTTGGAAGCAACTACATGAAGCTTTAGGATCCAAGTTGGACTATAGTACCGCCTATCATCCTCAGACAGGTGGACAAACCGAGAGAACTAACCAGATCCTAGAGGACATGCTTAGGGCTTGTGCCCTAGACTTCGGAGGATCATGGGAAGAACACTTACCATTAGCAGAGTTCTCATACAACAATAGTTATCAAAGCAGTATCAAGATGGCACCATTCGAAGCTCTGTATGGAAGAAAGTGTAGATCACCGATATGTTGGTATGAAGCTGGATCAAGCAAAGAGTTCAACCCAGATTATGTCAAGGAAAAGCAACACATCATTGACATTATAAGAGATAGACTGAAGATAGCCCAAAGTCGACAGAAGAGCTATGCAGACCAAAAGAGAAGGACTTGGGAGCCACAAGTTGGAGATATGGTATATCTTAAGGTGAGCCCGATGAAAGGTCTTCAGAGATTCGGAGTAAAGGGAAAGTTGAGCCCTAGATACATCGGACCTTTCAAGATACTGAGTCAGAACCGAGGTTTAGCTTTTGAATTGGATCTACCGGGAAGGCTAGCTCAAGTTCACAATGTATTCCATGTGTCACAACTCAGGAAATGCTTAAAGACCCCAGATGAGCCAGTATCACATGCTGAGCTCGAGTTACAACCAGATTTGACATACATCGAGAAGCCAGCGAAGATTCTCGAAGAGAGCTGGAAACAACTCAGAAATAAAGCTATAAAGTACTGCAAGATACAATGGAAGCATCACCCCGAGAGGGAAGCCACCTGGGAAAAGGAAGAAGACCTAAGGAAAACATACCCCGAACTGTTCAGGTATTACAACCACAACTTCGGGACGAAGTTTTCTTTAAGGGGGAAAGGCTGTAATGTCCCAGGTTTAGAGACGATCGGGGTAGATTTTAGAAAGGGATGTGCATTGCATAGCAAATTCTGGGGAAATTTCGCGCTTTTAAACAAAAACTGCATCAAAGGGGGGCAAGTTTCTCTCTCGACACCTTATAGTAGGGTTTCGAGAGTGCGACAAACTTGCATCTCACCTAACTAGATTAGGGTTTTGAGATGAGAGGGGAGAGTTTGCATCACCAATTTAAGTTGCATGATTGAATTCTAAGTTAAGATGTATGATTAAGTTCAAACCAAATTTGAATTTGAATTTCAAATTCAAACATTAAATGATATCACATAATTCAAACTAGACATAATTTAATAAACAATGATCATGAGTCAAGATTATGAATAACTTAAACAATAAGACAAGCTCATTAGGGAAAACCTTGAGCTTTATTGATCATCACACAAATTACATTGTTTTTACAATATTCATGAGGTAAATAAATAAATATTACACCACATTACAAGAATTACTTCAATAGAAAAAGAAGAAGAAAATTACAAGTCAATAAAAATACATCCTAAACTACTAGATCATCTTCATCTTGATCATCACATTGTCCCTGCACACAATCACAACAAAGGAAAAGTTATGCCAAGTGGCATAGCCACTTGGCAGGTTAAAAAGAATGGAAATAGTGGATAATGTCAAGTCTGCCGAGCTGATCCAACTCTCACAGCCAAGTGCTGAGTATCAGCAGACACACACACACAGCCTGCTCACATGGCTGTGTGCATGCAGCACACACACACAGTGAGTCACCAAGGGGAAAGGTGGAGCTGTCGACCAGGGAAGAAGAGGCCAACCATATAAAAACCTCTCCAACAGTGAACCCTAGTTCATTCATCGACCAAGCAGCAGGGTAAGAGCACCAAGAACAGCTAGAACAGGAAGAACAGCTAGAGCTGTTCAATCTGTCCCAAAATCACCAGAAATTAACCAAGCATCACCAGCAAGCCAGGAGGAGCAGGGCAAGCTCATAAATCCAAACCAGAAGCAATCCTCTACACCAACCCTATTTCTAGGAGCTGGAGTGAGGTATACACAAGAATCATGAGCAAGCATCTGTCTTGCTCATACTTAAGCATTCACTTGCATCACAGAAGCAAAAAGGGAGTGAGTACCCTATTGTATCATCATCTGGCTACTAAGCCTTTTGGTGCAAGCAAATTAGAGAACAGTAAGAGGGAGATTGCCCAAGGGAACATTGGCATGTCAACCAGATGACATACCAGAGAAATCCAACCTGGATTAATCCCTAACTAGCCATTCCAAATCATCTAGCACCTAAAGCCTAGCAAGCCATCAGACATTAGACAGACTATGTCTATTCTTGTTGTCAACATCAAGGATCACTGGAAATCCAACAAGGGATTAACCAGTAATGCATTCACCAACCACAGCAAGCCACAGAGAAGGGGAGCTACCCTTGGACAGCATCAAAAGACTGTCAGGGCTACCTCAAACCCAAAAGACCACACATCAAGCCACTGCATCATTACCCAGATGGGTTCAGAGTGAGCTAGGGTACCCAACAGATGTTGGCATCCCTCTAGCTTCACTTAATCAATCTATATGATCATTACTGCTCAGCAGTTCACATCATTTATCCACTTAGCCAAGCAAAATAACACAGATAAATGAATATACAAGAAATCAATACACCAGAGCTTTGCAAATGATCCAGAGGATCACTGCAAGCATCAGGTGATGCTTAAGCAAGCATCAACACACCTCAGCAAAAGCACAAGCCTGTGTGCCACACAGGCACCAGGATGAGCACCAGTGAGTCACAGAGAGGAGCACACACTTGCTCACAAGCAAGTAATGATAAATTGATCATCAGAGCATCACTAGCTCTTGCTACAGATCACCACAGCCAAGCATAGCATCAACACATGCACCAGATAAATTACATAACCACAGAACAAGAACAATGGCATAGCAGACAATCAAATACATGATATATAATTGTATGCAGAAGCACACTAACAAGGGTTAGAGCTGTCTGGTCAACCATCATGCTCAGTAGGACATTCCCATGAGCTACAATTCAATAATCATCACACAGGGGCACTGGTACTTGCATACTACAAGAATCATGCATCATGATCAAGCCAGGGCCCAGATTATGCACACACAGGATATCCTTGTGGCAGTAGTTATCACAGGAGCCAGTCAGTAGGCCATGAGCATCACTGGATGCTCATGAGCAATCACAGGAGGGCCACAGTAGAGAGATACAACAGTGCAGTAGCAGCAACACAGCATGGCCATGGCAGCAGCAGAAGCACAGCCATAGCACAGCAAGCAGGCACAGCAGCAGAGGGAAGAAGCAGGAGCAGCAGCACTCACTGGGGCGCGTGACGAAGGGCGCGGCCATGGCGGAGGAGGCACAAGAAGGGGGCACGGCAGCGCCAGGCCAAGCCAAGCCACAGCAGCGCCGCAGCGGCCAGCAACCACGGCGGGCACACAGCCGCACCGCAGCGCCAGGAAGCATTGGCGGCGGCGAACACCGCCGCGGCAACACCACGGCGGCGTCACGGCACCTGATGCGCCGGTGAGCAACGCATCACCGTGCGGGCGAACGCGATGGGGGCGACGGAGAGGCGAAGGAGATCGAGCCGGAGGATCTGGTGCGCCGTCGCGAGGCGGTCAGATCCGCCGCATCCCGTCGCCGGGCTGGCCGGAGACGGGAATAATACGGCGACGGCGAGGGCGACACGGTCGCCGAGCGAGGAAGAGAGGATTAGGGTTCGAGGAGGCGACGCGATGGGGAGTGGGTGAGCGACCGCTCGGGTCGGTTGGACCCGAGCTGGTCTAACCAAACCCACTGGGCCACCCTGACAGGTGGGCCCAGGGGCAAATTTGGTATTTCACAAATACCAATTAAACCAGAAACTTTGAAATTTCATAGAAAATTATTTATAGCTCTAAAAAAATAATTAAAAATATGAAAATAGATCAGCATAAAATTCTCTACCTGAATAAAATATCAAAGGGAATTTTTGAAGACAATTAAGAATAAGTCTTAATTTGATGATTTAAATAATCATTTAAATCACACATATTATTTTCAATAATGAAAATAAGTCCATTAATACCTTTGGACTATAAAAACACCTTGACAACATTTCAAGGTTGTATTTTACCCTAAACAGAGTATCCCTAAATTGTTCTTAGTATTAACCTTCCACATAAAATAATAAAACACCGGAAGGGGGAACAACCCTAAAAGCTGAATCATGCATAATTGCTTCTTTAACCATTGCCCTTATCGGACAATGATGCTATTTTTCAGCAGCAGAGGACAAGGGTCAGTCCACACCATCCAACTACAACACTTTGCAGTGTTCAGGCAAGTTCATCGCTTGCTCATGTCATTTGAGTATTTTTACCAAATTACTTGCAAAGTACTATGTTTATCACTATTGCATAAAAAGCAAAACCACTATTTTCATAACTATGAATATGACTATGTGGCGGGCAATGGAACCATGGATTGTGTTGATATGGTGGAGGTTCCATTGCAAGGGTTTATATCCATCTAGGATTAAACAACAAATGTCGTCCAGTGATTCTTGTGCCGTAATACCCGTGTTAACCATAAGATCTGGAATGGGACGGCATAGTCAATTGTATTTCCACCTCTTGTACATCAACGGACGCGCTTTACCATAGACACTTGTTATCCAAAGGTGCATTTGGTGGCTGGGGAAGCCTAAAGTCCCCACGGCATTGTCCGTAGACACTTGTAGCCCGAGGAGCATTTGGTGGCTGGGGAAGCCTAAAGTCCCCACGGTATTGCGGTCTATGAGGGGTTGCATCTACCGGCGAAGGAGTTCATGGTAAGAGCCCAGAACTGTTGTCGTGGTCGGGGTCCACCCGTGAGTGGGAATAATGGGACCGACGAGGACCCAGGGTCGGGGCATGCAACAAAGGGTGGGTGTGCGAGGTAGCGGAGGAATATGATTGACTATGACCTTATACCGGGCCTCACACCAAAGGAAGTGTGGACGGGAAAGCTGCCCGGTTGGCACCAAGGTTAAGATCTCTTATGGGTAAAGAAACACACCTCTGCAGAGTGTAACGAACGTGACCAGTCACTCCCTGTTCCGGGATTTGGAACTGCGAACGCTGCCGGAAAGGAACTCCATGAAGTTCTAGTCAACCGGTGAAGGCTGACGGACATAGTTCTTCTGATTAAAAGCAACCTTTTGAAGAAACGATTATCAAAACCTGCATGGTATCAGACTTTCTGGTCTGGTACCGTAGTTAGTGCATTAAACACCTCTTTCCTAATATGAACTTGTTGAGTACGCTCGTACTCATACCACTCTTAAATCCCCTGCTTAGACTGTCTGAACCATCTGGAGGAGGACAACGACAACCCTGAAGGAGCCGACATCATCGGCTATGAAGAACCAGACCTCTCTGGAGGTATTGAAGGCGTAGACTACCTCATAGTCTACGGAACCGGGGAGGCTTCAGGAGGAGACCAAGCCTAGAAGTATCGAGTAGTAGTAGTAGCCGAGCAGCACGAACTCTTAATACTTAGCTGCTCGAGAGAATAAATGTTTAGTCTCATGAAACTTCTATATTGTAAGTTAAGTTGGGTTCGCCTCGAACCCAGGAGTAACCCTCTCAGGACCCAAGAGGAGCTCCAGGATGATATGTACCTTTGGTTTGTAATAATGTATGAATGAGTTATGGACCTGCTATGTTCTGTTGTACTCTGTGGGATGTAATATTTGCGGATTGGTACTTCGCGAATGTTATATCAACGACTGGCATACTACAACATGCAGTGGTATGCAGGGTCACCACAGTTGCCTAGTCTTCACGACGCGAGGTGTGTTGCTGTGCGGGAGGCTGCTCCGGGATGCCGTGGCTCTGCCCTCCCGACGACAAGGATGTCGGGGCGGCGGCCCCGGATAGGTGGCCATGTCGGCATGACGCGAGTGTCGGGGCGTGAGGTGTCGTGACTCTACGACATGTGGTTTGGACTGGTGGTTGGCTACAGCGCCATGATGCGCGTAGATGTACACGTCCGTTGGGAACCCCAAGAGGAAGGTATGATGCGCACAGTGGCAAGTTTTCCCTCAGTATGAAACCAAGGTTTAATCGAACAGTAGAGCCAAGAAGCACGTTGAAGGTTGATGGTCGCGAAATGTGATGCGGCGCAACACCAGGGATTCCGGCGCCAACGAACCTGCACAACACAACCCAAGTACTTTGTCCCAACGAAGCAGTGAGGTTGTCAATCTCACCGGCTTGCTGTAACAAAGGATTAAACGTATCGAGTGGAAGATGTTTGCAAAGAAAACAGTAAAACAAGTAGATTGTATGCTATGTAAAGAATAGGACCGGGGTCCACAGTTCACTAGAGGTGTCTCTCCCATAAGATAAAAGCATGTTGGGTGAACAAATTACAGTCGGGCAATTGACAAATAGAGAAAGGCATAACAATGCATATACATGATATGATAAATATAGTGAGATTTAATTGGGCATTACGACAAAGTACATAGACCGCCATCCAACTGCATCTATGCCTAAAAAGTCCACCTTCAGGTTATCATCCGAACCCCCTCCAGTATTAAGTTGCAAAGCAACAGACAATTGCATTAAGTATGGTGCGTAATGTAATCAACAACTACATCCTTAGACATAGCATCAATGTTTTATCCCTAGTGGCAACAGCACATCCACAACCTTAGAACTTTCTGTCACTGTCCCAGATTAAATGGAGGCATGAACCCACTATCGAGCATAAATACTCCCTCTTGGAGTTAAGAGTAAAAACTTGGCCAGAGCCTCTACTAATAACGGAGAGCATGCAAGATCATAAACAACACATGAACAATAGATTGATAATCACCATAATCATAGTACTCTCTATCCATCGGATCCCGACAAACACAACATATAGAATTACATATAGATGATCTTGATCATGTTAGGCAGCTCACAAGATCCAACAATGAAGCACAACAAGGAGAAGACGACCATCTAGCTACTGCTATGGACCCATGGTCCAGGGGTGGACTACTCACTCATCACTCCGGAGGCGACCATGGCGGTGTAGAGTCCTCCGGGAGATGAATCCCCTCTCCGGCAGGGTGCCGGCGATCTCAGAATCCCCGAGATGGGATTCGCGGCGGCGGCGTCTCCGTAAGGTTTTCCGTATCGTGGCTCTCGGTGGGGTTTCGCGACGGAGGCTTTAAGTAGGCGGAGGGTCACGCGAGGGGGCACGAGGGGCCCAGGCTAGGTCGGCGCGGCCGGGCCTGGGCCGCGCCGGCCACCTCCTGGCCGCCTCGTGGCCCCACTTCGTTAGGTCTTCGGTCTTCTGGAAGCTTCGTGCAAAAATAGGACCCTGGGCGAAAGTTTCGTCCAATTCGAGAATATTTCTTTACTAGGATTTCTGAAACCAAAAACAGCAGAAAACAGCGGCTCTTCGGCATCTTGTTAATAGGTTAGTTCCAGAAAATGCATAAATATGACATATAATGTGCATAAAACATGTAGGTATCATCAATAAAGTAGCATGGAACATAAGAAATTATCGATACGTTGGAGACGTATCAGCATCCCCAAAGTTCTGCTCGTCCCGAGCAGGTAAAACGATAACAAAGATAATTTCTGAAGTGACATGCCATCATAATCTTGATCATACTATTTGTAAACATATGTAATGAATGCAGCGATCAAAGCAAAGGTAATGACATGAGTAAACAACTGAATCATAAAGCAAAGACTTTTCATGAATAGTACTTCAAGACAAGCATCAATAAGTCTTGCATAAGAGTTAACTCATAAAGCAATAAATCAAAGTAAAGGTGTTGAAGCAACACATAGGAAGATTAAGTTTCAGCGGTTGCTTTCAACTTGTAACATGTATATCTCATGGATATTGTCAACATAAAGTAATATAACAAGTGCAATATGCAAGTATGTAGGAATCAATGCACAGTTCACACAAGTGTTTGCTTCTTAAGGTGGAAGGAGATAGGTAAACTGACTCAACAATAAAAGTAAAAGAATGGTCCTTCAATGAGGAAAGCATCGATTGCTGTATTTGTGCTAGAGCTTTTATTTTGAAAACATGAAACAATTTTGTCAACGGTAGTAATAAAGCATATGAGTTATGAAAATTATATCTTACAAGTTGCAAGCCTCATGCATAGTATACTAATAGTGCCCGCACCTCGTCCTACTTAACTTGGACTACCGGATCTTCGCATGCCATGTTTCAACCAAGTGTCACAAAGGGGTACCTCCATGCCGCCTGTACAAAGGTCTAAGGAGAAAGCTCGCATTTGGATTTCTCGCTTTTGATTATTCTCAACTTAGACATCCATACCGGGACAACATGGACAACAGATAATGGACTCCTCTTAAATGCATAAGCATGTAGCAATGATTATTATTCTCATATGAGATTGAGGATATATGTCCAAAACTGAAACTTCAACCATGATTCATGGCTTTAGTTAGTGGCCCAATGTTCTTCTCTAACAATTTTGCATGCTCCAACCACCAAAATGATAGACCTTCAGACAAGACGGACATGCATAGAAACTCACATGATATTCAACAATAGTTGATGGCGTTCCCCAGAAGCATGGTTATCGCACAACAAGCAACTTAATAAAATATAAAGTGCATAAGTACATATTCAATACTACGATAGTTTTTAAGGCTATTTTGTCCCATGAGCTATATATTGCAAAGGTGAATGATGGATTTTAAAGGTAGCACTCAAGCAATTTACTTTGGAATGGCGGAGAAATACCATGTAGTAGGTAGGTAGGGTGGACACAAATGGCATAGTAGTTGGCTCAAGGATTTTGGATGCATGAGAAGTATTCCCTCTCGATACAAGGTTTAGGCTAGCAAGGTTATTTGAAGCAAACTCAAGGATGAACAAGTGCAGCAAAACTCACATAAAAGACATATTGTAAACATTATAAGACTCTACACTGTCTTCCTTGTTGTTCAAAAACTCAATACTAGATATTATCTAGACCTTAGAGAAACCAAATATGCAAATCAAATTTTAGCAAGCTCTATGTATTTCTTCATTAATGGGTGCAAAGCATATGATGCAAGAGCTTAAACATGAGCATAACAATTGCCAAGTATCACATTATCCAAGACATTTTAGAATTACCACATGTAGCATTTTCCAATTCCAACCATATAACAATTTAACGAAGAAGAAACTTCGCCATGAACATTATGAGTAAAGCCTAAGGACACATGTGTCCATATGCAACAGCGGAGCGTGTCTCTCTCCCACAAAGTGAATGCTAGGATCCATCTTATTCAAACAAAAACAAAAACAAAACCAAACCGACGCTCCAAGCAAAGAATACAAGATGTGATTGAATAAAAATATAGTTTCAGGGAGGAACCTGATGATGTTGTCGATGAAGGGGATGCCTTGGGCATCCCCAAGCTTAGACGCTTGAGTCTTCTTAAAATATGCAGGGGTGAACCACGGGGCATCCCCAAGCTTAGAGCTTTCACTCCTCTTGATCATAGTATATCATACTCCTCTCTTGACCCTTGAAAACTTCCTTCACACCAAACTTCAAGCAAACTCATTAGAGGGTTAGTGCACAATTAATAATTCACACATTCAGAGGTGACACAATCATTATTTTCACTTCTGTACATTGCATAATGCTACTGGACATTAATGGATCAAAGAAATAAATCCAACATAGCAAAAGAGGCAATGCGAAATAAAAGGCAGAATCTGTCAAAAACAGAACAGTCCGTAAAGACGAATTTAGAGATGGCACCAGACTTGCTCAAATGGGAAAACTCAAAACTAATGAAAGTTGCGTACATATCTGAGGATCACGCTCGTAAATTAGCAGATTTTTCGAATTTTCTACAGAGAATTGTGCCCAGATTCGTGACAGACAGCAATGCTGTTTCTGCGCAGCAATCCCAAATATAACATCAACTTTGGCATAGAAACTTTACTTGGCACAAAAACATGATAAGGAGAGGTTGCTACAGTAGTAAACAACTTCCAAGACTCAACAAAACAAAAAATTGCTGTAGTAAAAACATGGGTTGTCTCCCATAAGCGCTTTTCTTTAACGCCTTTCAGCTAGGCGCAGAAAGTGCAAATCAAGTAACATCGAGAGTAGAAGCATCAACATCATAGCTTGTTCTAATAATAGAATCAAAAGGCAACTTCATTCTCTTTCTAGGGAAGTGTTCCATACCTTTCTTGAGAGGAAATTGATATTTAATATTACCTTCCCTCATATCAATAACAGCACCAACGGTTCGAAGAAAAGGTCTTCCCAACACAATTGGACAAGATGCATTGCATTCGATATCCAAGACAACAAAATCAACGGGGACAAGGTTATTGTTAACCGTAATATGCACATTATCAATCCTCCCCAAAGGTTTCTTTTTAACATTATCGGCAAGATTAACATCCAAATAACAATTCTTCAATGGTGGCAAGTCAAGCATATCATAAATCTTTTTAGGCATAACAGAAATACTTGCACCAAGATCACATAAAGCATTACATTCAAAGTCATTGAATTTCATTTTAATGATGGGCTCCCAACCATCTTCTAACTTTCTAGGAATAGAAGTTTCAAGTTTTAGTTTCTCTTCTCTAGCTTTTATGAGAGCATTTGTAATATGTTTTGTAAAGGCTAAATTTATAGCACTAGCATTAGGACTTTTAGCAAGTTTTTGTAAGAACTTTATAACTTCAGAGATGTGGCAATCATCAAAATCTAAATCATTATGAGCTACAGCAATGGGATCATTGTTCCCAAGGTTGGAAAAAATTTCAGCAGTTTTATCACAAGCAGTTTCAGCAGTTTTAGCAATTTCAGGCAGTTTTGTTCGCTTTGCACTAGGAGTAGAAACATTGCCAACACCAATTATATTACCATTGATAGTAGGAGGTGCAGCAACATGTGGAGAATTAGCATTACTAGTGGTGGTAATAGTCCAAACTTTAGCTACATTATTCTCTTTAGCTAGTTTTTCATTTTCTTCTCCATCCCACCTAGCACGTAGTTCAGCCATTAATCTTATATTCTCATTAATTCTAACTTGGATGGCATTTGCTGTAGTAGTAATCTTATTATCAATATCATTATTAGGCATAACTTTCAACTTTAAAAGATTAACATCAGAGGCAAGCCTATCAACTCTAGAAGCAATAGTATCAATTTTATCAAGCTTTTCCTCAACAGATTTGTTAAAAGCAGTTTGTGTACTAATAAATTCTTTAAGCATAGCTTCAAGACCAGAGGGTACACTCCTATTATTATTGTAAGAATTCCCATAAGAATTACCATAACCATTACCATTAGCAGAAGGATATGGCCTATAGTTATTACCAGAGTTGTTCCTATAAGCATTGTTGTTGAAATTATTATTTTTAATGAAATTCACATCAACATTTTCTTCTTGAGCAACCAATGAAGCTAAAGGAACATTATTTGGGTCAACATTAGATCTACCATTCACAAGCATAGACATAATCGCATCAATCTTATCACTCAAGGAAGAGGTTTCTTCAACAAAATTTACCTTCTTACCTTGTGGAGCTCTTTCCGTGTGCCATTCAGAGTAATTTATCATCATATCATCAAGAAGTTTTGTAGCCGCCCCCAATGTGATGGACATAAAGGTACCTCCAGCAGCTGAATCCAATAAATTCCGCGAAGAAAAATTTAGTCCTGCATAGAAGGTTTGGATGATCATCCAAGTAGTCAGTCCATGGGTTGGGCAATTCTTTACCAAAGTTTTCATTCTCTCCCAAGCTTGAGCAACATGTTCAGTATCTAATTGTTTAAAATTCATTATGCTACTTCTCAAAGATATAATTTTAGCGGGAGGATAATATCTACCAATAAAAGCATCCTTGCATTTAGTCCATGAATCAATACTATTCTTAGGCAAAGATAGCAACCAATCTTTAGCTCTTCCTCTTAATGAGAAAGGAAACACTTTCAATTTAATAATATCACCATCTACATCTTTATACTTTTGCATTTCACAAAGTTCAACAAAATTATTGAGATGGGCAGCAGCATCATCAGAACTAGCACCAGAAAATTGTTCTCTCATGACCAGATTTAGTAAAGCAGGTTTAATTTCAAAGAATTCTGCTGTAGTAGCAGGTGGAGCAATAGGTGTGCATAGGAAATCATTATTATTTGCATTTGTGAAGTCACACAATTTGGTATTTTCATGGTTGGCCATTTTAGCAACAGTAAATAAAACAAACTAGATAAAGTAAATGCAAGTAACTAATTTTTTTGTGTTTCGATATAGAGAGCAAGACAGTAAATAAAGTAAAACTAGCAACTAATTTTTTTGTGTTTTGATTTAGTGCAGCAAACAAAGTAGTAAATAAAATAAAGCAAGACAAAAACAAAGTAAAGAGATTGAGAAGTGGAGACTCCCCTTGCAGCGTGTCTTGATCTCCCGCAACGGCGCCAGAAAAGTGCTTGATGCGCGTAGATGTACACGTCCGTTGGGAACCCCAAGAGGAAGGTATGATGCGCACAGTGGCAAGTTTTCCCTCAGTATGAAACCAAGGTTTAATCGAACCAGTAGGAGCCAAGAAGCACGTTGAAGGTTGATGGTCGCGAAATGTGATGCGGCGCAACACCAGGGATTCCGGCGCCAACGCGGAACCTGCACAACACAACCCAAGTACTTTGTCCCAACGAAACAGTGAGGTTGTCAATCTCACCGGCTTGCTGTAACAAAGGATTAAACGTATCGAGTGGAAGATGTTTGCAAAGAAAACAGTAAAACAAGTAGATTGTATGCTATGTAAAGAATAGGACCGGGGTCCACAGTTCACTAGAGGTGTCTCTCCCATAAGATAAAAGCATGTTGGGTGAACAAATTACAGTCGGGCAATTGACAAATAGAGAAAGGCATAACAATGCATATACATGATATGATAAATATAGTGAGATTTAATTGGGCATTACGACAAAGTACATAGACCGCCATCCAACTGCATCTATGCCTAAAAAGTCCACCTTCAGGTTATCATCCGAACCCCCTCCAGTATTAAGTTGCAAAGCAACAGACAATTGCATTAAGTATGGTGCGTAATGTAATCAACAACTACATCCTTAGACATAGCATCAATGTTTTATCCCTAGTGGCAACAGCACATCCACAACCTTAGAACTTTCTGTCACTGTCCCAGATTAAATGGAGGCATGAACCCACTATCGAGCATAAATACTCCCTCTTGGAGTTAAGAGTAAAAACTTGGCCAGAGCCTCTACTAATAACGGAGAGCATGCAAGATCATAAACAACACATGAACAATAGATTGATAATCACCATAATCATAGTACTCTCTATCCATCGGATCCCGACAAACACAACATATAGAATTACATATAGATGATCTTGATCATGTTAGGCAGCTCACAAGATCCAACAATGAAGCACAACAAGGAGAAGACGACCATCTAGCTACTGCTATGGACCCATGGTCCAGGGGTGGACTACTCACTCATCACTCCGGAGGCGACCATGGCGGTGTAGAGTCCTCCGGGAGATGAATCCCCTCTCCGGCAGGGTGCCGGAGGCGATCTCCGAATCCCCGAGATGGGATTCGCGGCGGCGGCGTCTCTTGTAAGGTTTTCCGTATCGTGGCTCTCGGTACTGGGGGTTTCGCGACGGAGGCTTTAAGTAGGCGGAGGGTCACGCGAGGGCCACACGAGGCCCAGGGGGGGCTAGGTCGGCGGCCCAGGGCTGGGCCGCGCCGGCCCTCCTGGCCGCCTCGTGGCCCCACTTCGTTAGGTCTTCGGTCTTCTGGAAGCTTCGTGCAAAAATAGGACCCTGGGCGAAAGTTTCGTCCAATTCCGAGAATATTTCTTTACTAGGATTTCTGAAACCAAAAACAGCAGAAAACAGCAACTGGCTCTTCGGCATCTTGTTAATAGGTTAGTTCCAGAAAATGCATAAATATGACATATAATGTGCATAAAACATGTAGGTATCATCAATAAAGTAGCATGGAACATAAGAAATTATCGATACGTTGGAGACGTATCACGCCACACCCCTTGTCTCGCTGCTCCTTAGACCATGTCGTCAGGTCTGGCGGTCGAGATCGCGCTCTAGGTGAAAGCCTTGCACTTCGGTGCCAATGGTGGAGGCGCCCTAGGGTGTCGTTCTCCTTCTTGACTGCGTCGTTTGGGAGCAGCGATATTCTACCGACGCAAGTGTCTTAAGTCTCTCCGGGTGAAAACCTAAGCTCTTATGGAGTGGGCGGAGGCGACGCATGCGTCGTCACCTTCTTGAAGGCGTCGCCTTGGAGTCTCTTAACTCTCGCGGTGCGATGGGTTCTTGGTGGCCGTGTGGGGTGGCATTGTGGTCGGGATGGTGGATGCCAGGGCGGCGGCCTCAGATGGCGGATGTATGCCGATGCGGGTATGCCGATGCGGCGGCCTCGGATAGCAGCGCAAACATGGCTCTACGAGGCAGAGTCGTGGCTTTGCTTCGCAGTGGTGTCGAACTAGTGCCACGAGGATGGCTAGTTTGTCACATCATTCTTTTACATTTCTCTTCCTTTTCATCATTTTCGCCTAGTGTGATGTTGTAAATTGTCTATTAGAATTCATCATGCCTTGTAAATGGATTCCACGAATAAATTACCAATCTCATGTAGTTTCTATTAGAATTCATCATGCCCTTGCGATAATTGGACAAAACGAACCGCTCTTAAAGAGCATGACATGACGCAAGACATACACCGATGAGATCCCTCCTAATCGACATATTTGATGGAGAACTTCCGAACACCTCTGCGATTGTATCACTTTTGTTACATGCAATGTTGTACAAAGCTAGATGGTGCTCTTAGAGATGGGCATTTCCAAGCCAGGAGTCCTCCCATAAACAAATATCTGAACCATCCATAATGAGAAAGGATCATAGCGAAATAAGTGTTTATTCGATGGCATTAGACCTGTCCAAAAGTGTGAATCCACCTGATCCTAGTAAAGTTGGGAGGCAGCTTTTGAGCCCACTTACTTTCTTCTTACGAGCTTTTACCATACGCCATCCTTGCTAAGTATCCTATATATATAGCCCTTTGAGTATGGATTTGTTGCCACCCGGTGGCAATGCCCCCCAGCTGCTACCGTCCGATGTTATGTTTGAGATTCGTTCTACAGTGGCTAACCCTGTCTAAATCGTATTCATGACCGCATGCAATCCGAATTAACTCCTAATTTCGGGTTGATATGCAACATGCAGGGTGCAGAGGTGCATCAACAAGCAAGCTGAGCCCTCTTTCCCACATGGGGGCATCTGACGTTGCATGCATGAGCACACTAAAACACTAGTCCGCATGGACCTATATTTCGCCGAAACATCCGGGTAAAATTTATTGAATTGATCACTAGTAAGCAAGAAACAAGTTGTTTCTTTTTCAGAGCCTCCAGTGTACAGTTTTCTGGCACGAGATGGGGGAGTGATGATGTGTGTCACTCTTGAACAATACACGACGCAGAGTAGAAGTAGCCGCTGCCCTTTGCTCGTCCCAGGTGAGAGACATCCGTCCGGCCGGAGTCGACGGACAGCACCGCAGAGCGGAGCTAGAGGTTCTATACTTCCTGGCGTGAACTACGAATTTGCAAAGCTGGCTCGATATAATACAGCAAGACATGCACAGAGCTAGACAAAGTCCTCGAGACACTCAGGTAGAAGCTAAGAGCATGTCTTTTTTTTCGCCCCGTAAAACACGAGTAGAGGATCCTGTATCGGGTTTTCACCGGCCGCTCGGACGACTAGCGGACGTATCCCCACCCCGTAAAACAGAATATTCTGTTTTACGGGGTGGGGATACGGGGTCTGCTAGCTCGTCCGAGTTTCCGGCCCCTCAAAACAGGGTTTTAGACAACAATTTGCACAACAATTTCACATCAAACATAGCACATCCAAAATATGTGATGCATAATTCATAGTTTTAACATCACAGCGCGATCATAAGCAATGTTTAAGCCACGGAATTCCCAAATGTGATCAACCATCATATGATCCATCGCCACCGGCGCCACCGCTCGCCGGAGACTCACCTTGAGCACGAGCTTGACGCGCAGCCTTCTTCCTCGCAATGATGTCCGCCTTGGTCTCGTTCCACCACGCCAGCTGATCCTCGTCCATGCCGTCGGTGCGCATCATCATGATTTCCCTCTCCTCGGCCAAGAGCTCCTTCATGGCCTTGGCTTCTTTGGCTGCGATCATCTTCATGTCAAGCTCGGCCTTCAACTTGGCATCTTCCCTCCTTGCTTGCACCTTGGCAAGCTTCACCTCACTCTTCTTGTCGGTGATGAGGAGCTTGGTCTCCAACGTCTTCATCGTCAATGCCTCCTTGGACTTCATGAGTTGATCCAACTTCTCCCGGAAGCTAGCTGCTTCAAGTTCTACCTTGACCCTCTCCTTGGCCTTCTTGTTGCCCTCGGGCTTGCCGGTGTTTCTCCCACTCATGTCCTCCGCTTCATCATCCATGGTGAGAAGTGCCTCCTTCTTGCACTTTGGCTCGTTGTCCCGCAACTTCCACTTAGGAAGATGTTGAAGGATGGCAAAGCAATGTTGAAATTGAAATTCCTTGTTCTTTGAGCCGGCCATGTCCTTGTACCGTTGTTTAGCATACTTGGGCTGCACAACAATAGTATGAGGAGATGTTTCCACATCATCAACACATAATATGGATAGCTTGTGATGTTTCACATCATCAACACAAGGAAAACTTACATAGTCCTCCGGCACGCATCCACTAGGGGGGTTGTCGGCCACTTGATCCATGGCAGCACTCCAACGAGAACAAGCCGGCTTGATGATGTTCCATCGGCCTTCAAGGGAGCGGTAGGATCTGTCCGCCATGCTCTTCGTGCGAGGCTTCAGCTGGTGGTACAGATCCTCAATGCGCTGCCAATAGCGCTTGCCGCCTTGGTCCACTCCGGTGCACGCATCCATCCCCACCTTGCTCCAAGCACGGACCAAGATGGTGTCTTCGATCTCGCTGTAGTTCGCCGTGCGTGGCTTCGGCGTCGACGAAGAACCGGCGGCAGCCGGATCAACCTCAACCACCTCCTCCTCGTCACCCTCATCCTCCTCCTCCTCATCAATCTCTTCGACGTTGCACTCGGCATCGAATGCATCGATACCGGCGTCCAAATTCACCGCGGAACCGTTGAGCATGTCCATGTAGGATGTTGTGGACTCAACATCGAACACCTTGTCTACGTCCATGGTGGATGGCGGCGGCGCGGGCGGCGCATCGGACGGAACGGAGGGAGGAGAGGGCGTGGCCTTGGAGGGCGGTGGAGGCGCGAGGCCGATGCGGTTGATGGCCTTTGTCCGCACCTTGGCCGACGCGTGATACGTCTCCAACGTATCTATAATTTCTGATGTTCCATGCTTGTTTTATTACAATACCTACATGTTTTGTTCACACTTTATATCGTTTTGATGCGTTTTCCGGAACTAACCTATTGACGAGATGCCGAAGTGCCAGTTCCTGTTTTCTGCTGTTTTTGGTTTCAGAAATCCTAGTAAGGAAATATTCTCGGAATCGGACGAAATCAACATCCTATTTTCCCACGAAGCTTCCAGAACACCGAGGGCCACCAGAGGAGAGGCCCAGGGCCACCACACATGGTGGCGGCGCGGCCAGAGGGGGGGGCCTGGTGTGTGGGCTCCCTGAGACCCTTCCGACTCCGCCCTTTCGCCTATAAAGTCTCCCTGACCTAAAACCACGATACGAATAAGCCACGGTACGAGAAAAGTTCCAGAGCCGCCGCCATCGCGAAGCCAAGATCTGGGGGACAGGAGTCTCTGTTCCGGCCGCCGGACGGGGAAGTGCCCCGGAAGGCTCCTCCATCGACACCACCGCCATCTTCATCACCGCTGCTGCTCCCATGAGGAGGGAGTAGTTCTCCATCGAGGCTCGGGGCTGTACCGGTAGCTATGTGGTTCATCTCTCTCCTATGTACTTCAATACAATAATCTCATGAGCTGCCTTACATGATTGAGATTCATATGATGATGCTTGTAATCTAGATGTCATTATGCTAGTCAAGTGGATTTTACTTATGTGATCTCCGGAGACTCCTTGTCCCACGTGTGTAAAGGTGACAGTGTGTGCACCGTGTGGGTCTCTTAGGCTATATTTCACAGAATACTTATTCACTGTTATGAATGGCATAGTGAAGTGCTTATTTATATCCCTTTATGATTGCAATGTGCTTTGTATCGCTACTAGTCTATGTGCTACTCATGTGATGTTATTAAAGTAGTCTATTCCTCCTGCATGGTGTAATGGTGACAGTGTGTGCATCGTGTAGTTCTTGTCGTAGATTATGATCATAATCTCTTGTAGGTTATGGAGTTGATTATCGCTATGATAGTATTGATGTGATTTATTCCCCTTCATAGTGTAAAGGTGACAGTGTGTATGCTATGTTAGTACTCGGTTTATTTTGCAAAGATCTATTATGCTCTAAGGTTACTTAAACATGAATATCGAATGTTGTGGAGCTTGTTAATTCCGGCATTGAGGGTTCGTGTAATCCTACGCAACGAATGGTGTTCATTATCAAACAAGAGTATATGTAGCACAAATGAGAGAAGTTATTATTTATTATGCGATCAATGTTGAGAGTGTCCACTAGTGAAAGTATGATCCCTAGGCCTTGTTTCCAATACTGCAAACACCGCTTACTTACTGTTTGTTGCATGTTTACTCGCTGCCATATTTTATTCAGATTGCTATTACCACTCATATACATCCATACTACTTGTATTTCACTATCTCTTCGCCGAACTAGTGCACCTATATATCTGACAAGTGTATTAGGTGTGTTGGGGACACAAGAGACTTCTTGTATCGTGATTGCAGGGTTGCTTGAGGGATATCTTTGACCTCTTCCTCCTGAGTTCGATAAACCTTGGGTGATCCACTTAAGGGCTGCTGTTCTGCTCCTCTGCTCTTGGAGGCCCAACAACGTCTACAAGAATAGAAGCACCGTCGGCACCGCCGGAGGAAAGGTAAAAGGTACTTGATACGCGTAGATGCACACGTCCGTTGGGAACCCCAAGTGGAAGGTATGATGCGTATAGAAGCAAGTTTCCCTCAGTATGAAACCAAGGTTTAATCGAACCAGTAGGAGCCAAGAAGCACGTTGAAGGTTGATGGTCGCGAAATGTGATGCGGCGCAACACCAGGGATTCCGGCGCCAACGTGGAATCTGCACAACAAAACCAAAGTACTTTGCCCCAACGATGAGGTTGTCAATCTCACCGGCTTGCTGTAACAAAGGATTAAACGTATCGAGTGGAAGATGTTTGCAAAGAAAACGGTAAAACACAATTGCAGTAGATTGTATGCTATGTAAAGAATAGGACCGGGGTCCACAGTTCACTAGAGGTGTCTCTCCCATAAGATAAAAGCATGTTGGGTGAACAAATTACGGTCGGGCAATTGACAAATAGAGAAGGGCATAACAATGCATATACATGATATGATAAATATAGTGATTTAATCCGGGCATTACGACAAAGTACATAGACAGCCAGCAACTGCATCTATGCCTAAAAAGTCCACCTTCAGGTTATCATCAGAACCCCATTCATTAAGTTGCAAAGCAACAGACAATTGCATTAAGTATGGTGCGTAATGTAATCGACAACTACATCCTTAGACATAGAATCAATGTTTTATCCCTAGTGGCAACAGCACATCACAACTTAGAACTTCTGTCACTGTCCCAGGTGTCAATGAAGGCATGAACCCACTATCGAGCATAAATACTCCCTCTTGGAGTTAAGAGTACAAACTTGGCCAGAGCCTCTACTAATAACGGAGAGCATGCAAGATCATAAACAACACATAAACAATAGATTGATAATCACCATAATCATAGTACTCTCTATCCATCGGATCCCGACAAACACAACATATAGAATTACATATAGATGATCTTGATCATGTTAGGCAGCTCACAAGATCCAACAATGAAGCACAACAAGGAGAAGACGACCATCTAGCTACTGCTATGGACCCATGGTCCAGGGGTGAACTACTCACTCATCACTCCGGAGCGATCATGGCGATGAAGAGCCCTCGGGAGATGATTCCCCCCGCGAGGGTGCGGGGCGATCTCCTGAATCCCCGAGATGGGATTCGCGGCGGCGTCTCTGGAAGGTTTTCCGTATCGTGGCTCTCGGTACTGGGGGTTTCGTCACGGAGGCTTTAAGTAGGCGGAAGGTCAACGGGGCCACACGAGGTGCCGGGGGCAGGGCGCGCGCGGGCCTGGGCCGCGCCGCTGTCTCTGGCTGCCTCGTGGCCCCACTTCGTTATCTCTTCGGTCTTCTGGAAGCTTCGTGCAAAAATAGGACCCTGGGCGAAGATTTCGTCCAATTCCGAGAATATTTCCTTACTAGGATTTCTGAAACCAAAAACAGCAGAAAACAACTGGCTCTTCGGCATCTTGTTAATAGGTTAGTTCGAGAAAATGCATAAATATGACATATAATGTGCATAAAACATGTAGGTATCATCAATAAAGTGGCATGGAACATAAGAAATTATCGATACGTTGGAGACGTATCAGCATCCCCAAGCTTAGTTCTGCTCGTCCCGAGCAGGTAAAGCGATAACAAAGATAATTTCTGAAGTGACATGCCATCATAATCTTGATCATACTATTTGTAAACATATGTAATGAATGCAGCGATCAAAACAAAGGTAATGACATGAGTAAACAAGTGAATCATATGACAAAGACTTTTCATGAATAGTACTTCAAGACAAGCATCAATAAGTCTTGCATAAGAGTTAACTCATAAAGCAATAAATCAAAGTAAAGGTGTTGAAGCAACACAAAGGAAGATTAAGTTTCAGCGGTTGCTTTCAACTTATAACATGTATATCTCATGGATATTGTCAACATAAAGTAATATAACAAGTGCAATATGCAAGTATGTAGGAATCAATGCACGGTTCACACAAGTGTTTGCTTCTTAAGGTGGAAGGAGATAGGTAAACTGACTCAACAATAAAAGTAAAAGAATGGTCCTTCAAAGAGGAAAGCATCGATTGCTTATTTGTGCTAGAGCTTTTATTTTGAAAACATGAAACAATTTTGTCAACGGTAGTAATAAAGCATATGAGTTATGTAAATTATATCTTACAAGTTGCAAGCCTCATGCATAGTATACTAATAGTGCCCGCACCTCGTCCTACTTAGCTTGGACTACCGGATCTTTGCATGCCATGTTTCAACCAAGTGTCACAAAGGGGTACCTCCATGCCGCCTGTACAAAGGTCTAAGGAGAAAGCTCGCATTTTGGATTTCTCGCTTTTGATTATTCTCAACTTAGACATCCATACCGGGACAACATGGACAACAGATAATGGACTCCTCTTAAATGCATAAGCATGTAGCAATGATTATTATTCTCATATGAGATTGAGGATATATGTCCAAAACTGAAACTTCAACCATGATTCATGGCTTTAGTTAGCGGCCCAATGTTCTTCTCTAACAATTTTGCATGTTCCAACCACTAAAATGATAGATCCTTCAGACAAGACGGACATGCATAGCAACTCACATGATATTCAACAATAGTTGATGGCGTTCCCCAGAAGCATGGTTATCGCACAACAAGCAACTTAATAAAAGATAAAGTGCATAAGTACATATTCAATACTACGATAGTTTTTAAGGCTATTTTGTCCCATGAGCTATATATTGCAAAGGTGAATGATGGAATTTTAAAGGTAGCACTCAAGCAATTTACTTTGGAATGGCGGAGAAATACCATGTAGTAGGTAGGTATGGTGGACACAAATGGCATAGTGGTTGGCTCAAGGATTTTGGATGCATGAGAAGTATTCCCTCTCGATACAAGGTTTAGGCTAGCAAGGTTATTTGAAGCAAACTCAAGGATGAACAAGTGCAGCAAAACTCACATAAAAGACATATTGTAAACATTATAAGACTCTACACTGTCTTCCTTGTTGTTCAAAACTCAATACTAGATATTATCTAGACCTTAGAGAGACCAAATATGCAAATCAAATTTTAGCAAGCTCTATGTATTTCTTCATTAGTAGGTGCAAAGCATATGATGCAAGAGCTTAAACATGAGCACAACAATTGCCAAGTATCACATTATCCAAGACATTTTAGAATTACTACATGTAGCATTTTCCAATTCCAACCATATAACAATTTAACGAAGAAGAAACTTCGCCTTGAACATTATGAGTAAAGTCTAAGGACACATGTGTCCATATGCAACAGCGGAGCGTGTCTCTCTCCCACAAAGTGAATGCTAGGATCCATCTTATTCAAACAAAAACAAAAACAAAAACAAACCGACGCTCCAAGTAAAGAACACAAGATGTGATTGAATAAAAATATAGTTTCGGGGGAGGAACCTGATGATGTTGTCGATGAAGAAGGGGATGCCTTGGGCATCCCCAAGCTTAGGCTTGAGTCTTCTTAGAATATGCAGGGGTGAACCACGGGGCATCCCCAAGCTTAGAGCTTTCACTCCTCTTGATCATAGTATATCATTCTCTCTCTTGACCCTTGAAAACTTCCTTCACACCAAACTTCAAGCAAACTCATTAGAGGGTTAGTGCACAATTAATAATTCACATGTTCAGAGGTGGCACAATCATTCTTTACACTTCTGGACATTGCATAAAGCTACTGGACATTAATGGATCAAAGAAATGAATCCAACATAGCAAAAGAGGCAATGCGAAATAAAAGGCAGAATCTGTCAAAAACAGAACAGTCCGTAAAGACGAATTTAAAGCTGGCACCAGACTTGCTCAAATGGAAAAACTCAAAACTAATGAAAGTTGCGTACATATCTGAGGATCACGCTCGTAAATTGGCAGATTTTTTCGAATTTTCTACAGAGGCCTGTGCCCAGATTCGTGACAGACAGCAATGCTGTTTCTGCGCAGCGATCCCAAATATAACATCAACTTTGACATAGAAACTTTACTTGGCACAAAAACATGATAAGGAGAGGTTGCTACAGTAGTAAACAACTTCCAAGACTCAACAAAACAAAAAATTGCTGTAGTAAAAACATGGGTTGTCTCCCATAAGCGCTTTTCTTTAACGCCTTTCAGCTAGGCGCAGAAAGTGCAAATCAAGTAACATCGAGAGTAGAAGCATCAACATCATAACTTGTTCTAATAATAGAATCAAAAGGCAACTTCATTCTCTTTCTAGGGAAGTGTTCCATAGCTTTCTTGAGAGGAAATTGATATTCAATATTACCTTCCCTCATATCAATAACAGCACCAACAGTTCGAAGAAAAGGTCTTCCCAACACAATAGGACAAGATGCATTGCATTCGATATCCAAGACAACAAAATCAACTGGGACAAGGTTATTGTTAACCGTAATGTGCACATTATCAATCCTCCCCAAAGGTTTATTTTTAACATTATTGGCAAGATTAACATCCAAATAACAATTCTTCAATGGTGGCAAGTCAAGCATATCATAAATCTTTTTAGGCATAACAGAAATACTTGCACCAAGATCACATAAAGCATTACATTCAAAGTCATTGAATTTCATTTTAATGATGGGCTCCCAACCATCTTCTAACTTTCTAGGAATAGAAGTTTCAAGTTTTAGTTTCTCTTCTCTAGCTTTTATGAGAGCATTTGTAATATGTTTTGTAAAGGCTAAATTTATAGCACTAGCATTAGGACTTTTAGCAAGTTTTTGTAAGAACTTTATAACTTCAGAGATATGGCAATCATCAAAATCTAAATCATTATGAGCTACAGCAATGGAATCATTGTTCCCAAGGTTGGAAAAAATTTCAGCAGTTTTATCACAAGCAGTTTCAGCAGTTTTAGCAATTTCAGGCAGTTTTGTACGCTTTGCACTAGGAGTAGAAACATTGCCAACACCAATTATTTTACCATTGATAGTAGGAGGTGCAGCAACATGTGAAGAATTAGCATTACTAGTGGTGGTAATAGTCCAAACTTTAGCTACATTATTCTCTTTAGCTAGTTTTTCATTTTCTTCTCTATCCCACCTAGCACGCAATTCAGCCATTAATCTTATATTCTCATTAATTCTAACTTGGATGGCATTTGCTGTAGTAGTAATCTTATTATCAATATCATTATTAGGCATAACTTTCAATTTTAAAAGATTAACATCGGAGGCAAGTCTATCAACTCTAGAAGCAATAGTATCAATTTTATCAAGCTTTTCCTCAACAGATTTGTTAAAAGCAGTTTGTGTACTAATAAATTCTTTAAGCATGGCTTCAAGACCAGAGGGTACACTCCTATTATTATTGTAAGAATTCCCATAAGAATTACCATAACCATTACCATTAGCAGAAGGATATGGCCTATAGTTATTACCAGAGTTGTTCCTATAAGCATTGTTGTTGAAATTATTGCTTTTAATGAAATTCACATCAACATTTTCTTCTTGAGCAACCAATGAAGCTAAAGGAACATTATTTGGATCAACATTAGATCTACCATTCACAAGCATAGACATAATCACATCAATCTTATCACTTAAGGAAGAGGTTTCTTCAACAGAATTTACCTTCTTACCTTGTGGAGCTCTTTCCGTGTGCCATTCAGAGTAATTTATCATCATATCATCAAGAAGTTTTGTAGCCGCCCCCAATGTGATGGACATAAAGGTACCTCCAGCAGCTGAATCCAATAAATTCCGTGAAGAAAAATTTAGTCCTGCATAGAAGGTTTGGATGATCATCCAAGTAGTCAGTCCATGGGTTGGGCAATTCTTTACCAAAGTTTTCATTCTCTCCCATGCTTGAGCAACATGTTCAGTATCTAATTGTCTAAAATTCATTATGCTACTTCTCAAAGATATAATTTTAGCGGGAGGATAATATCTACCAATAAAAGCATCCTTGCATTTAGTCCATGAATCAATACTATTCTTAGGCAAAGATAGCAACCAATCTTTAGCTCTTCCTCCTAATGAGAAAGGAAACACTTTCAATTTAATAATATCACCATCTACATCTTTATACTTTTGCATTTCACAAAGTTCAACAAAATTATTGAGATGGGCAGCAGCATCATCAGAACTAACACCAGAAAATTGATCTCTCATAACCAAGTTCAGTAAAGCAGGTTTAATTTCAAAGAATTCTGCTGTAGTAGCAGGTGGAGCAATAGGTGTGCATAGGAAATCATTATTATTTGCATTTGTGAAGTCACACAACTTAGTATTTTCAGGGGTATTCATTTTAACGTAAATAAAACAAACTAGATAAAGTAAATGCAAGTAACTAATTTTTTTGTGTTTCGATATAGAGAGCAAGACAGTAAATAAAGTAAAACTAGCAACTAATTTTTTTGTGTTTTGATTTAGTGCAGCAAACAAAGTAGTAAATAAAACAAAGCAAGACAAAAACAAAGTAAAGAGATTGAGAAGTGGAGACTCCCCTTGCAGCGTGTCTTGATCTCCCGGCAACGGCGCGAGAAATTTAGCTTGATACGCGTAGATGCACACGTCCGTTGGGAACCCCAAGTGGAAGGTATGATGCGTATAGAAGCAAGTTTCCCTCAGTATGAAACCAAGGTTTAATCGAACCATAGGAGCCAAGAAGCACGTTGAAGGTTGATGGTCGCGAAATGTGATGCGGCGCAACACCAGGGATTCCGGCGCCAACGTGGAATCTGCACAACAAAAACAAAGTACTTTGCCCCAACGAAGCAGTGAGGTTGTCAATCTCACGGCTTGCTGTAACAAAGGATTAAACGTATCGAGTGGAAGATGTTTGCAAAGAAAACAGTAAAACACAATTGCATAGATTGTATGCTATGTAAAGAATAGGACCGGGGTCCACAGTTCACTAGAGGTGTCTCTCCCATAAGATAAAAGCATGTTGGGTGAACAAATTACAGTCGGGCAATTGACAAATAGAGAAGGGCATAACAATGCATATACATGATATGATAAATATAGTGAGATTTAATCCGGGCATTACGACAAAGTACATAGACCGCCATCCAGCTGCATCTATGCCTAAAAAGTCCACCTTCAGGTTATCATCCGAACCCCATTCGGTATTAAGTTGCAAAGCAACAGACAATTGCATTAAGTATGGTGCGTAATGTAATCGACAACTACATCCTTAGACATAGAATCAATGTTTTATCCCTAGTGGCAACAACACATCACAACCTTAGAACTTTCTGTCACTGTCCCAGGTGTCAATGAAGGCATGAACCCACTATCGAGCATAAATACTCCCTCTTGGAGTTAAGAGTACAAACTTGGCCAGAGCCTCTACTAATAACGGAGAGCATGCAAGATCATAAACAACACATAAACAATAGATTGATAATCACCATAATCATAGTACTCTCTATCCATCGGATCCCGACAAACACAACATATAGAATTACATATAGATGATCTTGATCATGTTAGGCAGCTCACAAGATCCAACAATGAAGCACAACAAGGAGAAGACGACCATCTAGCTACTGCTATGGACCCATGGTCCGGGGGTGAACTACTCACTCATCACTCCGAAGGCGATCATGGCGATGAAGAGCCCTCCGGGAGATGAATCCCCTCTCGGCAGGGTGCCGGAGGCGATCTCTGAATCCCCGAGATGGGATTCGCGGCGGCGGCGTCTCTGGAAGGTTTTCCGTATCGTGGCTCTCGGTGCGGGGTTTCGTCACGGAGGCTTTAAGTAGGCGGAAGGTCAACGCGGGGGCCACACGAGGTGCCCAGGGGGGGGCCGCGGCCGGGGCACAGGCCGCCGCCCTGTCTCTGCCTCGTGGCCCCACTTCGTTATCTCTTCGGTCTTCTGGAAGCTTCGTGCAAAAATAGGACCCTGGGCGAAGATTTCGTCCAATTCCGAGAATATTTCCTTACTAGGATTTCTGAAACCAAAAAGAAAACAGCAACTGGCTCTTCGGCATCTTGTTAATAGGTTAGTTCAGAAAATGCATAAATATGACATATAATGTGCATAAAACATGTAGGTATCATCAATAAAGTGGCATGGAACATAAGAAATTATCGATACGTTGGAGACGTATCAGTACTCACACTCCGGATTTCGGCTACTAAGCTATTTTCCGGTGCCGTTGTAAGTACTCGAAGCTATTTCCTTTAGATCCTGCAATTGCATCTTTTGGTTTCTTGTTTACACTAGTTAGGCATAATGGAAAGTAACAATGAGCTTCTTATTCTATTTCCTGAGTTAAAACATGGATTGTTTGATGCGAAAATTAAAAAACCTATGGAATCTTATTGGCATGCTAGTAGCAATGATATTAGTATGAACGCTTTGAACACCATTGTTGCTAATGATATGGAAAATTCTAAGCTTGGGGAAGCTGGTTTTGATGAGCATGATATTTTTAGTCCCCCAAGCATTGAGGAGAAATTTTTCTTTGATGATACTTTGCCTCCTATTTATGATGATTATAATGATAGTGGTCTTTTGGTGCCGCCTACTATGGAGAGTAAATTTTATTATGATTATACTATGCCTCCTACACTTGATGAGAATAATAATGATAGCTACTTTGTTGAATTTGCTCCCACTACAACTAATAAAATTGATTATGCTTATGTGGAGAGTAATAATTTTATGCATGTGGCTCATGACAAGAATGTTTTATGTGATAGTTATGTTGTTGAGTTTGTTCATGATGCTACTGAAAGTTATTATGAGGGAGGGAAACATGGTTATATTCATCTTAATAATATTAAGTTTCCCCTCTTTATGTTGAGAATCTTGAAATTGCACTTGTGTTGCTTTTCTATGATTGCCACTTTGTTCTTCATGAATTTATTTGTGTACAAGATTCCTTTTCATAAGAAGTGGGTTAGGTTTAAATTTGTTTCATATACTTGCTTCTTGATGTTCTCTTTTGCTTCAACTCTTATTTCTTGCGAGCATCATTAAAATTACTGAGCCCATCTTAATGGCTATAAAGAAAGAACTTCTTGGGAGATAACCCATGTCTTTATTTTACTACAGCACTTTTGTTTTATATTTGAGTCTTGGAAGTTGTTTACTAATGTAGCAACCTCTCCTTATCATGTTTTTGTGCCAAGTAAAGTCTCTATGTTAAAGTTGATGCTAGATTTGGATTACTGCAGAAACAGATTTGTTCTGTCACGAATTCGCGCAGAAGTTTCTGTAGGTAACTCAGAAAAATCTGCAAATTTACGCGTGATCCTCATATGTACGCAACTTTCATTAGTTTTGAGTTTTTCCATTTGAGCAAGTTAAGTGCCCCTGCAAAATTCGTCTTTACGGACTGTTCTGTTTTTGACAGATTCTGCCTTTTATTTCGCATTGCCGCTTTTGCTTTGTTGAATGGGTTTCTTTGTTCCATTAACTTTCAGAAGTTTTGTGCAATGTCCAGAAGTGTTAAGAATGATTGTTTCACCTCTGAACATGTGAATTTTTATTATGCACTAACCCTCTAATGAGTTTGCTTGAAGTTTGGTGTGGCAGAAGTTTTCAAGGGTCAATAGAAGAGGGTGATATAATGTGATCAAGAAGAGTGAAATGTCTAAGCTTGGGGATGCCCGGTGGTTCATCCCTGCATATTTTAAGAAGACTCAAGCATCTAAGCTTGGGGATGCCCAAGGCATCCCCTTCTTCATCGACAACTTATCAGGTCATTTCTAGTGAAACTATATTTTTATTCCGTCACATCTTATGTTCTTTACTTGGAGCGTCTGTGTGCTTTTATTTTCGTTTTGTTATTTTCATTATCTGAATAAATACATGCTCATGTGTGGGAGAGAGACACGCTCCGCTTTTTCATATGGAACACTAGTGTTCTTAGTTGTGCTTTAATGTTCAAGGGCGAAAGTTGATCGCTTCACTTGTTGTTATTTGGTTGGAATCAGAAAATGCTTCATATGGTCTTGAATAATTTGATACTTGGCAATTGTTTTGAGCTCTTATAAATCATGTTTAAGCTCTTGCATCATGTAGTTTAAATCTAGTAGTGGAGAACTACTGTAGAGCTTGTTGAAATTTGGTTTGCATGATTGGTCTCTCTAAGTCTAGATATTTTTGGTAAAGTGTTTGAGCAACAAGGAAGACAGTGTAGAGTTTATTATACTTGCAATATGTTCTTATGTAAGTTTTGTTGTACCGGTTTATACTTTTGTTTGCTTCAAACAACCTTGCTAGCCAAAGCCTTGTACTGAGAGGGAATACTTCTCGTGCATCCAAACACCTTGAGCCAAAACCCATGCCATTTGTGTCCACCATATCTACCTACTATGTGGTATTTCCTGCCATTCCAAGTAAATACTTCATGTGCTACCTTTAAACAATTCAAAAGCTATTATCTCTTATTTGTGTCAATGTTTTATAGCTCATGAGGAAGTATGTGGTGTTTATCTTTCAATCTTGTCATTTACTTTTGACAGACTTTCACAATGGACTAGTGGCCTCATCCGCTTATCCAATAATTTTGAAAAAAGAGCTGGCAATGGGGTTCCCAGCCACAATTAATTAACTTGCATTAATAATTCTCTTCACATGTTTTGCTCTGATCTATCAGAAAGCAACTTAAATTTGCAAATAGACACTCCTCCATGGTATGTGAATGTTGGAAGGCACCCGAGGATTCGGTTAGCCATGGCTTGTGTAAGCAAAGGTTGGGAGGAGTGTCATCTAATAAATAAAACTAAAGTACATGTGTAAACAAAAGAGAAGAGGGATGATCTACCTTGCTGGTAGAGATAACGTCCTTCATGGGAGCCGCTCTTGAAAGTCTGGTTGATAAGGTAGTTAGAGTACCCATTACCATTCGTTGACAACAACAAACACCTCTCAAAATTTTACTTTTATGCTCTCTATATGATTTCAAAACTTGAAAAGCTCTAGCACATGATTTAATCTGCTTCCCTCTGCGAAGGGCCTATCTTTTACTTTATTGTTGAGTCAGTTTACCCATTTCCTTCCACCTTAGAAGCAAACACTTGTGTCAATTGTGCATTGATTCTTACATACTTGCTTATTTGCATTCATCATATTACTCTATGTTGACAATTATCCATGAGATATGCATGTTGAAAGTTGAAAGCAACTGCTGAAACTTATATCTTCCTTTGTGTTGCTTTGATGCCTTTACTTTGAATTTATTGCTTATGAGTTAACTCTTATGCAAGTCTTGTTGATACTTGTCTTGAAAGTACTATTCATGAAAAGTTTTGCTATATGATTCATTTGTTTAGTCATCATCTTTTGTTAGCAATCTTTTGCTTCAGATCATACCATTCACTTCATATGCTTTACAATAATGTTGATCAAGAGTATGATGGTAGCATGTCACCTCAGAAATTATTCTTGTTATCGTTTACCTACTCGAGGACGAGTAGGAACTAAGCTTGGGGATGCGATACGTCTCCAACGTATCTATAATTTCGATGTTCCATGCTTGTTTTATTAAAATACCTACATGTTTTGTTCACACTTTATATCGTTTTGATGTGTTTTCCGGAACTAACCTATTGACGAGATGCGAAGTGCCAGTTCCTGTTTTCTGCTGTTTTTGGTTTCAAAAATCCTAGTAAGGAAATATTCTCGGAATCGGACGAAATCAACGCCCAGCATCCTATTTTCCCACGAAGCTTCCAGAACACCCGAGGGCCACCAGAGGAGAGGCCCAGGGCCACCACACATGGTGGCGGCGCGGCCAGAGGGGGGGGCCTGGTGTGTGGGCTCCCTGAGACCCTTCCGACTCCGCCCTTTCGCCTATAAAGTCTCCCTGACCTAAAACCACGATACGAATAAGCCACGGTACGAGAAAGTTCCAGAGTCGCCGCCATCGAAGCCAAGATGCGGGACGGAGTCTCTGTTCCGGCGCCGCCGCCGGGGAAGTGCCCCCGGAAGGCTCCTCCATCGACACCACCGCCATCTTCATCACCGCTGCTGCTCCCAGGGAGGGAGTAGTTCTCCATCGAGGCTCGGGGCTGTACCGGTAGCTATGTGGTTCATCTCTCTCCTATGTACTTCAATACAATTATCTCATGAGCTGCCTTACATGATTGAGATTCATATGATGATGCTTGTAATCTAGATGTCATTATGCTAGTCAAGTGGATTTTACTTATGTGATCTCCGGAGACTCCTTGTCCCACGTGTGTAAAGGTGACAGTGTGTGCACCGTGTGGGTCTCTTAGGCTATATTTCATAGAATACTTATTCACTGTTATGAATGACATAGTGAAGTGCTTATTTATATCCCTTTATGATTGCAATGTGCTTTGTATCGCTACTAGTCTATGTGCTACTCATGTGATGTTATTAAAATAGTCTATTCCTCTGCATGGTGTAATGGTGACAGTGTGTGCATCGTGTAGTTCTTGTCGTAGATTATGATCATAATCTCTTGTAGGTTATGGAGTTGATTATCGCTATGATAGTATTGATGTGATTTATTCCCCCTTCATAGTGTAAAGGTGACAGTGTGTATGCTATGTTAGTACTCGGTTTATTTTGCAAAGATCTATTATGCTCTAAGGTTACTTAAACATGAATATCGAATGTTGTGGAGCTTGTTAATTCCGGCATTGAGGGTTCGTGTAATCCTACGCAACGAATGGTGTTCATTATCAAACAAGAGTATATGTAGCACAAATGAGAGAAGTTATTATTTATTATGCGATCAATGTTGAGAGTGTCCACTAGTGAAAGTATGATCCCTAGGCCTTGTTTCCAATACTGCAAACACCGCTTACTTACTGTTCTGTTGCATGTTTACTCGCTGCCATATTTTATTCAGATTGCTATTACCACTCATATACATCCATACTACTTGTATTTCACTATCTCTTCGCCGAACTAGTGCACCTATACATCTGACAAGTGTATTAGGTGTATTGAGGACACAAGAGACTTCTTGTATCGTGATTGCAGGGTTGCTTGAGAGGGATATCTTTGACATATTCCTCCCATAAACCTTGGGTGATCCACTTAAGGAAAACTTGCTGATGTTCTACAAACCTCTGCTCTTGGAGGCCTGATGTCTACGGGTGCTTCTATTCTTGTAGACAGTGTTGGGCCTCCAAGAGCAGAGGTTTGTAGAACAGCAGCAAGTTTCCCTTAAGTGGATTACCCAGGTTTATCGAACTCAGGAAGAGATCCTCTGCAACCTGCAACCACAAGCAGAAGTCTCTTGTGTCCCAACACACCTAATACTAGTTCGGCGAAGAGATAGTGAAATACAAGTGGTATGAATGAATATGAACAGATATCTGGCGCCAGAAAATAGCTTGCTGGCGTGCGTTGATGGTAGTAATATTGTAGGAAACAAACAAGCAGTAACGCAGTAGTAATTGAAAACAGTAAACAAGCAGTGATAGCAGTATTTAGGAACAAGGCCTAGGGATTAGACTTTCACTAGTGGACACTCTCAACATTGATCACATAACAGAATAGATAAATGCATACTCTACACTCTCTTGTTGGATGATGAACACATTGCATAGGATTACACGAACCCTCAATGCCGGAGTTAACAAGCTCCACAATTCAATGTTCATATTTAAATAACCTTAGAGTGCATGAAAGATCGACACGACTAAACCAAGTACTAACTTAGCATGCACACTGTCACCTTCACGCCATGTAGGAGGAATAGATCACATCAATACTATCATAGCAATAGTTAACTTCATAATCTACAAGAGATCATAATCATAGCCTACGCCAAGTACTAACACGGATGCACACACTGTCACCATTACATCGTGTAGGAGGAATAAAACTACTTTAATAACTTCACTAGAGTAGCACATAGATAAATTGTGATACAAAACACATTGCAATCATAAAGAGATATAAATAAGCACTTCACTACGCCATTTATAACAGTGTATTCTGTGAAATATAGCCTAAGAGACCCACACGGTGCACACACTGTCACCTTTACACACGTGGGACAAGGAGTCTCCGGAGATCACATAAGTAAAACCCACTTGACTAGCATAATGACATCTAGATTACAAGCATCATCATATGAATCTCAATCATGTAAGGCAGCTCATGAGATTATTGTATTGAAGTACATAGAGAGAGATGAACCACATAGCTCGGTACAGCCCCGAGCCTCGATGGAGAACTACTCCCTCCTCATGGGAGCAGCAGCGGTGATGAAGATGGCGGTGGAGATGGCAACGGTGTCGATGGAGAAGCCGGGGCACTTCCCGTCCCGGCGGCGTGCGGAACAGAGACTCCTGTCCCCCAGATCTTGGCTTCGCGATGGCGGCGGCTCGGAGGTTTCGCGTACCGTGGCTTATCGTCTCGAGGTTTTAGGTGGGACCTTTTTATAGGCGAAGGCGGCGTCGGAGGGTCGAAGGCGGCGACACCATAGGGTGGCGCGGGCCACACCCAGGCCGCGCCGGGTCTGGTGGGCATGTGGCCCCCTCTGGTCCCGGGTGTTGGAAGCTTCGTGGAAAAATAGGAACCTGGGTCTTGATTTCGTCCGATTCAGAATATTTCCTTACTAGGATTTCTGAAACCAAAAACAAGACAGGAACTGGCACTTCGGCATCTTGTTAATAGGTTAGTTCCATAAAATGCATAAATATGACATAAAGTGTGCATAAAACATGTAGATATCATCAATAATGTAGCATGGAACATAAGAAATTATAGATACGTTTGAGACGTATCAAGCATCCCCAAGCTTAGTTCTGCTCGTCCCGAGCAGGTAAAACGATAACAAAGATAATGACATGAGTAAACAAATGAATCATAAAGCAAAGACTTTTCATGAATAGTACTTTCAAGACAAGCATCAATAAGTCTTGCATAAGAGTTAACTCATAAAGCAATAATTCAAAGTAGAGGTATTGACGCAACACAAAGGAAGATTAAGTTTCAGCGGTTGCTTTCAACTTATAACATGTATATCTCATGGATATTGTCAATGTAAAGTAATATAATAAGTGCAATATGCAAGTATGTAGGAATCAATGCACAGTTCACACAAGTGTTTGCTTCTTGAGGTGGAGAGATAGGTGAACTGACTCAACAATAAAAGTAAAAGAAAGGTCCTTCAAAGAGGAAAGCATCGATTGCTATATTTGTGCTAGAGCTTTTATTTTGAAAACATGAAACAATTTTGTCAACGGTAGTAATAAAGCATATGAGTTATGTAAATTATATCTTACAAGTTGCAAGCCTCATGCATAGTATACTAATAGTGCCCGCACCTTGTCCTACTTAGCTTGGACTACCGGATCTTCGCAATGCCATGTTTCAACCAAGTGTCACAAAGGGGTACCTCCATGCCGCCTGTACAAAGGTCTAAGGAGAAAGCTCGCATTTTGGATTTCTCGCTTTTGATTATTCTCAACTTAGACATCCATACCGGGACAACATGGACAACAGATAATGGACTCCTCTTTAATGCATAAGCATGTAACAATAATTATTATTCTCATATGAGATTGAGGATATATGTCCAAAACTGAAACTTCAACCATGATTCATGGCTTTAGTTAGCGGCCCAATGTTCTTCTCTAACAATATGCATGCTCCAACCATTAAGGTGGTAGATCCCTCTTACTTCGGACAAGACGGACATGCATAGCAACTCATATGATATTCAACAAAGGGTAGTTGATGGCGTCCCCAGAAGCATGGTTATCGCACAACAAGCAACTTAATAAGAGATAAAGTGCATAAGTACATATTCAATACTACGATAGTTTTTAAGGCTATTTTGTCCCATGAGCTATATATTGCAAAGGCGAATGATGGAATTTTAAAGGTAGCACTCAAGCAATTTACTTTGGAATGGCGGAGAAATACCATGTAGTAGGTAGGTATGGTGGACACAAATGGCATAGTAGTTGGCTCAAGGATTTTGGATGCATGAGAAGTAATCCCTCTCGATACAAGGTTTAGGCTAGCAAGGTTATTGGAAGCAAACTCAAGGATGAACCGGTGCAGCAAAACTCATATAAAAGACATATTGTAAACATTATAAAACTCTACACCGTCTTCCTTGTTGTTCAAAACTCAATACTAGATATTATCTAGACCTTAGAGAGACCAAATATGCAAATCAAATTTTAGCAAGCTCTATGTATTTCTTCATTAATGGGTGCAAAGTATATGATGCAAGAGCTTAAACATGAGCACAACAATTGCCAAGTATCACATTATCCAAGACATTTTACCAATTACTACATGTAGCATTTTCTGTTTCCAACCATATAACAACAAGTGAAGCGATCAACTTTCGCCCTTGAACATTAAAAGCTAAGAACACATGTGTTCATATGAACCAGCGGAGCGTGTCTCTCTCCACACAAGGATGAACTTATTCAGAGAATGAAAATAACAAAACAAAAATAAAAGCACACAGACGCTCCAAGTAAAATACATAAGATGTGACCGAATAAAAATATAGTTTCAAGAGAAGGAACCCGATACTTTGTCGATGAAGAAGGGGATGCCTTGGGCATCCCCAAGCTTAAACGCTTGAGTCTTCTTGAAATATGCAGGGATGAACCACGGGGCATCCCCAAGCTTAGAGCTTTCACTCCTCTTGATCATAGTATATCATACTCCTCTCTTGACCCTTGAAAACTTTCTTCACACCAAACTTCAAGCAAACTCATTAGAGGGTTAGTGCACAATAAAAATTTACATGTTCAGAGGTGACACAATCATTCTTTACACTTCTGGACATTGCACAAAGCTTCTGAAAGTTAATGGAACAAAGAAACCCATTCAACAAAGCAAAAGCGGCAATGCGAAATAAAAGGCAGAATCTGTCAAAAACAGAACAGTCCGTAAAGACGAATTTTAAAATGGCACCAGACTTGCTCAAATGGAAAAACTCAAAACTAATGAAAGTTGCGTACATATCTGAGGATCACGCTCGTAAATTGGCAGATTTTTCGAATTTTCTACAGAGACTTGTGCCAGAATTCGTGACAGACAGCAATGCTGTTTCTGCGCAGCGATCCCAAATATGACATCAACTTTAACATAGAAACTTTACTTGGCACAAAAACATGATAAGGAGAGGTTGCTACAGTATTAAACAACTTCCAAGACTCAACAAAACAAAAATTGCTGTAGTAAAATAAACACATGGGTTATCTCCCAAGAAGTTCTTTCTTTATAGCCATTAAGATGGGCTCAGCGTTTTAATGATGCACTCGCAAGAAATAGAAGTTGAAGCAAAAGAGAGCATCAAGAGGCAAATTCAAAACACATTTAAGTCTAACATGCTTCCTATGCATAGGAATCTTGTAAATAAACAAGTTCATGAAGAGCAAAGTAACAAGCATAGGAAGATAAAACAAGTGTAGCTTCAAAAATTTCAGCACATAGAGAGGTGTTTTAGTAACATGAAAATTTTTACAACCATATTTTCCTCTCTCATAATAATTTTCAGTAGCATCATGAGCAAACTCAACAATATAACTATCACATAAAGCATTCTTATCATGAGTCTCATGCATAAAATTATTACTACTCCCAACATAAGCATAATCAGTTTTATTGGTTGTAGTGGGAGCAAATTTAACAAAGTAGCTATCATTATTATTCTCATCATCAAGTATAGGAGGCATAGTATCATCAAAGTAAATTTTCTCCTCAATGCTTGGGGGACTAAAAATATCATGCTCATCAAAGCCAGCTTCCCCAAGCTTAGAATTTTCCATAGCATTAGCAACAATAGTGTTCAAAGCATTCATATTAATATGTTCCATGGGTTTTTTAATTTTCGCATCAAACCATCCATGTCTTAAATCAGGAAATAGAATAAGAAGATCATTGTTGTCCATTATGCCTAACTAGTGTAAACAAGAAACCAAATGTCGCAATTAGTCTAAAGGAAATAGCTTCGAGTACTTACAACGGCGCGGAAAATAGCTTGGTAGCCGAGATCCGGAGTGTGAGTACCTTTTACCTTTCCTCCCGGCAACGGTGCAGAAAATAGCTTGATGTCTACGGGTGCTTCTATTCTTGTAGACAGTGTTGGGCCTCCAAGAGCAGAGGTTTGTAGAACAGCAGCAAGTTTCCCTTAAGTGGATTACCCAAGGTTTATCGAACTCGGGGAGGAAGAGGTCAAAGATATCCCTCTCATGCAACCCTGCAACCACAAAGCAAGAAGTCTCTTGTGTCCCCAACACACCTAATAGGTGCACTAGTTCGCGAAGAGATAGTGAAATACAAGTGGTATGAATGAATATGAGCAGTAGTACGGCGCCAAATAGCTTGCTGGCGTGCGTTGATGGTAGTAATATTGTAGAAGTAAACAAGCAGTAATGCTTGATTAGTAGTAATAAAACGAGTAAACAAGCGATGATAGCGTATTTAGGAACAAGGCCTAGGGATTAGACTTTCACTAGTGGACACTCTCAACATTGATCACATAACGAGAATAGATAAATGCATACTCTACACTCTCTTGTTGGATGATGAACACATTGCGTAGGATTACACGAACCCTCAATGCCGGAGTTAACAAGCTCCACAATTCAATGTTCATATTTAAATAACCTTAGAGTGCATGAAAGATCAACACGACTAAACCAAGTACTAACTTAGCATGCACACTGTCACCTTCACGCCATGTAGGAGGAATAGATCACATCAATACTATCATAGCAATAGTTAACTTCATAATCTACAAGAGATCATAATCATAGCCTACGCCAAGTACTAACACGGATGCACACACTGTCACCATTACATCGTGTAGGAGGAATAAAACTACTTTAATAACTTCACTAGAGTAGCACATAGATAAATTGTGATACAAAACACATTGCAATCATAAAGAGATATAAATAAGCACTTCACTACGCCATTCATAACAGTGAATAAGTATTCTGTGAAATATAGCCTAAGAGACCCACACGGTGCACACACTGTCACCTTTACACACGTGGGACAAGGAGTCTCCGGAGATCACATAAGTAAAACCCACTTGACTAGCATAATGACATCTAGATTACAAGCATCATCATATGAATCTCAATCATGTAAGGCAGCTCATGAGATTATTGTATTGAAGTACATAGAGAGAGATGAACCACATAGCTACCGGTACAGCCCCGAGCCTCGATGGAGAACTACTCCCTCCTCATGGGAGCAGCAGCGGTGATGAAGATGGCGGTGGAGATGGCAGCGGTGTCGATGGAGAAGCCTTCGGGGGCACTTCCCCATCCGGCGGCGTGCCGAACAGAGACTCCTGTCCCCAGGATCTTGGCTTCGCGATGGCGGCGGCTCGGAAGGTTTCGCGTACCGTGGCTTATTCGTCTCGAGGTTTTAGGTCTGGGACCTTTTTATAGGCGAAGAGGCGGCGTCAGAGGGTCGAAGAGGCGGCGTCAGAGGGTCGAAGAGGCGGCGACACCATAGGGTGGCGCTGGCCACACCCAGGCCGCGCCGGCCTATGGTAGTGGGCTGTGGCCCCCCTCTGGTCCTTCCCGGGTGTTCGGAAGCTTCGTGGAAAAATAGGAACCTGGGTCTTGATTTCGTCCGATTCGAGAATATTTCCTTACTAGGATTTCTGAAACCAAAAACAGCAGGAACTGGCACTTCGGCATCTTGTTAATAGGTTAGTTCCAGAAAATGCATAAATATGACATAAAGTGTGCATAAAACATGTAGATATCATCAATAATGTAGCATGGAACATAAGAAATTATAGATACGTTTGAGACGTATCAAGGCCCAACACTGTCTACAAGAATAGAAGCACCCGTAGACATCAGCGCGACGCCCCTCGGCCCGGCCGCCTTGGTCTTCAGCCTGCCCCCCTTCTTGGCAGCTGGCGGGGCTTCGGCCGGCGAAGCTGCGGCCGCCGCAGGTGCTTCGAAGAATTGCTTCGGGATCCTCTTCCTCTTCGACGGGATGGTGGCGGAGATCATGGCCGACACCACCCCGGCGTTCGGCGCAGCTCCGACGGCGACATCGACCACCGCGGCCGGAGGAGATGCATCGCCGGCGGCAGGCGGCTCTTGCGGACGATCCATGGCAGCGGGATCCGGCCGGGAAGGGCGCGGGGGAGGAGATCGGTCGGCGGCGGCGGCGGTTGGCTTCAGCGAAATGCTTCGCGCGCAGTGGAGTGGGCGATACTGGTTTCGCCCACTATCCCCGCTCCCACCCCGCACAAGTAGGGGGCGACGACCCGCCCCGTACTCGAAAACAGCAAAAAACGATGCGGGGGCCGTTTTTACGGGGCGTGCTAGACGGCCGGGTAAAGCCGAAACCCTCAAATCGGTGGTTATTATACGGGTTTGCCCCTTTTACGGGGTCTGTTAGACATGCTCTAAGCAGACAAGTTGCTGGATTTTGCTGCTAGCTTCCCCACGTACGAATATTTGTTTGTTGGATATTACCGTGCACTATCCATCCATGCATGTTGGCAGTGAATCATTACTACACATAGTTCATGCATGCATGTATCAGGTATCCTCTGATTATGTGCAGCTTACCACATACTATGGTTTATGCACTCACGCAAACATAGTGATAGACTTTGACTAAACAGTTCACCTCTGGACATACCTGCCACTCTCTGATCATTTCCTGCTTTTGGGTGGATGTTAACACTGCCATAGCTACAGCCCGAGCAGCAGGTTTGCAGGTTGTCTAGGTAATTAGTAGCATGACATGTGATAGTTGATTTGCATGCCGTGAGAATCTCTAAGCTGGATCGAACGGCAGCTAGCGGGGGGGCATTGCCACCGGGTGGCAACACCATATTTTGCATAACCCTTTACCAAGGAGTGTTGTATTCTTGGCCTCTAGTCCTAAATTCTAATTAAGCCCCCTAGGTCCTTTGGCCGACACACTACACATTCCGTTTATCCCATCTATACCTTTTTCACTATCTCCTTACCAAAAGAACATAGATAGGAAATAATCCGAATAGTTGGAGCACTCCTTGTGGAACTTGGAAGAAAGATAGCATATACAACACCATGTTGCTGAATACAAAGTTAATGAGAAATAAGTGTGCTCCAACAAATAAGAGTTTTCCTTTCAAGCTAGGCAGAATGTTGATAATATTAACTTCAGGTTCTTAGCCTTTTCCACAAAGATGATAGTGTCATCGGCGATTTGCCCGAGTTCTTGGCTCGTTCTATCATGATGGCCAACAAATCAACCACAATGTTAAATAACGTTGGTGGTAATTATGGACATCATGGACAACCCGACCCAACCCAAAAATCTCAGATAGGGCCCGACCATGACTGTAGGCTAGTCCTGGGCTTATATATCGATCTTGGTAGCCGGGCTGGCCCGATCCTGGGTTTTTGAAATAGGGAAGAGGCCCGGCCATGGCCTAGTAGGCTTTTCATTCGACGGGTCGGTCTTGGGCTTTGGAACAAGCGAAACGCTAGAGTCTTCCGGCACAAGCACATGCCACCTATGGTGCTTTGTTAAAATATTAAGAAAGAGCTAAAGCTTTGGGTGGCCGCCGGTGCCAAGGGTGTGAGTATTTTGATGTTGCGAGAGTAGTCTGCCATGTAAACCCCCCACCCTTTTTTGGCCTTTGCTATCTTGTAAAACTCTCCCTTAATTAATAGAATGAGGCAAAACTTTTGCCTCCGTTTAAAAAAATAATAATTCTACACCTAAGAAATACTTAGGCCAGGCCAGGCCTAAAAAATCCGGTGCTAAAAAGCATAGGTCTTAGCCTATCCCGTACTGAACGTCGAGGACAAGCAATCCTGGCCTGGAATTTTGGCTCGGGCTGCCCATGCCAAGGACTAGTTCATCCTGACGGCAGGTGGTCATGTCAGCTTGAGATATAGATGTTCAAGGTTAATTATACAAGTGAAAACAAACAAAATACGGAGAACATCAATTCTATTATATCCTCGAGATATAATTGCAACTTATAAAAGATCAGAATACTATAAGCGAAAACATATCCTACCAACCAAAACCATTTTCCCCAGCAAAAGCGAAAAACATTATAAAAGATCATACTACATAATATACCCACAGAAGCTTCTAGTTGGATCCTGAATCGTCTCAGATTTGCACCTTTCTGCAATCTTCACAGCATACTCTCAGATTTGCACCTGCCAGTTATGTCCAAAATAACATTACACGTCCCAGGCCAAGAAAATACGACCACTGCGATGATATTACTCTCTCGAACCAGTACAAACTGTTCGTGTTCATCCGTCAGATTCAGGTATCGATGTTCGAAGTTAATTATAAGTGGACGACAGGCAAAATACCGAAAACATCAATTCTATTCTATCCTCGAGAACGATTATAATTACAAGGGATCCTAATTACAAACTGTTGAGTTCGGTCTAGTAAATATCCTTCAGCGATCTCCTGGGCTTCAGATCCTCGTGGCGAGCTTGTCGGCAACGACGACCGGGTTGTGCTTGGCGATATTTTCCCGCCCGGCGGTCTTGTAGTCGAAGCCGCAGTCGTGCTTGTCGGAGTAGCGGTGGACGCTGCAGAAGGTGCCCTCGCAGCGGCAGCGGAACCCCAGCATGCCCACCTTCTTGCGGCACGTCGCGCACCGGTTCTTCGCCGGCATCGGCGGCTTCGTGGACGCCAAGGAGGGCTCAGCACCATCAGAGGACGCGGCGGTGACGATCGTCTTGGCCTTCTTCTCCGGAGGCGCGGTTGAAGCGGCAGGGGCGATGAAGACGCTGTCCGCGGCCGTGGTGTCAGAGGCGGCGGCGACGCGTTCCTTGTAGCACTTGGAGCACAAGTTGCCCGTGGCGGCGGCGCCGTAGAAGCCGCAACCGGTGGGACACTTGACGGCCGTCTCCTCGCTGTCACTGTCACTGTCAGGGCACTTGCGCTTCAGGGAAGTCGCCGATGCGTGCTGCGCCATTGCTCGCGTGTTTCTACTTGGGCGCCGGGACGTGTGTATGTGATCTGCCCTGAAGTTGTGTCGTGAGGCGGCGTCTGCGTTTGGTGAAGATCCTGGGCTGTGGGCGAGTAGGCCTTTATCGGCTGGGCGAAAGCCGTAGACGAGGTGGTTTCGGGTCCTAACCGACCGGCCGAGCCGGACTGCGCGACGGACAGCGTGTGCATGCAGGAATCGAAGACGTTCCCGATCGTACGCTGTACGCAAGACGTTCCCGAAGAGACAAAGCTAAGGGCATGTACAATGGGGTGATGTCAGTCTTCCCTTAGAGATGCCATGTCAGATTTTTGCTTAGTTGGAGGAGAGAGAATGAAGAGAGAGAAGGTTGTCTTCCCTTAGCTAAGGGATCATCTCTTAGAAAATAAGGGAAGACTATTTTCTCCATTGTATCACATATGTCTTCCCTTAGCAACAAATTTCCTACCAAAATTTAATTATTAATACTAAATGCTAGAGATAGTTGTGAGAGATAATGCATTGTATGACTTATATCTAATGTCTTCTCTATCTGATGTGGCGGGATAAGAGAAGGCATGTCTTCTCTACCATTGTACATGCCCTAAAGATAGCAATGGAAGATTTTTTTTCTCTAGGTTGTGACACGTGCTTTGTAATTTTGCCTGTCAGCCACTTGCAATTATTTTAGGAATGAACTTTTTGATTTGTTAATTAAAACGGGACTGACACGGACGGAACTGACTGCCTAAGGTTGTCATCTCAAGGCGATAGACAACTTTTATGATGGCTACACGTTCTCTGGAAAACACTAGCAATATATTTAGATATGTGAGGACAAATATTAACACAAATATATTTAAACACACCATATTGCATTACTGGCACAAGCTAACATAAGATGAAATAGCAATAAGGAAAACTTAGGATGGATTATATCTATTTTCTTTACTTACACTTATTGTGAATTCACCCCGGCAAAAAAATAAAATATCATGATACAAATTAGAAAGAAAAAAATTAAATGGATACTATACTTCCAGTTTAGCTCCAAAAAGAACTCAATGGTAAATCATAGAATATTATAACAAACATTGTATCTTAATATTTAGGAATAGGAAGTGTGTCATTGCATGCATTATGTTTAGCAGTGTAATGGGTATAAAGGTTTGGTATAAAAAGTTGCAAATCGAAGATAGGAGGTCATGGACCTTATTTGATGCAATGGATTTTGTCGGCATAATCTAAATGCCACAATATCCACATCATCATGGCACACCGAAAGGGTTGATTTTCCGCAGAAAAGAAGAATCGTGGATTGCAAGCCGGATGAGTTTAAACATGAATCTGACCATGTTGTCATACATTTCGGCCTCCACTACGTCTTTCTTGAGAAGAGCCTAGCTTTGTGGCCGCCAAATTTGGTTAGACTTCTAAACTAGTTCTGAAGTCGTGCAGAAGTCACCAAATTCGGACATAAACTTGTTTAGAAACAGAATCAAATCATATTTGGTGGCCGGCTTATCAAGAAAGTTAGGGATGGTAGCTTCGTGGAGCATATGGATTTACAACATCTCTAGTAGATCCCTGAAAATGGTACCAGATATTTTTTGGTATGGATCAAAAAAGAAGCACCGAATAAGTCCCAGAGAACCATTCATGTATGTAATCACCGGAGTATCATAGAACCCGTTCTTGGTATACATTTGAGGTGAACCGGAAACATGTCAACGCTCCTGTCAGCACCAGCATCGGCGACTCCCCAGCTCGATTTCACGACGAGGAGAATCGGCTCCGGCGTTAGTCTTTGATTCCCGGCGAAGTTTAGACCAAATAGCGATGAATTTGGAGCTCCCTCCACCGTGGAACTCGCCGGAAGTTTGAAGCTGGTGAGCAAGCAAGGGCAAGAGGGCGCACGAGTAGGCGGGCTGGCAAGAGGCGGGCGGGTGTACATACAAGATATCTTCAATTGGAAATCTTTCAGAGGGGGTTTCCCTAATCCACAAAGAGATAATATGCATAAGCCAAGTTTCGTCTCAATTCATCTCTTGGGTTTCTAGGTGGGGAGGGGGCACTATCTTGAGGCGTCTGTAGCAGAGGATAAAAAGCAAGATTCCTGTCAGTTTTGCATTGTAGCACTCGTAATTTCAGAGACTTTTAGAGTGCAATCTTGGGCGTATTTTCAAGTAAACCAATGTTCGCTGTAGTATACGAAAAGAGGTCTTGATAAACTTGTTCGGGTCTCCCGAATTACTGCAATACTTCAGACAAACGATACTTGAGTCTTTATTAATAAAAATAAACGAGAACTAAGGGGCCTGAAGAGCCCTATTGAAAAGAGAAAAACTAAATATAATGATACCCATCCTTTTAAACAAGAGGAGGGTTCTTCTTATCTTCGATCTTCTCCGACGTGCCGGTGGCTTTGGAGGCATCACTGGTTTCATCAAGAGTTCTTGCAGCAGGTACTGGAGTTTTGCTTTCTTTGACAGTGGCCTTGCCGTCAGCTGCCAAAGGTTCTACTGTCGACGCTTTCAGAGCGAGGTCGTCCGGTTTCTTCTTTGGTTTTTGACGCGTTCGTCCTCCTTGTTGTCGAGTGCTGACAATTTTGAAGGGTAGTCGTCAGGTTCTTGTTTCAGTCCAAACTTGGCAGCAATCCTCTGAAATTCGCGATCACAGTTATCTGAGCATGAAAAACTTCCATAGACTGTGATGTTTGTTCCGTTGTTCACATGCATCTTGAGCTTGAGGTACGCATAATATGGCACAGCCATGAACTTGGCATAAGCTGATCTCCCGAGTATAGCATGGTACTGTGATTCCCAGTTTACTGCTTCAAACTCGATATTTTCCTTCCTGAAGTTGTCGGGTTTCCCAAAGACAACGTTCAACTAAACTTTGCCAAGAGAGTACGCCGGTAAGGTGGGGAGAATCCCGTGGAAACAAGTATCTGTTTTTTCCAGCATCCTCATTGTAATTCCCATGTTTTTGATTGTGTCGAGGAATATCAGATTTAATCTGCTTCCACCGTCCATGAAGACCTTGCTCATTGATGTCTACGGGTGCTTCTATTCTTGTAGACAGTGTTGGGCCTCCAAGAGCAGAGGTTTGTAGAACAGCAGAAGTTTTCCCTTAAGTGGATCACCCAAGGTTTATCGAACTCAGGGAGGAAGAGGTCAAAGATATCCCTCTCAAGCAACCCTGCAACCACAAAGCAAGAAGTCTCTTGTGTCCCCAACACACCTAATACACTTGTCAAATGTATAGGTGCACTAGTTCGGCGAAGAGATAGTGAAATACAAGTAATATGGATGTATATGAGTGGTAATAGCAATCTGAATAAAATATGGCAGCGAGTAAACATGCAACAGAACAGTAAGTAAATGGTGTTTGCAGTATTGGAAACAAGGCCTAGGGATCATACTTTCACTAGTGGACACTCTCAACATTGATCGCATAATAAATAACTCTTTCTCATATGTGCTACATATACTCTTGTTTGATAATGAACACCATTCGTTGCGTAGGATTACGAACCCTCAATGCCGGAGTTAACAAGCTCCACAACATTCGATATTCATGTTTAAGTAACCTTAGAGCATAATAGATCATTGCAAAATAAACCAAGAACTAACATAGCGCACACACTGTCCACATTACACTATGAAGGAGGAATAGATCACATCAATACTATCATAATGATAATTAACTCCACAACCTACAAGAGATCATGATCATAGCCTACGACAAGAACCACACGGTGCACACACTAGTCACCTTTACACCATGCGGGAGGAATAGACTACTTTAATAACATCACATGAGTAGCACATAACTAGTAGCGATACAAAGCTCATCATATGGATCTCAATCATGTAAAGCAGCTCATGAGATCATTGTATTGAAGTACATAGGAGAGAGATTAACCACATAGCTATCGGTACAGCCCCGAGCCTCAATGGGGAACTACTCCCTCCTCATGGGAGCAGCAGCGGTGATGAAGATGGCGGTGGAGATGGCAGCGGTGTCGATGGAGAAGCCTTCGGGGGCACTTCCCCGGCGGCGTGTGCCACAGAGACTCCTGTCCCCCAGATCTTGGCTTCGCGATGGCGGCGGCTCGGAAGGTTTCGCGTACCGTGGCTTATTCCCTCTCGGGTTTTAGGTCGGGGACCTTTAAATAAGAGGCGGAGTCGGAGGGTCGACGAGGCGACGACACAACGGGCGCGGCCCGGGCCTGGCCGCGCCACCTGTGGGCCCCCTGTGGCCCCTCTCTGACGGTTCTCGGGTGTTCTGGATGCTTCCGGGCAAAATAGGAACATGGCCGTTGATTTCCAATTCCGAGAATATTTCGTTACTAGGATTTCTGAAACCAAAAAAAACAGGAACTGGCACTTCGGCATCTTGTTAATAGGTTAGTTCCAGAAAATGCACGAATATGACATAAAGTGTGCATAAAACATGTAGGTATCATCAATAAAGTAGCATGGAACATAAGAAATTATCGATACGTCGGAGACGTATCACTCATATTAAATGCTCCAATTTGTGCTTCGACTACTAAGGCAACATGTCCTGGCTTTGGAATTGTCATCGGGTGGTCTGCTCTGCTGAACAGAATGCTCTGAGATGACCAGTCGATGTATTCAGGAATGTTGGCCATGATACTTTCCGCCAGGTTGATTTCTTGGGTGAGCTTATTCATCTCCCTTCTCGAAACACCAGTTCTGTGAATCATGCTCATTTATCCACGTGGTGGCGGGAAAGACTCGTTAGAGTTGCGAGGCTGGACCTGCTGGACTTGGTGTTGAGGTGGCGGTGGTGGTGGATTCGGCTGCTGCTGCTAGATGAGCTTCTGCATCTCAATGAACTGTCGACAATCCCTGAGTAAATGACTCGACTTCTTCTTATCATCCTTAGGATCGATGTACGCGTGCAAGTAGCAAGGAGCGTTTATCTGCTCTGCGAAGGGTAACTCGGGGGTCCTTGGAGGCCGTGGTTTGTAGTTGCCACGGTTCCCAGAGTTGCTCCGATTGCTGTCATGTCGATCGTCTCTCCTGTCGTCGTACCGATCGTCTCGGCGATCTGAATATCCTGCGGCTACCATGTTACTGTCATCGTAACTGCGGTCCTTCCTCTTCTTGCGACGGTCTCTTCGGCCACCCGAGTCATGCCTCAGTTGATCATCATCTTCATCGTCACTGCGTGGTCGAGGCCTTCGTACGTTATCCTCGCCATCAACCCAACTGTTGGCAATTTCCATTAACTTGGTTATGGTCTTCGGCTTCTTGCACCCAAGCTCTTCTATGTGGTTTCACGTCGAATACCATCACTGAAGGCATCGATTGCTCTGTCGACGGAAACGTCTTCGGCAGCGTTCAAGAGTTTAGTGAACCTCCCGATGTATGTACGCATCGACTCCTTTGGCTTCTGCTGGCAATGCCGCAATTCATCGATTGGAACGGGCCTCTTGTATGTCGCTTGGAAGTTTTTGACGAAAGCGTCTACCAGACCATCCCATGACTTAATGGATCCCTTCGGCAGGCCTCTCAACCAGGCTCGTGCCGAATCCTTTAGGTAGAGTTGCAAGCACTGCATTGCCGCTATTTGGTTTCCTTTGTGTAAAATCACGGTCTGCAAATAATCATCTATCCAAGACCTCGGCTCCTGTTGTCCGTCGTACTTGGCGGCATCAGTAGGGGTAGGTTTGAACCTTTTGGGTGGCATAGTCTCGCGGATCTTATAACTTAAGCAATCAGCCTCTCATCTCGCCATCGTATTCCTGGATTTCTTCAGATTCATCACTATCGTACTCTTCCCTTGCGGCTCGCCGTCGCCTGGCTCTATCGATTCTACTCTGGGTGATTTCATCTCGAGCATCCCTTGAACGGTGCTTCGAACCGCTGGCTTGAAGCGTAGACGTTTCTTTCCGTGGGACTAGACTGTCTCCCAGGATCGCAAGGCTTTCCAGGGCACCCCGATGGGCTTGAGCCATAGGACCTTCGGGTGCTGGTTGCTGGCTAATGAGGTAAGCCGCAAGGTTGGCGGTCGCTCCCTCGACGGTCTTTGGTCTTATCATACCCGCAGTGTCCGTGGTCATGAAGGATTTGGATAAGTTTGATGTTATCTCTCTAGCATCGTCTTCCAAAAGTCGGGACAGCCTCGATCGATGTTTTCCCGCACCTTGGCTGCTTCGAGACGCACTTCCTCGCGAGCCCCTCCGTCGTTCACTAGATTGATCTGCTGCCAGCAAGCGCCTTTCGAGGGTGGCCTGCTCGTTCGACAACCGCTCCCGATTCTTCTCCAAGATAGAATGATAGGCATTAAGAGTTCCAACCGAAGTTCCGGCGGGAAGTGGCGTGTTGTTGAATACAGCCGCCCAGGCTGCTACCCATTCTTCCTCTGCGATGGTGTAATCGTTGTTGTTGTTACTGGAACTGTTTTCAAAGTTTCGTCGTCTACCGGAGCGGGGAGTGCGGTCTCCTTCTTCTCCTCCGTTCCCCGCGTTTCCTACGTTGTTGGTAGCATAGACTTGATGACGCGCTGTCTTCCAGGTGGTCATCCTGACGGCGCTGTCGATACTCTCCTCTCCCGATGAATATCTGGCGCTGCAGATGAACGGTGTGTCACTTAATCCCAATCCATGCCTGGTGTCGCAGTTCAAGCAGTAGTACGAGGTCATATCCGACGACATGGAGTCATCGGATCCAGTCAACATTGAAGATGTCAACCGAGGGGTCGATGGTGGAGACGAATTCGTCGAGTCCGTTAAACCAGCCGAAAGATCGATTGACGACGATATGATCGATCCTGCGGCCGACGGGGACGGTTTCCTTGCTGATCTGGGGGCGAACGGCTCCAGCAACCGAATGACTCCTTCCGTGTTGACATTGTAGTGGACGTTTCCGAACGCCATGCCCAAGTTCTCTTGCAGACCCGAAAAAGTCGAACAGGACGAGTCGCTGTGCGGGGTGAACTCAAAGGAACCGAATCGAATCGATCTCCCCGAGCTTTGCGATGAAGGTACTGGTGGTGATGCCGGCGGTATTGATGAAGCTGCCGATGACATTGCTGGATCTGCTGATGACGGATCTTGTGCCAACAGGGTTCCCACAGACGGCGCCAATTGTCGAGGGTACTCCTCGGCAATGCCCTCCATTTGGGGCTTAGGTTAGATGGAATCCTGTAGGCTGACACGAGACATCGGTTATCAAACAAGCGGGGAAAGTGATTTACCCAGGTTCGGGGCCCTCGATGAGGTAAAACCCTTACGTCCTGCCTGTCTGATCTTGATTATGAAAATATCGGGTTACAATGGGGTGCCGAAGGTTTCGGCTATGATCTCGTCGAGAGACTAAGTTCTGCAGGGACCTAGCTCTAGACTTATGGTGGCTATGATTGCTAGAATTGCGTGTGTCCTCGACAGCCTCTCTCCCGACCCTTATATTGGGAGCCAGGTCTCGAGAGATCTGTCAGGGTACGACTAGGTTACAAAGAGTCCTAGTTCTAAACTTTCCTTGTATTCTTCGTCTCCTTGTCTTGCTCTTCAAGAATTCCTCTTCGGAACCGACGCAGTGGCCCACCTGGCTATCGAGTGTCTTAATGGGCCTTTGGTTGGGCCGCAAGGGGTAGTGCGATAACAGTTACCCGAAGGGTAATGCCCATGTCAACATCATTTGAGAAATCCATCTCTCATCAAAACCCAGTCTCCTCATCATATTCTCCAAGAAGATCCACTCCACACGGTCATATGCTTTATGCATGTCCAACTTTACAACACATGATCTGATCATCCCATTCCTTTTATTCTTGATAGAATGGATACTTTCATATGCGACCAATACATTGTCTGTGATAAGCCTTCCAGGGACAAAGGCACTTTGCATTGGCGACACCACCTCAGGTAATATTGCCTTCAAACGAGGGGCCAACATCTTCGAAATAATCTTATATATCACATTACACAAACTAATAGGCCGGAATTGAGTGATCAACTCCGGGTCATCCACTTTCGGTATTAGAACCACTGTAGTATCATTCCACCCCGCAGGAATTACACCAGAATTAAGAGCTTGGAGTACCTCAGTTGTAATTTCATCACCACATATGTCCCAGATTTTTTTTGTAAAAAACCGCATGGATCCCATCGGGTCCAGGGGCTTTAAAATCTCCAATACTGAACACTGCCTTCTTCGCCTCCTCAGCCGAAAAAGGTTTAGTTAATTTCAGATTCATATCATCTGTCACACGGGGTTGTACTTTCTCAAGAAGAATTGGGTCGTATCATTAACCTTAGAGGTAAACAGTTCAGAGAAGTAATCAAAAACCAAAGGCTTTAATTGTTCCGTACCTTCCACCCATATATTTGTACCGTTTTTTAGCCTTTTGATAAAACATTCTTCCTTCTGGCTGAGGCGAAACTATGGAAGAACGAAGTATTTCGATCACCGAAATTTAACCAATTGGCTCGCCAATGTATCTCGTCTTGTTCGAGAAGAAGTTCAATCAGTTCAGCTAGCTCTTTTGCCTTTTTTTCACTTTCATCCGTCATCACTCCCGATACTACAGCCTCAAACTCACGTTGAGCCTGTCTGAGACGTTTTTTTTGGTTTTTTCAGAGTCGAATGATCCCACTCATGAAGAGTCTGATACAAATGAGCCAGCTTTCCCATAATTCCTCCATCAATCTCCATTGCCGAAGCCTCCTGCCAGGCATGTTGGACAACCTCTCGGAAATTCTTCTCCTGGGGCCATTTGGCTTCAAATCTCCTTGGCCCATGACGCTGATTGGTTAATTCTGGTTGGAAATCAGAGTCTATCAAACTGCTCTATGATCAGACTTACACTACTCTAGATGTTGTACTTTTACACCTGGAAACATCAAAGACCATGCGTTATTAGCCACAGCCCGGTCCAACCTTTCTCGAATGCGGCCTCTTTTCCATGTAAAAGGATCCCCAGTAAATCCTAAATCCTCAAATTACAATCAGATAAACAATCTCTAAAAGCTTGTATAAAATGTTGTGGTCTCGGATTGCCTCCCTCCTTCTCATGTGAGTACATAATCTCATTCAGATCTCCAATAACTAACCATGGCAGATTGTACTGCCCATTAAGTTCTCTAAGTTTGTCCCAAGTTTTATATTTATGTTGCCACTGAGGTTCGCCATATATGCCGGTAAGCCTCCATTCTCTTCCCCCACTTTCAATGACCTTAACATCAATATAGTTGGGAGCCGAAATTTTTTGCTAGATTAATATCTCTCTCTTCCAAAGCATGACAACTCCTCCACTTCTTCCATCGCTTGGGTTAACAATTTTACAATCCATGGATAATCTCCTTCTAAGACACTCAGCCGGATAAACGTCAAGGTGTGTCTCCGACAGGAACATCACCTCGGGGTCAATTCGCTTTCGTAAGTCGGAAAGCGCACGAACTGTCGGGTCGTTCCCCAAACCCTGACAGTTCAGAGATAATATTTTCATTGCGACCAGACGAATTCCTCGCGGGAACTCGCCGATCCTATTGAGGAGGAGTCAGCTCCATCCTTCTTTGTTCGCTTAGTTCTATTGTTGCCCACCATATCATCCTTATCCTTTCCTGCTTCCATTGGAGGGAGATCAGACATCATTGCAGCCGGTATATCTCCATCAGGTAGACCACTGCCATGCCTCTTCTGAAAATTTTTCATTCAAATTCCTTTTAGCACCTGATGACATATGTCCTTCATTATCAATATCCATGTATTTCCCTTTTAGAGGGCTAGAAGCTGTATCTTTTAGTGCAGGATCAAGAACTATAGTACCCTCGACAAGAGGTAGGGCATTGTGCCTCCAACTCGTGAAATTAGGGGATCCCCGACCCGATGGGTCTCTTCCTCGGCCACCACCACGGAAATCCGTAAAACGGGCACCTCTACCCCCTCTTCCACCACCACGGCCAGCAGGTCCTCCACGCCCATGCCATGTCTCCCTATCTGCCTTCAGCCACTCTCCCCATCTTAACCCCTCTTCAATGTGTTCGCATGTCCCGCATTCCAAATGCGAGTGTCCAATAAAACCACAAGAACCACAGAACCTCGGCATTTTCTCATATTTTAGTTGGAATATCTCTCTCTTGCCCTCCCTACTCATAGAGACAAAACTCTCCAGTACTTTGCGAACATCCAGCTTAACCTTAACCCGAACAAAATTTCCAGCGCCTTGGACATATGTTTGGATTTCCACAACCTTTCCAACTTTCCTCTCTATCAAGTTTGTAATCAGAGGGTTATTACGATAGCTCACCTGTAGCTTCTGGATCTGCACCCATGTAGTGAAATAATCCAGATCAGTCAAGCTCAATGCAGACAATTGATTGACGAAACAGCCAAGGTCCTCCCTTCTCGACTTTTAACCAATCCCCCAGGCAAGAACATTGTACTGTAAATAGGTTTCCTTCGATATGCTGAAAATTGATCTCTTTAAAGTAATTGGTTGTATGAACCCGTGCCAAAGCCATCCACTTCATAGCCTCCTTTGGTGCACCTTCAACCTCCTCAAAAACCAGATCGTCGGAATCATCTTCGCCGATCCCAAGCCTATGCAGCATGTCATCGATTCCTTCCACCTTCTGCTTGTTTGATCCATCCGGCCAATTGCCAGAGTTCTCCGACGCAGTAGCCATGGAAGACGAGATACCCTGGACAAACCCTAGATGGATTCTGAGAACGGCCAAGGCGGAACAGAAGAACCCTACCAGGAATCCGAGCTCTCCCGAGATCGGGCCGTAGAGGGAAGCGGAGCAGAAAACCACCCCGACATCGATCAGCGATCGGCAGCGGAGGCTGGAACCCTAGTCGCCGACGTGTCGCGAGAGCGCCAGGTAGAAAACGCTTCGTCCAGGTTTATTACTCTTGTGATTGGAATATCGATATTCGAAGTTAATTATAAGTGGACGACAGGCAAAATACAGAAAACATCAATTCTATTCTATCCTCGAGATCCTAATTACAAGCTGTTCAGTTTGGTCTAGTAAATATCCTTCAGCGATCTCCTGGTCTTCAGATCCTCGTGGCGAGCTTGTCGGCAACGACGACCGGGTTGTGCTTGGCGATCGTCTCCCGCCCGGCGGTCTTGTAGTCGAAGCCGCAGTCGTGCTTGTCGGAGTAGCGGTGGACGCTGCAGAAGGTGCCCTCGCAGCGGCATCGGAACCCCAGCATGCCCACCTTCTTGCGGCACGTCGTGCACCGGTTCTTCGCCGGCATCGGCTGCTTCGTGGACGCCAAGGACGGCTCAGCACCATCAGAGGACGCGACGGTGACGATCGTCTTGGGCTTCTTCTCCGGAGGCGCGGTCGAAGCGGCAGGCGCAATGAAGACGTTGTGCGCGGCCGTGGTGTCAGAGGCGGCGGCGATGAGTTCCTTGTAGCACTTGGAGCACATGTTGCCGGTGGCGGCGGCGCCGTAGAAGCCGCAGCCGGTGGGGCACTTACCGGCCGTCTCCTCGCTGTCACTGTCAGGGCACTTGGGCTTCAGGGAAGTCGCCGACGCGTGGTGCGCCATTGCTAGATGCTACTCCTCGAACACACGTCCGCGCGTTTCTACTTGGGCGCGGGGACGTGTGTATTAGTGTATGTGATCTGCCCTGAAGTTGTCTCGTGAGGCGGCGTCTGCGTTTGGTGAAGATCCTGGGCTGTGGGCGAGCAGACCTTTATCGGCTGGGCGAAAGCCGTAGACGAGGTGGTTTCGGGTTCTAACCGACCGGCCGAGCCGGACTGCGCGACGGACAGCGTGTACATGCAGGAAGCCAGGAACGGATCTTCGATCGTACGCTGTACGCAACGCAAGACGTTCCGGAAGGATCTGAAGCAGACAAAGCTAAAGATAACAAATCGAAGATTTTTTTTTCTCCTCTAGGTTGTAACACGTGCTTTGTAATTTTGACTGTCAGCCACTTGCAATTATTTTAGGAAATGAACTTTTTGATTTGTTAATTAAGTTTTCATAAGCGGGATTGCTATTGTTTCTACATGTCTCGAGCTAGAGATGAAAACGGAACTGAAACGGACGGAACTGACTAGTGCCATAATGCGGATGGTACACGTGATAAGCTACTCTCAAGTCTCAAACAAACAAAGAAAAACTAGTGCCATATTTTATAAAATCATAAATGATATGGAAACTCCGGAAACAAATATGAAAGCAGATACTGTTAAGACAAAATTAGGGTGATTAGGTAAACGAAGGGACCCATTGAATCATGAATACAGACTCAAGCAAACCTTTTCCTAACCCTGACATGGTTGCTCAGTGTGATGGGTGTAGGGGATGGGGTCCGTAGAATGTTCAGTTTGACAATGTCACTCACGTGTTGGGCTCACTAGATTGGCTATGCAAAACAACCTTAAAATGGAAATTTTGTATTGGTCGCAAATATAGTTTTTGTTTCCATATCAGTTCCATCGGAGAACGTTGTTTTTTTTCCGTCCTTAAAAAAAGTCGTTTCTATTTCCCTTTTTCACAGAAAAATCGGAATGTTTTCGCTCCATTTTAGTCTCTATCTCGAGAACATCTTTGATCGGTGCTTGACTGCCTAAGGTTGTCATGTCAAGGCGATAGAAAACTTTTATGATGGTGACACGTTCTCTGGAAAACACTAGCAACCTATTTAGATATGTGAGGATAAATATTAACACAAATAGATTTAAACACACCATCTTGCATAGCTAGATTTAAACACACCATATGTGAGGAAATTTAGTATGGATTATGTCTATTTTCTTAACATACATTTATTGTGAATTCATCCCGACAAATAATTAAAATATCCTGATACAAATTAGAAAAAAAAACAATTTAACTGGAAACTATACTTCAAGTTTAGCTCCAAAAAGAACTCAATGGTAAATAATAGAATATTATAATAAACATTGTATCATAATATTTAGCAATAGGAAGTGTGCCATTGCATGTACTATATTTAACAGTGTAAATGTGTAATAGGTATAAAGGTTTGTTATAAACAGTTGCACATCAAAGATATAAGAGTTCCTATGGACTTATTTGATGCAATGGGTTTTATCGGCATAATCCAAATCCCAAAAAATCCATATCATCATGTGAAGGAGATATGCCCTAGAGGCAATAATAAAATGGTTATTATTTATATCTTTATGTTTATGATAAATGTTTATATATCATGCTATAATTGTATTAACCGAAACATTAGTACATGTGTGATATGTAGACAAACAAGAAGTCCCTAGTATGCCTCTTAAACTAGCTTGTTGATTAATGGATGATTAGTTTCATAATCATGAACATTGGATGTTATTAATAACAAGGTTATGTCATTGTATGAATGATGTAATGGACACACCCAAGCGTAGCATAAGATCTCGTCATTAAGTTATTTGCTATAAGCTTTCGATACATAGTTACCTAGTCCTTATGACCATGAGATCATGTAAATCACTTATACCGGAAAGGTACTTTGATTACACCAAACACCACTGCGTAAATGGGTGGCTATAAAGGTGGGATTAAGTATCCGGAAAGTATGAGTTGAGGCATATGGATCAACAGTGGGATTTGTCCATCCCGATGACGGATAGATATACTCGGGCCCTCTCGGTGGAATGTCGTCTAATGTCTTGCAAGCATATGAATAAGTTCATAAGAGACCACATACCACGGTACGAGTAAAGAGTACTTGTCGGAGACGAGGTTGAACAAGGTATAGAGTGATACCGAAGATCAAACCTCGGACAAGTAAAATATCGCGAGACAAAGGGAATTGGTATTGTATGTGAATGGTTCATTCGATCACTAAAGTCATCGTTGAATATGTGGGAGCCATTATGGATCTCCAGATCCCGCTATTGGTTATTGGTCGGAGTGAGTACTCAACCATGTCCGCATAGTTCACGAACCGTAGGGTGACACATTTAAAGTTGGATGTTGAAATGGTAGTACTTGAATATGGAATGGAGTTCGAATATTTGTTCGGAGTCCCGGATGAGATCCCGGACATCACGAGGAGTTCCGGAATGGTCCGGAGAATAAGATTCATATATAGGAAGTCATATTCCAAGTTTGGAAATGATCCGGTGCATTTATGGCAGGTTCTAGAAGGTTCTAGAAAATTCCGGAAGAATGGCATTTTGGAAAGTGGAGTCCCGAAGGGCATGCCAGCCAACCCTAAAGGGAGGAGTCCAAGGTGGACTCCCTAGGGTGGCCGGCCAACCCACCTCAAGGAAAGGTGGGAATCCCATGAGTGGGACTCCCTCCTTGAGTAGGTTTCCCACATATGGGAGGTTTTAGTGTTGGGGTCTTATTCGAAGACTTGGACTAGAACTCTTGGGGCTTCCACCTATATAATGAGGGGCATAGAGAGGGGGCTGACTACTCTTTGGCTCAGCCTTGGCCGCACCCCTTAGAGGGCCGGCGCCCAACCCCCTCTCTCCCCAAACCCTAGCGGTCTCTCTCCTCCACCACATCCCGCACGCTTAAGCGAAGCTCCGCCGGATTTCTCCACCGCCACCGACACCACGCCGTCGTGCTGTCGGATTCAAGAGGAGCTACTACTTCCGCTGCCCGCTGGAACGGGGAGGTGGACATCGTCTTCATCAACAACCGAACGTGTGACCGAGTACGGAGGTGCTGCCGTTCGTGGCGCCGGAACCGATCGTGATCAAGATCTTTCTACGCGCTTTGCAAGCGGCAAGTGATCGTCTACCGCAGCAATAAGAGCCTACTCTTATAGGCTTTGGAATCTCTTCAAGGGTTAGTCTTGATCATCCCTCGTTGCTACCGTCTTCTAGATTGCATCTTGGCTTGGATTGCGTGTTCGCGATAGGAAATTTTTGTTTTCTATGCTACGTTATCCAACAGTGGTATCAGAGCCGTGTCTATGCATAGATGGTTGCACGAGTAGAACACAATGGTTTGTGGGCGTTGATGCTCTTGTTATCTTTAGTTTGAGTACTTTGCATCTTTGTGGCATAGTGGGATGAAGCGGCTCGGACTAACTTTACATGACCGCGTTCATGAGACTTGTTCCTCGTTCGACATGCAACTTGTATTGCATAAGAGGCTTTGCGGGTGTCTGTCTCTCCTACTATAGTGAAGATTCAATTTACTCTTCTATTGACAACACTAGTATCACCGTTGTGGTTCATGTTCGTAGGTAGATTAGATCTTACTCGAAAACCCTAAACCACGTAAAATATGCAAACCAAATTAGAGACGTCTAACTTGTTTTTGCAGGGTTTGGTGATGTGATATGACCATAATGTGATGATGAATATGTATGAGATGATCATTATTGTATTGTGGCAACCGGCAGGAGCCTTATGGTTGTCTTTAAATTTCATGTTGAGTAGTATTTCAAAGTAGTTGTAATAGTTGCTACATGGAGGACGATCATGAAGACGGCGCCATTGACCTTGGTGCTACGCCGACGATGATGGAGATCATGCCCGAAGATGATGGAGATCATGTCCGTGCTTTGGAGATGAAGATCAAAGGCGCAAAGACAAAAGGGCCATATCATATCACATATGAATTGCATGTGATGTTAATCCTTTATGCATCTTATTTTGCTTAGATCGCGACGGTAGCATTATAAGATGATCCCTCACATTAATATCAAGATAATAAAGTGTTCTTCCCTCGTATGCACCGTTGCATTGTTCGACGTTTTGAAGCATCTCGTGATGATCGGGTGTGATAAACTCAACATACAACGGGTGTAAGCCATGTTGCACATGCGGAATACTTGGGTTTGCTTGACGAGCTTAGCATGTACAGACATGGCCTCGGGACAACGGAAACCGAAAGGTTGAACACGAGTCATATGGATGATATGATCAACATGTTGATGTTCACCATTGAAGCTACATCATCTCACGTGATGATCGGTTTTGGTGTAGTGGATCTGGATCGTGTACCACTTAACAACTATGAGGGATGTTGTATTAAGTGGGAGTTCATTAGTAATTAGATTAAAACATGAACTAATTATCATAAACATAGTCTGAGTAGTATTTTGAATTAATTTTGTAGTATTGGCATCCGTTTACTACTATGCGCTAGTCTTGTTATTGAGATAGAAATACTGTTAAAATCTGACAAGAAACTTTACGGATTTGTACCGTATTGTTAAAGAATCATGAATTGATTAAGTCCTATTGCAAACTTTTAGTAAACCTCACATTGTTGATTCAAAGAGCTATGGTTTCAATTAGTACCTAAAGTTATCTTGTCTCCGTGAAACTTGAAAGTTCAAATATGTTTGAAAAGTAAGGAGCTGAAAATTTAGTTTTCAGAAATAATCAAGGTACGAGATATATGTGATATCTAAGACCTTATTACAAGATGATAGAATATAAATTTGGTGAGACTACATAAACTCATAAGTTTTATGGGAATGTACGAAGGTTGAAGACGCAAGACGTCCCAATCCTCCAACTATAGGGACACTAACAATATTCGCATATCCATGAAGTGATTGTCCTTAGTATGCACCGTTGCTAAGACTCGTCGTTTCGAAGCATCACGTGATGATCGGGTGTTATAGATTCTACGTGTGCTTACAATGGGTGCAAGCCTGATTTGCACATGCGAATACTAAGGTTAAACTTTATGAGCCTAGCATGTACAGACATGGTCTCAAAAAGTTGTCATGAATTGATGGATAAAATTATGAGTGAAATTGTTCATCATAGTTACTAATATGTGAAATCTAGAACACTTATCATATGATGATCAACTTCAAAGTAAGAACCTCAAGGTTATTGGTATTTGACCAACAAACCTAGAAGTTGTTGATGTTGAAGTGTTTTTCTGAATAATGAGGAAAGCTAAAAGAGAAACTGCAAAAGATATTCTGGCAAAAAGATAAGAAAAGACTAGAAAGTCTAGCTCAGGTGTATATAAATGATATACATGTTATGGTTGTATTCCTAGTTAAGTCACACTATGAAATTCTTGGGTATTAGTGCTATATTGGTTGGTATGAAGTGTCATACAAAACAACACAATACAAGAATACAATGGCCTAAGTGACTGACAAGGAATATGATAGGAATACACGTCTGGAACAAAATAAAGTGCTATTATGTTCATCGTTGGCATTCTATCTAGCCATTAGAATTTATAATAAAGAACTTAATAATTGTTATTTTGCTCTGGTCAAATGAAAACAATGAGTTGTTCAAATTATGACATTACTCCATGTACGATGGATAAGTTATTATAAATCTTAATGGTGAAACACATATACATAAAACTGACGCTAAAATGCCATAAGGCAAATGATTTGAATTCCACTTATTTGTGGAACCGCCATTTAGGTCATGTTAGAAAGGAACGCATGAAGGAACTCCATGCAAATGGATTTTGGAGTCACTTGATTTTTTCATTTGACGCTTGCAAATCTTTTCTAAAGAGAATGATTAAAATACCGTTCATAGGCCAAGAGTTGGGGCAACTAACTTAGTGAAAAATACATGATGATGTATATGGTTCACTGGGCATAGTTGTGTGCGGGAGATTCTTCTACTTCATGAAAACTTTCAACAATGAATTGAGTATATATATGTGGATATATTCAATAAGGAAGAAGTTTGAAACATTTGAATGGATTCAAATAAAGTTTAGCATGAAGTGGAAATCATCGTAATAGAAAAGTCAAATATCTATGATTAGATCATGGTGGAAATATTTGAATTACGAGTTTTAGCGAACATCTAAGAGAGTTATGAAATTGTTCAACAACTCACGGTTCTTGGAGTATCATAATGATGATGGAGTATCCGAGAGACGTATCCAAACTTTGTTGGATTAATGATGAGATAAAATAATATGAAGCCATTATATTTTTGTGGATTATGCTTTAGAGACTACCGCTTTTACACTAAATAGAGCATCATCATGATCCGTTGAAATGACACCATACGATTTATGGCATGGGTATAAACCCTAATAGTCTTTTCTTAAATTTTGGTATGCATAGCATAAGTAAATGAGTTTACAACCAAAATCGGATGAATGTCTTTGTTGGTTATCCCAGAGATTTAATTGGGAATTCTTCCCACGAGACAAAGACAAAAGTGTTTGTCAATGTTTCTTATTTCCGAGAAATTGTTTCTAGTGAAGTATTTGAGTGGGAGGACAATATAATTTGATAAGGTTTATGAACCTGAGCATAATGATCAGAGTAGCGCAGCATCGGAATTGGTTTCGGAAGCGGCCATAACGATCATGGCTCCCATGACTACAAAGTGTTTTAGCCATGGAGATCGAAATACATATTGAATCTTGTAGGTATGGTTTACTTTGTGATCAAATAAATGATTTGTGAACAAAGGATTGATTTTGAACAATGATAAACCAACTACAAACAAAGAAGTTATGATGGGCCCTGACTCCGTTAAAATGGCTATATGCCATGAAATCCAAGATAGATAAATACTTTTTGAAAGTAAATGGATCTATAAAATTGATGGACTTGGATGGAATATCCTTAAAGAAGCTCGACTTGTCGAAAAATTGTTTACGACAAAGTTCAAAGAGTTGACTACGATAAGATTAGATCTTCCGTAGCAATGCTTATAGTCTATGTGGATTATTCTAGTAATCACTACATATTTCTTTTATGAGATATGCTAGTAGGATGGCAAAATACATTACTTAACAGAAGTGTGTATTAAAGGTGTATACAAGATACAACCAAGAGTTTTGCTGGTCCGTGGAATACTAGATAGGTATACGAACTTCAATTGGATGAAGTAAGTATCACGGAGTTAGAATCTTCACCAGATGAAATAATCAAAGAGTTTTTGATTTCATCAGAGACGATGAAGAGGCTTGCATTTGCAAGAAATTAAGTGGGAGCGCTAAGACACATTTATAATACTTTATGTAGGTGACATATAGTTGGTTATAAATGATGTAATTATATACTTGATTAAAAGGTTTCATTGAGAATTAACTTCAATGAAAGGATATGGACTGAAACAAATTTAGTGTCAAGATCTATGAAGATAGATTGAAACACATAAATAAGTTTAAGTCAAAGTACATATGATGGATATTGAAGTAGTTCAATATAGAAATATTAAGAAAATGTTCTTGTCATGTGAAGGTTTAACAAGACTTGAGTGTATCACTCAATGAGTAAAAACACATGAGTGATTATAGATCACGAATAACATGTACACAATCAGATATCATGTGCTATAAAGTGTTATGAGCATATACCAGAATGATTCATATGATGATCATTGACCGTAAGAATATCCTTGAGTACTTTAGAAGAACTAAGGATATATATATATTTTTGTATGAAGAAATGACAAACAAATCGCTGTAAGGTGTTACACCGATATTGGTTTTGTCACATATAAAATATAATTTCAATCTCAAATTAGACTAAGTGTTGTTTAAAAGATAGCACAATGAGCTAGAAGTTGTCTATGCTAGATTTAGAAGAGTTCTAAATATTGTGACGGAATCTACAAAAGAAGGCAGAGTATGTCATTGTTTTGACAATGACAAAGGATGTTAAGTCAAGAGGTTCTTTGAGAACTTGGTGTAGTTCCGATAGTGTCAGAACTTTGAAGCTATATTGTGTGTGACAATATTAGTGACATATTTCAGACCGCGGAATTAAGGTTCCACCAGAAGACCAAACATATTTAATGCCGACTCATTTGGAAAATGAGTGATGCGTGAAGACGCAAATGAATTGCAAAATACATACGTTTCTGAGTGTGTCAGAACCGTTGACTAAAACCTCTCCCGTGAGCAAAACATGATAAAACACCAAGGCCAAGGTGTTATATCTTTACAAATGTAAACTAGATTATTGACTCTAGTGCAAGTGGGAGACTGAAGGAGATATGCCCTAGAGGCAATAATAAAATGGTTATTATTTATATCTTTATGTTTATGATAAATGTTTATATATCATGCTATAATTGTATTAACCGAAACATTAGTACATGTGTGATATGTAGACAAACAAGAAGTCCCTAGTATGCCTCTTAAACTAGCTTGTTGATTAATGGATGATTAGTTTCATAATCATGAACATTGGATGTTATTAATAACAAGGTTATGTCATTGTATGAATGATGTAATGGACACACCCAATTAAGCGTAGCATAAGATCTCGTCATTAAGTTATTTGCTATAAGCTTTCGATACATAGTTACCTAGTCCTTATGACCATGAGATCATGTAAATCACTTATACCGGAAAGGTACTTTGATTACACCAAACACCACTGCGTAAATGGGTGGCTATAAAGGTGGGATTAAGTATCCGGAAAGTATGAGTTGAGGCATATGGATCAACGGTGGGATTTGTCCATCCCGATGACGGATAGATATACTCTGGGCCCTCTCGGTGGAATGTCGTCTAATGTCTTGCAAGCATATGAATAAGTTCATAAGAGACCACATACCACGGTACGAGTAAAGAGTACTTGTCAGAGACGAGGTTGAACAAGGTATAGAGTGATACCGAAGATCAAACCTCGGACAAGTAAAATATCGCGAGACAAAGGGAATTGGTATTGTATGTGAATGGTTCATTCGATCACTAAAGTCATCGTTGAATATGTGGGAGCCATTATGGATCTCCAGATCCCGCTATTGGTTATTGGTCGGAGTGAGTACTCAACCATGTCCGCATAGTTCACGAACCGTAGGGTGACACACTTAAAGTTGGATGTTGAAATGGTAGTACTTGAATATGGAATGGAGTTCGAATATTTGTTCGGAGTCCGGATGAGATCCCGGACATCACGAGGAGTTCCGGAATGGTCCGGAGAATAAGATTCATATATAGGAAGTCATATTCCAAGTTTGGAAATGATCCGGTGCATTTATGGCAGGTTCTAGAAGGTTCTAGAAAATTCCGGAAGAATGGCATTTTGGAAAGTGGAGTCCCGAAGAGACTCCACTTGCATGACCAGCCAAAAGGGGAGGAGTCCAAGGTGGACTCCCTAGGGTGGCCGGCCAACCCACTCAAGGAAAGGTGGGAATCCCACCTTGAGTGGGACTCCCTCCTTGAGTAGGTTTCCCACATATGGGAGGTTTTAGTGTTGGGGTCTTATTCGAAGACTTGGACTAGAACTCTTGGGGCTTCCACCTATATAATGAGGGGCATAGAGAGGGGGCTGACTACTCTTTGGCTCAGCCTTGGCCGCACCCCTTAGAGGGCCGGCGCCCAACCCCCTCTCTCCCCAAACCCTAGCGGTCTCTCTCCTCCACCACATCCCGCACGCTTAGCGAAGCTCCGCCGGATTTCTCCACCGCCACCGACACCACGCCGTCGTGCTGTCGGATTCAAGAGGAGCTACTACTTCCGCTGCTGGAACGGGGAGGTGGACATCGTCTTCATCAACAACCGAACGTGTGACCGAGTACGGAGGTGCTGCCCGTTCGTGGCGCCGGAACCGATCGTGATCAAGATCTTCTACGCGCTTTTGCAAGCGGCAAGTGATCGTCTACCGCAGCAATAAGAGCCTACTCTTATAGGCTTTGGAATCTCTTCAAGGGTTAGTCTTGATCATCCCCTCGTTGCTACCGTCTTCTAGATTGCATCTTGGCTTGGATTGCGTGTTCGCGATAGGAAATTTTTTGTTTTCTATGCTACGTTATCCAACATCATGGCACACTAGAAGGGTTGATTTTCCGTGGAAAAGAGGAATCAAGGATTGCGAGCCGGCCCAATCCCATCCCGAAACACGTAGCCAACTATGCACGTTGTTTACGGATCCGGGTGGTGCTGCAAGCAGAATGAGTTTAAGCATCGATCTGACGTATGTTGTAGACCATTTGTCATACATGGTGTTCTTTTCGGCTTCCAGTATTTCTTTCCTGAGAAGAGGCTAGCTTCCTGGCCTCCAAATTTGGTTAGACCTCTAGACTAATTCTGAAGTCGTGTAGAAGTCACCAAATTCGTACATAAAGTCGTTTAGAAACATAATCAAATTATATTTGGGCTCCGAGCTTATCAAAAAAGTTGGGGACGGTAGCTTCGTGGAGTACATGGCTTTCAACATCACTAGTAGATCCCGGAAAATGGTACCAAATATTTTTGGTATGGATAAAAAGAAGAGGCACCGAATAAGTCCCGGATAACGAACTCTAGCTCCTTACTAGAGATTTTAACTTCTACAGATCTGAAGATAACAGGAACAAAGAAGGTGGAAATCTAGAGGATATGTGCACTTTCAACAATTTCATTAACTCACACGGGCTGGTTGAAATCCCAATCTCTGGCGGGGCCTATACTTGGAGCAATATGCAGGCGAGCCCCCTTTTGGAACAAATAGACTGGTTCTTTTCTTCAGCGCTTTGGACTTCGACCTTTCCGAACACTGAGATAAAGCCGCTATCCCGCAACACTTCAGACCACATCCCCCTCCTTATTTTAGTTGGTACGGACATCCCCAAGGCTAGAAGCCTAGAATATTCCGCTTTGAAATTTTTTGGGTTGACTGTCAAGGCTTCATGAGCGTTGTTGAGAACGCTTGGGCTATTTCCTGTAGAGCAAGAGACTGTGCATGTGTCATCTCTTCAAAACTCAAAAATACTAGAAAAGCCCTGAAGAACTGGAGTAAAAATACCTCACATATCTTCATGTGGATGGACAGATGCAACCTGGTTCTCAACTTACTTGATGGTTTAGAAGAACAACGACCACTCTCTATGCTGAGTTCAATTTCCGGATAATTTTGAAAAAACGCATTGCAAATCTGCTACACTACAAGCGCATATACTGGAAGAATAGATGCACCATAAGATGGGTTAAACTTGGTGGGGAAAATACGAAATTCTTCCATGTTGTGGCCACCATATCATACAAAAGAAATAAAATTGCTACGTTGACTTCTAATGATGGTGTCTCTTACAATGGTCACAATTCCAAGGCTGCCATAATCTCGAACACCTTCTTCAAGCGTTTGGGCTCCTCCGATAAGCCCATCATGCACTTCTCACTTGGAAACCTTATTAATGGGATGGATGGGCTTGATTCACTCTCCCTTTCTTTTACTACAGAAGAAATTGATAATATTATAAAATCTCTACCCACAGACCGTGCCCCAGGTCCTGATGGTTTCAACGGCCTCTTCCTCAAGAGGTGCTGGCACATCATCAAATATGATTTTTACGCACTCTGTTACGCTTTCTTCAACGGCACCATCAACCTGTAGTGCATAAATAATTCTCACATCACGTTGATCCCAAAAGTTCCCAGTCCAGAGAACCTTGGATACTACAGACCTATCTCACTTCTCAACTCCTGCCTGAAGCTTCTAACTAAGCTCCTCGCCAACCGCCTTCAAAAGGTGATTCTCAACATCGTCTATCAAAACCAATATGGTTTCATCAGAAGTAGGACAATCCAGGACTGCCTCGCCTGGAGCTTTGAATTTCTTCATCAATGTCATCAATCCAGAAGAGAGATCATCATCCTCAAACTTGAGTTCACCAAAGCTTTTGACATGATTGAGCATGATGCGGTCCTACCTATGCTAAAACACTATGGTTTTGATGACCTTTTTATTGGATGGATCAACTCAATTCTTTCTTCAGGCACCTCTTCAGTCCTACTTAATGGCGTACCGGGGAAAAAATTTCATTGCCGTAGGGGTTTAAGACAAGGAGACCCCCTCTCACCTCTCCTTTATGTCACCATGGCGGACCTTCTCCAAACAATCATCAACAAAGCCTGCCAGCTTAACCTACTACATCACCCCATCCCGCCGGTCAATGGAGTCTTCCCTATAATCCAATATGCAGACGATACCCTCCTTATTATGCAAGCCTGCTCCCGCCAACTTCTTTTTCTTAAAGGCATCCTAGAAGCCTTTGCACAATCAACAGGCCTTAGGGTTAATTTCGCGAAGTCATGTCCTCCCCATTAATCTCGCTAATGAGAAAGCGGCTCATCTGGCTGGTCTTTTTGGCTGCAAGCTCGAGTCCTTCCCTTTCACTTACCTTGGACTACCGCTTGGCCTAACCAGACCCCGAATTAGAGACCTTGGTCCCCTCTACTCAAGGATCAACCATCGCCTTACAGCCACTGCCTCTTTTCTTTCCCTTGATGGACGAATCATGGTGGCTAAGGCTATCCTTAGCTCTCTGCCCACCTTCTATCTCTGCACTCTTAAGTTAGCTGATGGAGTTATTGGAATTGTGGATAAGGCTAGGAGAATTGGCGTTTGGGGCAAACTGGAAAATTCCAATAAACCTAAACCTTGGCGGCATGGGACCTTGTCTGTAGGCCAAAATCCAAAGGGGGTCTTGGTATCACAAATCTAGCTGCCCACAATGAGGCCCTACTTATCAAATTCTTACACTAATTCTTCAATAAGGAAAACATTCCTTGGATCCATTTGATTTGGAGGAGTTACAACAACTCTTCTCCACAAAGCACCAACATCTCTAGCTCTTTTTGGTGGAGAGACATTATCAAACTCTGCTCAAAGTTTAAAAGCATTGCCTCCTGCTCCATTGCATCTGGCGATACTGCACTCTTTTGGAGCGATAATTGGACTTCAGATCTCCCAATGATAAGGTTCCCAAGGCTCCATTCCTTTGCTATTAACAAACTTGCCTCAGTAAAGAACATCCTTGACCTGAGTGACCCCATTGATGCTTTCCACCTTCCTTTATCAAACCAAGCTTTTGAGGAATTCCATGAATTTAACCACCTCATTGAACAAACAAAGTCTGCTCGGAATGCGGATGGTAATGATATTTGGTCTTATAGCTGGGGCAATCATTTCTCTGCCAGCAAGTTTTATAAATTGAACTTTGAGCACATTCAAGCTCCAACTTTCTCTCCCTGGATCTGGAAATCTAAATGCACACCAATGATAAAAACTTTCTTCTGGCTCCTTGCCAATGACCGACTAAACACAAAGGATATGCTCATAAGGAAAAACTACAATTTCGAAGACAATGGGCTATGTCAAATTTGTGACAACAGATTGTTGGAAACCAGGGATCATCTTTTCTGGAGCTGTACTTTCAGTAGGCAATGTTGGGAAAAAATTAACATCATGATCAATGACAGCCTTGAATTCCCCAAGATGATTACAGCAGCTAGATGCAACTTTGGAAAACCTTTCTTCTTTGAAGTTTTTGCCACAGCTTGCTGGAATATTTGGAAGCGTAGGAATGGTCTTATCTTTGATAATGAAGCACCTTCTGTTAGAGCTTGGACCTTTTCTTTCAAAAGGGACCTCTTCCTGCTTTCTTACAGAATGAAGGATGATCTCAAATCCTCCCTTTTAGCCTGGCTAGACGATCTGTAGTTCCTTTGGGCTATGCCCTGGGCTAAGCCCTGGGCTAAGCCCTTTTGTACAATCATTACCTCTATCTTGTACATATTTTTCTTTTTCTTTAATAAAATTTACTGTCGGAGCCTCCCCTACAGTTTTCAGCTCAATTTTTTTTTTCCAGTTTCCCGGATGTAATCACCGGAGTACCCATAGATGGTATACGTTTGAGGTGAACCGGAAACGTGTCAACGATGCTGTTAGCACCAACACCGACGACGCCCGAGCTCGATTTCACGAGGAGGAGAATCAGTTCCGGCGTTAATCTTCTATTCCCGAGGAGGAGGAGGATCTGTCTCATCATACTAACAACCATGCAATTTTTTGGACAATAAAATTTAAAAATGAAGATGGAGGCTAAAAATAGCTGTACATAAAGAAGATAAAACATGGTCGGCAAGCCATTATGTAAATCATGTACCACATGGTGTATGTGGTGAGCAACCTAAACATTATGTAACTCATGTATGTTTATTTATTGTACCCTTGTGTCTACTGCAACCAATTTATGGAACAAACGTGTCGTTTGATCCTTGGTGGTCTCAACATACAACTATCCTACTATCCATCAAGTTTAGTTTTGTTGACAGCAAGAAAAGATCGAACCACTACAGATGCCAAATTGCCTGTAAACAATACTTACATGCACAAATTAAATTCCTTTGGCAGTCAGGTGCACTGAAACTGAATGTGACACAAAGTTCATACAACTCTGGTAGTACTTTTTTCTTAGATTAGAATATCCTCCCAATACATAATAAACCTGATAACGTGCGAATGTGTAGCTCTTAAATCTGGTACTACAACGTTGCAGGATATACAAATCTGAAATTTAAACTTGAAAGCGTCAGAAGTGACTGATAAAAAGCCGCATCCTACGGAGAAACCGAGACATGAACTGAAGCAGTTCGAACCGCGTGATGCTACATGGAAACACCGGAACGTGAAGACCCATCGTCTAGCAGACAACCAAACCGGAGCATACGCTGCTGATAGAGAGCCAGTGAACGGATCAGTGGACGTTGACGGCGAGCTTCATGCCGCCCTGGCAGTGCCCCTCGACGCCGCAGATGAAGAACCACTTCCCGGCCTTCGTCAGCGACAGCTTGTCGTCGCCGCTGGTGAACGTCGGCGCGTTGCCCGACACGGAGCAGGACGCGAAGCTCCGCTCGTCCACCACCACCACGTTGTGGTCGCCCTCCCCCGACGAGTAGAGGAACTCTGCACGCGCAAAGTCGACAAGTTCAGTGATGGCTCAGCTCAGACTGACGCCGATCGTGCGTGTCGAACGGCTGCTGTCACGTACCGAGCGTGTCGCCGACTCTGAACTTCTTGCCGTCGGCCCAGGCGCCGTAGTCGATCCCGAGGTCCCAGCCGGAGCTGTCCCCGACAGTGTACGACGCCGCGGAGGCCGTCGCCGGGAGCAGAGCTGTCACGGCGACGACGGCGGCCAGGGCGGCGAGCAGCGTGATCGCGGAAGATGCCATTGCGCGGAGCTATGGTAGTGGTTGTTCTTCTACGCTGAGGGCTACCGTACGCGCGCGTTCACGTATATATATCGGGTCGCGGTTCGTTTCTTCGTGCCTTCGTGGTGCTGTGAAAGCCGGCCTGCTTTGCTAGTTTGGAACAAGGACGAGCAGCAGCTCTGGGTGTCATCGATGCATGTAGAGTTAAGATCGAGGTGATATTTTGTTTGTCTGACACCCTGGATAACACGCGTCCTCTCGCTTTGTCAAGCCACATCAAAGCCACGATATAGCAATTGGTGCCACACTAGGCTTTGATCTTGATCTCGGTGCTACAAACTTCGTTCTAAATTATAGGATGTTGTGAATATTTTAACGTGGATTACATACATATGGACTAAAATTAGTAAATGAGACATACCAAAATACTAGGTACATGGGATACATAGAAATCTTTTTTTTTTAATGAAACACAGTTCAGAGTTCAGACGCTCGCAAATGCATATATACACTCACCCCTACCAACACACATCCTACATCTAAGCACATCCGACAGACTAGATCCAAGAAACTGATTCAGTGGGTCTTAAGATTAACGAAGTCACCACAAATGACTCCGTTGAGGCGGATGCCAAAAGAAGGGAGGCTACCAAATTCCTAGAACATAACTTATATTAAAACTCTACACATAGAACATGTTCCCCACCCCCTCCTGCCGCCGGCCGGCCGGAGAAAGGAGATTGATCTATGGAGGAGGCAGAGGTGGAGAGCCAGCGCTAGGTTTAGGAGGCGTGGTTTTGTTGGACGACAGATCAAGTATGTAACGTTCATTTGAGTTATTGTGATAAGGATCAATATGATCAAAGGGGTTTCGGTCCCAAACTTTCACAACACACCATATAACCAATAACTAGGTAATTCCTTAATTGAAAATCAATCGTAAAACTTGAAAACTTTCAGATGTTGGAACTGATCGGAATCAACTCCCAAGCATAGCAACACATCAAATCATCAAGATAAGCAAGCAAACACGACACCCCAAATATTAGGACTTTTCTGGTGTATCTTTTATCTCGAAAGTTCAACCTAAGGATACATATGGCGGCCAAAACCCTTAATAGGGTGACTCCACACATACTAGGTAATATATATATCCTTCCCCGCATCATATTGTGTCTAACATCTTAGTAATAAGCCGTGTCTTCCTAATAAGTTTGAAATGCTCAACTTACTAGGAAGAAAGTATGCAATCTAACTTTTTTGCCCTCAGAGAATATTTAATAAGATTAAGTTTCGACAGCTATATTTGGTAGAGTGGATTTGTCTAGCTTGTTTTTTCCAAGTTTCGAGAAAGGCATTTTATTTTTCTTAGGAAAATATGCAAACAAATTTAGATCTAGACAATATTGTGTTCTATGTACGCTACAAAATTTCAATTTGAGATAAATTATATTCGGCGTTGCACAAAAATGACAAAAATTGATAGATCTTGAGGTCTTGAAATTTTATATTTCAGTGCTATAGATGTCTGATTTTGCCATTTCATAGCTGTGAATATGTGCTATTTTGAGTTGAAAATTTGCATGTAGGTAGAACACAACATCGTCTACATCTAGATTTATTTTTCAGTCTATTTTGAAAATTTAGGTGGTTGTTTTTGAAAAAAAAAATTAATGAGGCGACATGTAGCTCTGGCTACATTTGTTGTTTCGGCATGAAAGATATATTCAAAACATAGAAATCTTAGTGGACTCTGTGAAATTAGAAATTGCGTCTAACTCAACTGGATGATACTGAAGACTACATCCGCTTATCTCTGAAACAATACTACGTATTTTGCAATAGAATGAGAGTATGCGAGTACTTGGACAATTGGACAGCTAGATCACTAAGATACAAATACAAGTCTTTGTTTTTTCTCATTGTGCGCATGCGAAGACAACCTATCATTTCCTAGTACTCGAGTACCTAGCTGTGAGTAAGATTTGCTTGACAGTTGACATGTATCACGATCCCAACTAACTACGGTTGGTATCAAACAGAACTTAGCTAAAAATGAGGCCTAGCTAGCTACCGTTGCAACCTAGAGGGCAAACGTCATCCCTCTTGGCGATGAGGACGCAGAGCCGGTCAGCGGGCCGCCGGAACGCCCATACCTCGACGCCGTCGTCCACGACGAGGCCGCAGTGCCCGATGAACTTCCTGTACCCCCTGCCGTTGATCACCGTGCCGTCGGAGCGGTGGAACTTGTTCAGCCTCAGCTCCGACACGCCCAAGCCGGCCCCGGCGCCGCTCACGTACACGGACACCGGAACCCCCGCGTACGTCGTGGCCTTGGCCCTCTTCCCGTTCTCCCCCCTCCTGGCCTTCCGGTCGGTGCAGTCGAAGCCGCAGGCCGCGATCTCGTCGGCGGAGAGGAAGGCGCGGAAGCGGCGGGAGGCGTCGGACGGGAACAGGAAGCGCGCCTGGCGGGAGTCCATGTCGGACGGCTGCAGGACCTTCTCCCCGACGTAGTGCAGCTGCAGGTCCCCGGGGAGGTCGAGGCGCGGAAGGACCTCGGCGCGCACCCAGGCAGGCACCGTGTCGCGGGCGGCATCCAAGGCTGAGTTGTTGTGGGCGGCCGCGACGGGCGGGTGCGGGTTGATGATGACCCTTCTCCTCCTCGACCGGCGCGCGCGGCGGGCAGCCCGAGGGAACTGGATTGCGAGGAGCGGCGTCACGGGGCGCGGGGCGGCGTCGGCGCCGCTACTGGTCGACGTCTGCTCGGCCTTGACGAGCGCCTTGCTCGGCGGCTCAGAATCAGATGTCATTCCAAGGTCCATCACGGCGAGCAGCAGCAGCAGCCCGTCGGGGCCACCACTAGTGGGCCCCTCGGCCTTGACGCGATCGGCCGCAGCAGGAGCGCGCGGCGACGCGGATGGCAGCCTGAGGTGGAGGTCGAGGTCGATGGCAGCCGCCGCCGTCGATCCAGGCGCGCGCTCCATCCCCGGCTCAGCATCTTGGTTTCTTGGGGTAGATTGCATTCCAAGGTCCGCCAGGACCTCCAGGTCGAGCAGCTGCGTATAGCGTCGGACAGCGATGGCGCTGCCGGCCGCCGGCTGCTCGATCTTGACGCGCTTGCTGTTCGGCTCAGAATCTTGACATCTTGGGGCAGATGGCACTCCAAGGCCCGCCCCGTCGATCAGCAGTGGCGACGGCGGCGCGTCCGCGCCAGTGCTCGCCGGCCTCTCGGACTTGACGCGATCGCTTGCCCGCTCATCCGCGCCGCCGCGCGCTCCTGCTGGAGAGGAACCGCTGAAGCGCGCTAGGTCGAGGCCGAAGACGATCGGCCCCGTGCCTCCGCTCTTGGGCTGCGCGGAGGAGGGAGGAGCGCCGGCCGCAGGAGGGCGCGGCGAGGGGGAGGGCATGCCGAGGTAGAGCTCGAGGGCGACGGCGCCCGTCGGCGCCGCCGCCGTCGATCCACGCGCGCCTTCCATGGCAAGCTACCGCCGCCTCTCGCAAGCTCCAAGTCGGCTGGAAACTGGGATCATTTCAGGGGGGTTGGAATTTCATTTGGGGGCGGAATGTTTATACGCCGTACCGTACGGCCGCAAGGGATGGACGGACGAGGAGGCATGTACGCACCTAGGGTTTTCGCAATTCACGCCGCTTTCAAAGCGAGCCCACGTCCAGTCCGGCCCAAAGTCTGTACCACGATATCCAGTCCAGCCCAATACTGGCCCACTCCGCCACACCAACCAACTTCTCTCCGCCCCTCCAAAAAATAAATCTTCTCCACGTCACCAATCAGCACATGCACTGAAGCGTCTCGTTGCATAGCCGCGTGGCCATCCGCGCCGACATTTATTGCGACCAACGTTCTCGCTGCCGCTACGCCTGCCACCACTGTATAATAAAGAGCGCCCCTCCTTCCTTCTCGTTGCATCGACATTCCAATATCGTCGCGCCGTTCTCGACAGCCGCCGCATCCTTCCTTCCTCTCGCCACATTCCATTGTCGTCCTCCCGCAAGAATATCCTCACCACGAACAGCTTCGGGCGCGACAGCCTCACGGTGACGGAGGCGTGGGCATTGTACCAGGCGCGGTACCCTGTCCCGCTAGACATGCGCCTGCCAAGCAGCGGCGGCTGGAGGATAGCCATCAACGGGCCTCCGAGCCCAGGAGCGCGCCGATCCCACCTGGGCCCCATCGACAACGATGACTGGTGTGCGGACTTCTTTCAGGTGCAGTACGACGCCGACATGGCTAGCACCGATAGCCTCGTTGGCCGGAGGAACACGTGGAACAAGGAGGGGCGCCTCCGTTTCTAGGGCATTCCCGGGCGCACCCTCCCGGACGTCGTCGACGACATTCACAACGGCGCCCCAAGGTTAGAGATGCCACCTTCTCCTCCGCCATCTACTCGGGCTTCGGCGCGCTGGCAGTCGAGGAGGACGTACTCGTCCTCCTCGCACTTTTCGTCTTCGGGGTCAGCGCAGTCGACGACTTTCTTGCACCGCGCCACACCGTACAATGTGCCAAAGCGCGAGGTGAAGGAGGAGCCCGAGTACGGGACACCGCCCGCGATTCGGAGGCGCGGCACCGGCACCGGCGGCATCACCATCCGCCGCGAACCAGCTCGGCAGCAGCAGAGGCGCGCCGGCGGCACCCTCCTCGTTCTGAAGCTGCAAGTGAAGGGGGAGCGGGACGACGAGGAAGTCGCGAAGGCCGCGAAGATGGCAGAGTACGAGCAGTTGTAGCGCCTCATCGCCAGCAGCGACGACCCTGAGGACTGCCCAGGGTTGCACACAGCGTTCATGGCGTCCTTGAACGGCGACATCGACGCGGCGATCGCCATGTCCATCTGCGACGCTGGGATGCCACTTGTCGACCTGGCCAACGACGGCGAAGTTGGGCCCAACGGAGCGGTGAAGGACGAGCCCGCCGACGAGCGAGATAAGAAGGACGTCGTCGACGATGCCAGGTACAACTTTCACTAGTACTACGACCCCTCTAGGCGCCGCAAGTACTACTAGATTAGGGTTTAAGTTTAAATTTCATCAAATTTCGTTCAAATCCATGTAATATATAGCAAGTTTGAATGAATTTGACTTTTTCGATTAAATTTAAAAAACCTAAATTTTTATATGGGGGACATGACTAGGCAGTGATGCTCCTCAAACGCGAAACGAAGAAACAACGTCCCTGAGACGTTAAATCTGACGCTGTTTGAGGACGCGAATGGAGATGCCCTTTTGTTCTATAAATATTTAGATAAATCTAAATCTAGATAAATTTCCAACATATTTTATAAAAGGAAAGGAGTAGTTGGTTTTTGCGAACTGACAGGCTTATATAATCCCAAACGGAGAGAGTGTCACAAATCTCAAGCTTGGATCTGAATCTGAGTCCCTTCTCTGCGATCTGGCCTCTCCCCCAGGGAACCAGTGACATCGCTCCGTTTCCAATCCCGCGGATCGCCCCGTGTTCGCACAGTTGCAAGTGATCGAATCGAATCCCGCCCGTCCATCTCAAATCGAAAGCGCGAAGCTGCACTTTCGTTTTCACCACCGCGCCCTCCCGCTGGCAATTTTTTTTGATATCCGCGTTGGCATAAATACCCCCACACCCCGCACTGCTACCTCGCACCAGGAAAATCCCCAATCTCCGCCTCTTCCTCTCTACGAGCTCATCTCATCGTCAGCAATGTCAGGCCGCGGCAAGGGAGGAAAGGGGCTGGGCAAGGGCGGCGCCAAGCGCCACCGGAAGGTGCTCCGCGACAACATCCAGGGCATCACCAAGCCGGCCATCCGGCGCCTGGCCCGCCGTGGCGGGGTGAAGCGCATCTCGGGTCTCATCTACGAGGAGACCCGCGGCGTGCTCAAGATCTTCCTCGAGAACGTCATCCGCGACGCCGTCACCTACACCGAGCACGCCCGCCGCAAGACCGTCACCGCCATGGACGTCGTCTACGCGCTCAAGCGCCAGGGACGCACCCTCTACGGCTTCGGAGGCTGAGCTCGGCGACCGCTCTAGCTGGGTCGGCGTGTCCCTAAGGGCTGTCCGTTGTTAGGGTTTGGATTGCGCGCGTGCGTGAGTTGTTTTGAAGCGATGGCGATGCAGTCTGTGATGGAATTCGTTGCACATGGATGGATGAATGAATGGATTTGGTGTGGTTGGATATTCGATTTTGTGTCTCTGCACTTTGATTATGCAGGAACGCCTCTTATCAAGTCTGTTCTGTGATGCTTGTACAATGCCTCGTGAGCCTTAGATCATGGTTTGTCGATTGTTGTCATGACCCATGGATTATGGTTTAAACTTCATTCGAGAGTCGTTTCGATCTGTAACTGTAATTGGCTGCACCTTGCAGATTCAGTCAAAAATAATGTGGCGCTAGCGTCATGTGTTCTCAAGTCCTAGTTTGCTCTCTGCTTCACTGTTGTTATTGCATCTTACAAGCTCTTAACTTGGTGTGCTCCGTAACTGAACCCTTCTACTGCATGACGAACAATGCCTGCTCATCTCAAAGCAATATGCTCACACAGCTGTGGTCTGCGGATGATGTTTGGCATGCCATTTAAACCTCAAGTTCTGAATATGGGAGTGCAAAAGTACAGTCTGAAACCTTGTGCATCTTCTGGTGCTGTGTCCCACTTACCATAGCACAACTGCAAACAGCAGCTCCTCCGTTTTACAGGAACAGCAACCTTTTTGATTCAGTGAACAAAAAATACACCATTACATCTTTAACTAGGCACAGCAGCAGAAAATCTGGCGGCTCATCAAACCAGGGATCTCGTCAGCGTGTATAAGTATAACGTGCCCCTCACGCTGATCTGGACTATTGCACTCATCATAAACATCACCAACATGACCCATCTGTATTCCCTCCCTCGTAGCAGGATTGCAAACAGCAGGTCCTTGTTATCTCCAGTTCACTGGTTGTTTCGTAAGGCTGCCGCTCTTGCAGCATATTCTTCATTTCACCATGCACAAGGGTTCATGATAAGTGCATAACAATGTGCAGGCTCCATCACTGTAACCTCTAGCGCTGCCGTTTTAACACATCTAATATTCATTTATTTCAAATGGACATGTTGACGTCCCTGAAGCCTGCAGATTCATGCAGTACGGTGTATGCTCACTGCAATTTCAGTGGCAGATTTATTGTGTGCGTGTAGGTAGGCATGGTGAACAATCTATTTCTCTTTACTCTGTTTGGCATTTGTTTCGTCCGTATTAGTCTGAGATAATACGAACTACTCCCACAGTTCCTGAAATTGTCTATGCTGCAGCCACTGCCAAATTTCAGTTAGACCCTTTTTTGCATTGTACAGTTACTATGAACTTCTTAGCATTCGATTACTTAGGAAAATTTCCTAGATTTGTCGTTTGGATCAGAGAAAAGAGGTTCTCAACTGCCTATGGAAGGCACTAATTTGGACAATATTCCATGGGATTTTGTTTTGCCTCCAAAAAGTGTTGAGGAAGATCTTGGCATGGGTCTTCTACTTGATGAGCACAACCTCATAGTTCCTAACCGTTGCCCAGCGTGTGGTCTTCAAGAGCACTAGATATGCTTGCTGCATCAAGCTTATCATGTGCGCCTTGAGTCCTTTAATGTAGTTTTGTCTTCAACATCTTATCCGAAGAATCATCTTCTTTGCAGATAAACCCTGGGTGAGCAGCTTCTACTTGTAGCTCAGAAGTATGATGGATGATGAAGGACTTGGCATACGTCTTTAATACGATTGGCACACCTACAGATTTCCTTGTGCTATTGAGCATGCCTTGCATTCTGTAAGATGTTCTGCTTGAGGCATCATCTTTTTCTTGTATTATTCATGCGCTTCCTTATTTGACTCATATGGAAAAATATGTTTTGCAGTATGCGATGAGTCAACGTTTTGGTGGTTGAATCATTTGGTGGGACTATGTACCTGAGTACACTAGATACGAATGCTATTCCCTTAAGCGTATTGTTATAGGTCATCTAAAACCGACAAGGGAGACATTATATGCACTTTCGACACCTCAATACCTAAACCACCACAGCTAAACCGCCACATTTTTTTAGCCTACAAATGATATTGTATTTGTTAGCCGATGTTTATTTTTATTTTCATTGCTTTGCCATAAACACCTTGATATGTAAAATTCAAATCATTTTCTTACCCCGTTAGAGGTATTTCAAGGAACGGTAAGACAAATATCGACATGCTAGTTAGAATAGATTTAACCAAAACAAGTCAATCTCCATATGGTAGCAGTTTTTCTCGTAAGCAGCATAGCTTCCCTTTAAAGCAACTTTCTACTAGACTCCATTATTAATTACAGTGTTTTATGTGATGTATGGGTACCCTAAGATACCTGAAAAGCAAAGAACCAGACATACAAGAAAAAAAAATTGCTTGTACCGTTGTTCCTCGTCTTTTTCCTTGCCAAAATCAGAAAATGTGGAAGTTGATTTAAGCCCAGATACTTGTTCAACTATGGACAAGATAAATTTGATTTTAAAACCTTCACTAAGTCGTTACATGAAAAGAATGGTATCATCTACATATAGGATTGATAGCCCTCAATCAACTAGATGAAGGATGGGACGCCTGCTTGACCATCCTCCTTTGCCCTAGCAAGGAGGATTGCCAGCATATCCTCAACCATATTGGAAAGTATTGGAACATCAGATCACCTTGTCTTAAACCTTTCTAGTTCAAAAATAGCGACCAATGTCATTATTGGCCATTGTTCATACACCGGCACCTTGCACAAATTTCGCATTATATTTTTGTACTTTGGGTCGAAACCTTTCATGTGCATTACTTGTTGCAAGAAGGCTTATTTGATTTTATCCTTCTCAAAACCTATCTTAAATATCATTTCATTTATTTTCTTCGCTGAAGTTCATGACAAAATGTGACAGTCGTCTATTTTATGTAGCACAACCACCCCATACAAAATTTGACAGCGAGACATAAATGTCGTCTTAGTAGGTCTATTCACTATATGGGAAATTGTTGTAATGTGATTAGTACCTAATATTTGAAAAGGCAGCTCTCCAAAAAAAATTAAAAAAAAAGTCAAGGACCTCACACTCTCGTAGGCCCGGGCCTGATTCTGGAGCTTAAGAATAGGAATGCTTAGGTACTTAAACTAAATGGAAAGGAGCCCACAACGCAAGCAAAAGGCATGTATAGTCAAGCCAATGTTTCTTAGATTTCCCAAATAGTAGACTTCACTGTTATGAAAATTTATTTCACAATCCCATAATCTTCGACCAAATCAAGGTCCATTAAAAAATGTGCCATGAGTCGTATTCTAGAATAGATGAGTCATCATTAACCAAATGTGGAACGAGCTCACTAGTATTCCAATCCTCCCTTTCTCCATAGATGAAAATAGCCAACATATCATCAACAATACTAAGGTTGATAAAGAATCCCCGACCCTTAATGAATGCATTAGCTTGTCACAAAGAATGGGCCAATATCATTATTCACCTTAATAGCCATGCTTTATTTTGTGGAACAAAACTGTTTATTTATAGGTTTTGCTTCAGTATCCTCCTTTTCAAACTTTGACCTCCCGACACTCTTGATAGTCTTCGCGACCTAACTTATCCTTTCAACTTTAGTGGTGGATGGTGGTGAGGAAGAAAACATCGGAATACACATTATCCACCCACTTCCACCAAATGGAGGAAAAACCCACTTCATTTGCAAGGCTTGTTGTAAGTTTGCATGTTTAAGCCGATTTTGTGGAACCTAATACTCTTTTCTGCACTGTAAATAAAAAAAATCAGTTATGAACCATAACATACTTATCTTTTTTTTTTGGGCAAATATAACATCATTATCTTGGAAACCATCTGAGATCACTAATTTTACCTTTTGTCTACAACAAAATAAGTGATGTTCTCACAATGCCTTCCACCAAAACGGTGCCCTTGCCTTTTTATCTGTGGGGAATTTTACTTTTTGCCACTCTTTTCTTTGGTCTTCTACGATTTGCCCTTATTTACCTTGGACTAAATATTTTGCCCCAGTTTTCTTTGAACCTTTATTATTTGCCCCTTCTAGATTGCTGACGACGTGAAAAGACCAAACACCCCTATCCCCAATCCTTCTCCTATCTCACACGGACTTCAATTTCGGTCCTCGCTGCTGCGTGCACTCTGCGACGAGGTCGCCATCGCTGGAAGCAAGAGAGGAGGAGGTTGGGCTCGTCGCAACGCCGAGGCGGAGGAGACTGCCGCTGGGCCGCACCTTCTTCGCGCCCACCGACCTCGTGGTCTTGCTCACGGTGTTGCGCAGATCCTCGCAGCCACGAAACCTCGTCATGCTCCGCGCCGGCTTGCGCTGCTGATTGACTCCTGCGTCGCCTCTGTCAGCCGCGCATGGCCACCGCTCCGAGCCTATTGCCGTCGCCTGAGAAGGATGGATAAGGCGGCGACTAAAGGGGCATCGCGGGCGCGTTGGGCGGAGGAGCCGAATCGGTGGAGGTTGAGCAGGGATTGGGGTGCTGCTGTGGCTTGACCGGGGCGCACCGAAGAGATCAGAAGCTAGGAGAAATAAGATTTTGCCGGAGATGTTGAAGAACGCCAGATTCCGCAAGGATATGTGAGCACGACGGCGTACGCTCGGGTCATCTCCCTGCTTCATTATTCCTTAACCAGACCGAGCGGGGCATAATTGTCTTTGGGTGTGGGTCCTGTTTGAGAGAGGGCAAATAATAAAGGTACAAAGAAAGCAGGGGCAAAATATCTAGTCCAAAGTAAATAAGGGCAAATCGTAGAAGACCAAAGAAAAGAGTGGCAAAAAGTAAAATTCCCCTTTATCTGTAGACATAGTCGCGCATCAATATTCTTCACCGAGCACACCAACTCGTGCATCGATATTGTCTCCACCGAGCACCAACTCGTGCACACTCCAAAGACAAGGCAAAAACGCCATCCCAACACTTGTCCATCCTTGACCCCACGTGTCGGTGAGCAAGGTCTGCGACCTGTCAAATCGCACTCACTCGTTCACTCGTAACCACTCCTACCACCCTCATCAAAGCGGCCTCTTCCCGTTAACATCAAGGAGACGAATTCAGATCTCATCGGTGAAGCCAACAACTTCCTCATTCTTCTCCTTCCTCAGGTCAGCTGCATGTAAGACTCTGATTTCATTGCACTACATTGCATCCACTGATCTGAGGTGTGGCAACTGACGCTCCATGGATGTCTCCAACAGCAGCGACAGGGGAGATCCGGAGATGGCGGGTGATGAGAAGGGAAGGTGCGTGAAGTGCAGGGAGTGGCAGGAGCACTACTTCTGGGAGCACATGGATTTGAGCAACATCAGGTTCTTCAAGCTCATGATTGGAGATTTTCAGCATCGCGTTGTAAGTATATCTCTGGAATCTTCAAGCTCCATATGCTTCCCGGCTTCCCGCCATGTTCAGGGTTCTTCAAGTTCTGTATGTAGGTCAGATTACCACCTGAAACTTGTGGCAGCTGCGCCTAAATATTGGTGGTCGTAATTAATTTTATATGTCTCTAGATTTTAGGAAACAAATTTTCAGATTGGAGATAGATTACAAATGAAGTCCAAATAAGTACTGCTGACAGAGAAAGATAAATGGGATCGCAGTAGCTTTTGAGCTCATTCTTAGTTACCTTTTTCTTTCTTTCTAGATGACGTTCTTTGATTGGTTTGGTGAATTAGTTAGTCAATTCATGCAATCTGAATGAACTTTGTTAAATATCATCCACTGAGGCAAACTGGTTATACGAGATGTCTGTTTAAAGTGTTCATCTTATATTAGAGCATTCCAGAGAAGGTTGCCAACAATTTCACCAGGCTTATGGCCAAGGAAGGATTCACCCTCAAATCACCTAGCGGCGAGACATGGTGCGTCGCCGCCGAAAAAATTGCCGATGAGCTGTTTTTTGTGTCAGGATGGGAGGAATTTGTCAAGGATCATGAACTGCAGGAGAATGACCTCCTGCTCTTCGAATGCAGTGGCATTGGCTGCTTTGATGTACGCATCTTTGACTCGAGCGGCTCTGAGAAAGCGTCCTGTTTCTTCACCGATAAAAAGGGCACCAACATGCACAGACACTATGACAACATTATGGGTCAGCAAGCTGAAGGACCCTGTCTTTTGAGCGATTCCAACAATGCCATTGTGCCGCTGTCGCAGCCGGTTGGGTCTCCTCACAAGGCCTCTACATCAAAGAAACCGAGTAAGTAAAGCCAATAGTGTCTCCTGTAGAAATCATGTAGTAATTCGGTGAACATAATGTGTGCATTTTCCACAGTAAAAGAAGCTGAATCTCCAAACAACAGCAACTATCAAGATAAGTGTGTGGTGGACGATGAAGAAGAGGAGAGTGACAATGAACACACTTACTCCAACTACTCCTACTCAAGGCTTGCAAGTCACCTAACTGCGGACGAACGAGAGCAAATATTCGGGTTGGCATCAATTCAACATCGCAATCCTGTTTTTGTGGTGGTCCTGCAGAAGTCCCATGTTCGCGGGGCGAAAAACATCCTGGTCAGTTCAATATTTCTGCCATGGGATGAAAATTACTACGTAGTACCATGTAGCTTTTCCCTCCTGTCAGTTTGGAGCTTTTTTACTCATAAATCTTAGAGAAGTAGTGTTTTTTCCATGAACATCTTAATATGTTAGTATCTTCCATAAATCTTATAACTTTCTGAATATGTCAGTGTTTTTTTGCCTGAACATCTTAATATGTTAGTGTCTTTATGACACATAAGAACAACTGAACCAGCTAGCGATCTACCTGCCTGCAGATCATCCCCAGCAAGTTTGCAGCTGAACATCTTGAGGGAAAATCACACGAGGTGCTGCTTTTGAGGCCAAACAGCAAAGAGCAGTGGCACGTCAGGTACTACCACGCAAGCCTCACCCGAGGCTTCAACGGCGGACGCTGGGTCAAGTTTGTCCGCGACAACAGTCTGTGCGAGGGCTATGTCTGCATCTTCGAGCTGATGAGAGGCGTGAGGAAGGTGACGATGACGGTTCATGTCGTTCGGAAGGTCGATGACCGGTTTGTTCTGCTGGGTTAGGTTCCAGAGTCATGTATTATGACTTATGTGTAGGTGTTTTCTCTGCGGTTATAAATGTGTCGCTGAGAACTGGACTATAGTCTGGAAGTAGCTTGTTGTGCAGTGCGTCTGAATATGATGCAAGGGCACTGCTTTGTAACCTGAAGCTAACTTCTTAATGTAGTGTAGTTCTACTGGAACCAGCTGTGCTATGCGAATGTCATTCGGTACTTGGATATGTCACACAAACATAGCTGCTAAATCGATGTCACAAACCCAACGGTACATAATCCTCAGTCAGCTGAAGTATCAATAGTTCAACAAAAGAGGGATTCTAAATATATGCATGTTTTCCTTATTCAATGCAATTGCTAATTTCTATCTACTTAAATCAGTTTTCACTCAGCGAACAATTAAGAACAAAACAAGGTTCGATTTGAGATCCAAGATGAAACGACCAAGTACTAGGGGGACCAAGTACTAGCTCTGTTCCATAGTAAGACGTTAACATACTCCTAAGCAACGCATTGGAGTAAGGAAAGCAGACATCACACTAGGCACATTACAATCTTCAGCTCAGATCACGACACTAACTTCAGCATTTTAGCGATACTCACAAGCACCGAGGAAAGTTTCGTACACAGCAAACGGTATGTGGTCTTCTGAACCTACAGTTTAAACTGAACTTCAGACGGTAGATGCCTGACAGAAGGGGGGGCAGAGGTCGCCCTAGATAGTGCAGGAGGCAATATGCCATGGGGCCTAGGGTTGTGATATGTGTGGCCAAGACAGCATAATAGAAATAACACTACTGAACTGCTAGCATTCACTTGCAGAATAGAAGACGCACCACAAATCATTATCTTTGGTTGCAAAAAAACTCTTACAGATCTGAAACCCCTAGGTACAACTCCTAACGCCATCTCATAACACAAAACATCTCACCCGAAAAAGAACTGAGCTCTACTCTCCTAGTCACCACCCAAAGCACCAGACTCCAGCAAAAAGAAAATACTGCTACAGAATAACATTACCAGAAAAGAAAAGCCTCTAACTGAATCCTGAATCGCCTCAGACTTGCAACTTTCTGCATAATCTCGAATGCCTTCAACCACAGCAGCTCTCTGCACCCTGTATAAGCTGTCCTCCCTTGCATGGATGCTCAAATGGCTTGAGCAGCGAAAATTAACAGCCAACTGCAACCACTGCTGGGTTTGCATCTGCTGGGGCAACACCGTTTCCAGTTAAGGTCGCATTGCCATTCTCTGCCACAGCATTTTGCTCCCCAAGAACAGCAAGTTCCTGCACTCCCTGCTTTCCATCAACATCTTGATTCTCAGTGTTGCTGGTGGCAAGCAGCTTTCCATTCGTAATCTGCAAGATCAGTAAAGGTTGTTAGGTAAGTCCTTCATTCAGTGAAGATGACCTTGATTTTAATCAGGGCAGATACTAAACTCAAGGTATTTCACTGAATTCAACAGGATCAAGCTGCCATCTGGACAATTACATTACAAGAAAAAAATGATAGACTGACAGCATTTGCATGGGAATTCTTAGAACATTTTCCAACACTGAGATAGCCCTCGGTAGTTTTGAGAGGTTTAAAACAATGAACTCATAAGAGGACAAAACTATTCAGTGGTAAGATTGACAAGGCTGCTACCCATGTACCTTCTCCAGCGGCTGCTGTCGCTTGGATTTCTTCTCTTGCATTATCTTCTCGCGGTTATCATAGAAGCCAAAGTCGTCCAACATGGAGGTCTTGCAGACATGGTCCTTGAAAATCTTAAGGACCTGAAGGCCATGCTCAATCTTAACCTGTAGACATCATGAGAATGCAGGGCAAAACCCTATTGAGAACATCATTCATAGAGCTAATTATGCAAAAAAAAAAAGTTATTCCATTTTTAATGCAGCACACTGAGATTCATTCCTCTTCATAATTAGCAATGCAAGCGCACTGAAAATGATTGCCACGGTGTGCCACCAGTAACTTTACATAGAGGGAAATAAGAAGAATTAAGTCTAACAGTTCTCACCTCCTGGGTATCTCTGCTGTTGGTCACTGGTTTGTTTTCGTTGTACTCAAGAATAATGTGCTTCAACAAATTGTTGGGGATGTCCTTCACAATGTGCCACTTGACAGGGAAACAACCAGTCCACTTGTCTTGTTGCCAGTATTCAACTGTCTTGTCAAAATCAACCGGACCAACCATCTCAGCAAGCCCAACAAACTGGCCACTAGTGTTCACCTGAAACAAAGAGGATGTGCAGAAGGCACAAAACATCAGCAACCATTATGTAGACTATTCAGAGAGAAAACAAGCAATTATAGCACCACGGTGAAGAACTTACAGAGAAGAACAGGAATACAGGAGAATTGCTTGACTTGTCCTTAGCTGCTTGATAAGCGGTGTTCAGCTTTTTATTTCCATTGGGGGTGCTTGCCCAAACGTTGTACTTGATGCTCTTGTGAACATCATCCTCACTGTATGATTTTATAACAAAGAACTTGGCATCTGAGTAAGTTTCAACAAAGTCAGCCTTATTGTACTGATCCAGCACAACAGCTTTTGAGGCATCACCGTTAGGAAGCTCCTGTCCTTTTGCAGCTGCAACATCAGCTGCTCCAGTGACCTGCTCGGTTTTAATGAGATTGCTTCTTGGCCCTCTCTTGAGCTCATTCAAGCCATCGATGTTCTCATTGCCAAAACGGTATGGTCCATATGGTTTTCCTCTGGGCTTGTACCTTCCATCTGACAGCCCATTCCACCCACCATACATCCCAGAGCCATAGAGGGGTGACCCATACCAAAAGCCAGGTCCATATGCATTTGGATTGTACATCGCGCTACTAGAGTACATTGAACTCATGTACCCAGTAGATGCTGGCCCCATTGTTGAGTTCGGCCCAAGCAATCCCTGAAAAAAAATCCACAATTAGAAATAGCTATACAACATATGAACTTACAGAGCTGCTGAATAAGAAATTCCACTTTGAGCTAGCAAATTTATCACTGTGTGTGGCTTAAAATAACCCAAATGTACAAAACTAAATGGCAACAACATACAGCACCAAGCTCCCAAATGCATGCTTCCACGCACCATGCCAAACCACATAGATAATGAATAAACACCAATACTCATAACTGCAGAAAATCTATGGCACAGGCTTTTCATGTGACAAAAATAATTTGCACGGCAAAAAAGTGACTAGGCAAAATTCTGATCCGTTGACTGTACCTTGGTTTTAGGATTAGAAGCAGCCGAGGTAGGATTTCCAGCAGAGGGTTTCTGCGTTTTCTCTAAGAAAGCATGGCTGCCAGCCAATGGATAAGCTGCCTTGTCACCGTAGTTCTGGTAACTAGTGGAACGCCCACTTGGTTTCAGGGGGAACGTTGCTTTCTTCAGACCCTTTACAGCATCAGTGTTGTTTGAGTTGGCCTTGGAAGCATCCACGGACCCAGGTTGCTGATAAGCGGCAGAAACAACATCCTGCTGGGGTGAAGGGTCTGATTTGCCAGTTTTAGACTTGTATGTTGTCTTGCCGGCAGTGGTCTGTGGCTGGTGATATGTTGACTGGTACTGGTTATTCTGAGATCCGTAGTACTGCCCATCGTACCCAGACGCAGCAGCGCCATATTGAGGATAGCAGTACATGTCCCTATAAGCACCCTGCAGAAACAAACAGACTAAGTAATTCATCCAAATACACTTCACAAGCGGGAAGCCTTCATGATTCAGTACATATGGAGGTTATTTTAAAAGGGTAAAGCAAAGTGTATGCTCCACTCACAGGGGTCAGTGACTCTGTTCCATCATGGCTCACATACACAGAATAGTCACCCCAACCTGCAAAAGGAACTGTTATCACCAATTCCATAGGAAAATCTAACTGCACAGTTGCTAGTTCGCTACAAACAGAGAGTAATAATAGACTAAATGATGGTGCCTCAGTGCTTCACCTCCATAGTAATACGGGTAGCCATCTGCGCCGTAATACATGGCGGCTGCGTTCTTGTAATCCTGCTGCCCCATAGTCGCCCACTGCTCGGCCGACAGGGCCTGCGGGTTCTGAGATGCCACCGTGCCATTCAGCCCACCGTTCGCTGCTGCCGAGACCTGCACCGTTACCAAATTCAGACATTAAGATGCCACCATAAGTAAACCTACTATACCATCGGTAAGTGACCCAACAAGGTGGTACAGAGAGGGGGGGTTTGCCATACCTTCTTCTTGGCCTCCTTGCCGTCCCCGGCTGCGCTCTTGGGATCCAGGGTGAGCTTCTGCAGCAAATCCGTAGCATCTGCAGCGAAACCAGTCAAGGGGAACTGATCCAGACTATTCCGAAATCCGAAAACATGGTAGTACAAAATCACGCCGTCGCGCGGGTGGCTAAACTACGAACGAGTACAGAAATCCCAAACCGCACGGACGGAAACAGAAATCCAGACAGTCCGTCTGAAATCTAGAAAACCTCATCCACAACGAGGAAGCACGCCTACCCAACAAAATCCTCAAAAGTCCCCACCGAACAAATCTCCCTTCGAATACCCAACGAAATCTGCCGAAAACCGAAGAAACCAAGCCAAGCGCCGAGAGATCCGGCCGCGGGCGACAGCCCCACCGAAAGAAAACACCGGGAGATTCGGAGAAAAAACATGGGCGCGGGTAAATCGGAGGGAGAGCGGGGCGGCGCGGGGGCGAAAAGGATACGGTCGGCGGCGGGGGCGACGGCGGGGGCCATGGGCGTCGGTCCGGCGGCGCGCGGGCGTGACGGCGCGGGCGGGCGGGCGGGGGCAAAAACCCAGAGAAACCCTAGCGGGGCGAGTTGGGGCAACGTGGGAAAAAAGAAAGGCGAGCGAGAGAGTGGAGGGAGGCGCGGCGTTAAGTATTCGGCGTGGGGTTTCGCGTTTTTAATGCTTTCCCCTTCCCGCTTGCTTTGGATTTTTGCTCTTTACTGTCCTAGATCGCCTGGGCCTGGGCCGAACTGGGCTTTTTTTTGCATTCGAGGAGGAAAGGTGGCATGTGTCGTCCCGGTAGGGAGCCCACACGCATTGGACACGTTTCGATTCGAGCAGCGGTAAGCCTGTGTGACCTGTGGGTGTCTACTCCAGCCGTGTACACTCTGTGTCTCTGTTCCATCAAGAAAAAAAAAGACGCAGAAAAAAGGTAAAATTATTTTAGAGCGTCCGTCTTTTTCAGAATCATGATGGGATATATTAGGAGCATCTCCACCGGTAGCCCCCAAACATGCGTCGGCACCTCCGTTTATGGGCGCCGGCACTGCATCCTTCATTTGGGGACGCTGCTCACGCACAGGCGCCCCCAAACGAGCGGTCCCGATAGATTTCTAAATTTAAATACAAATTTGTGACACGATATTCATATGTAGTTCGAACGAAATTTATACAAATTTAACGCGATTTCAAACTAATAAACATCTAGCGACGCGGGGAGTCGAAGGCGCTGAAGTCTAGTTCGTCGCTGCTGGATGAGAAGGACCAGCTGTCGACGTCGTCGGCCTTCTCCTCCTTTGGCGCCGGCAGCTCGGATGGTCCGGCGAGGTCGACGTAGTTGGCACCTTGGTCCACCGCCTGCCGCGGGACGATCACGATGTGGCGGTAGTCCTCGTCGACGGAGCGGCCGATGATGAAGTTGAGGGCGGGGAACTCCTCCTCGTCGCCTGATAACGCGTGAAGCACATGTCCGTTGGGAACCCCAAGAGGAAGGTGTGATGTGGCGCAAGTTTTCCCTCAGTAAGAAACCAAGGTTATCGAACCAGTAGGAGATGAAGGTCACGTGAAGGTTGTTGGTGGAGGAGTGTAGTGCGGCGCCAACGTGATTCCGGCGCCAACGTGGAACCTGCACAACACAATCACAGTACTTTGCCCCAACTTAATAGTGAGGTTGTCAATCTCACCGCTTTGAAAACAAAGGATTAAACGTATGGTGTGGAGAATGATGTTTGTTTGCGAAGAACAACAGAGACAGAGATTGCAGTAGATTGTATTTCAGATGTAAAAGAATGGACCGGGTCCACAGTTCACTAGTGGTGTCTCTCCAATAAGATAAATAGCATCTGGGTGAACAAATTACAGTGGGCAATTGACAAATAAAGATTCATATACATATCATGATGATCACTATGAGATTTAATCAGGGCATTACGACAAAGAACATAGATCGCCATCCAGCATGCATCTATGCCTAAAAAGTCCACCTTCAGGTTAGCGTCCGCACCCCTTCCAGTATTAAGTTGCAAACAACAGACAATTGCATTAAGTATGGTGCGTAATGTAATCAACACAAATATCCTTAGACAAAGCATTGATGTTTTATCCCTAGTGGCAACAGCACATCCACAACCTTAGAACTTTGTCACTGTCCCAGATTCAATGGAGGCATGAACCCACTATCGAGCATAATACACCCTCTTGGAGTTACAAGTATCAACTTGGCCAGAGCACTAGCAACGGAGAGCATGCAAGAACATAAACAACACATATATGATAGATCAATAATCAACTTGACATAGTATTCCATATTCATCGATCCCACCAAACACAACATGTAGCATTACAAATAGATGATCTTGATCATGTTAGGCAGCTCACAAGATCTAAACATGATAGCACAAGAGGAGAAGACAACCATCTAGCTACTGCTATGGACCCATAGTCCAAGGATGAACTACTCACGCATCGGAGGCGGGCATGGTGATGTAGAGCCCTCGGTGATGATTCCCCTCTCAAGGTGTGTGAGGCGATCTCCGAATCCCCCGAGATGGGATTGGCGGCGCGGCGGCGTCTCTGGAACTTTCCGTATCGTGGCTTTCGGTACTAGGGTTTCGCGACGGAGAGTTTAAGTAGGCGGAAGGGCAGAGTCGGAGGAGGCACGGGGGGCCCACACCATAGGATGGCGCAGGCCCCTCCTTGGTCGCGCCGCCCTATGGTTAGGGCACCTCGTGGCCCCTCTCCGTCTCTCCTTCGGTCTTCTGAAAGCTCCGTGGAAAAATAAGACCGTGGCTTTTGTTCATCCAATTCCGAGAATATTTCCTGTGTAGGATTTAAGAAACCAAAAACTGGCATTCGGCATCTTGTTAATAGGTTAGTGCCGGAAAATGCATCAAAACATCATAAAGTGTGAACAAAACATGTAGGTATTGTCATAAAACTAGCATGAAACATAAGAAATTATAGATACGTTGGAGACGTATCAAGCATCCCAAAGCTTAGTTACTGCCTTAGGTAAACGATAAAAACAATAATTTCTGAAGTGACATGCTACCATCATAATCTTGATCAACATTATTGTAAAGCATATGAGATGAATGGAGTGATTGAAGCAATAGATTGCTAACAAAGAGATAATGACTAAACAAGAATCATATAGCAAAAACTTTTCATGAAATAGTACTTTCAAGACAAGTATCAACAAGACTTGCATAAGAGCTAACTCATAAAGCAATAGATTCAAAGTAAGAGGTTTCGAAGCAACACAAAGGATGATTAAGTTTCAGCAATTGCTTTCAACTTGTAACATGTATATCTCATGGATAATTGTCAAAATAAATTAATATAACAAGTGCAATAAGTAAACATGTAAGAATCAATGCACACTTGACACAAGTGTTTGCTTCTAAGATAGAAAGAAGTAGGTAAACTGACTCAACATAAAGTAAAAGAAAGGCCCTTTGCAGAGGGAAGCATGGATTACTATTTTTCTGCTAGAGCTTTTATTTTGAAAACATAGAAACAATTTTGTCGACGGTAGTAATAATTCATATGTGTTATGCATAAAACTTCCTACAAGTTGCAAGCCTCATGCATCGAATAGTGCCCGCACCTTGTCCTAATTAGCTTGGATTTACATGGATTATCATTGCATAACATATGTTTCAACCAAGTGTCACAAAGGGGTACCTCTATGCCGCCTGTACAAAGGTCCAAGGAGATAAATCGCATTTGATTTCTCATTTTGATAGATCTCAACTAAAGACATCCATACCGGGACAACATAGAAAACAGATAATGGACTCTCTTTAATGCATAAGCATTCAACAACAGATAATGTTCTCATAAGAGATTGAGGATTAATGTCCAACTGAAACTTCCACCATGATACATGGCTTTGGTTAGCGGCCCAATGTTCTTCTCTAACAATATGCATACTCAAACCATTTGATCATGATAAATCGCCCTTACTTCAGACAAGACGAACATGCATAGCAACTCACATGATATTCAACAAAGGTGTAAAAAGTTGATGGCGTCCCCAGAAACATGGTTACCGCTCAACAAGCAACTTATAAGAACTAAGATACATAGCTACATATTCATCACCACAATAGTTCACTACAAGAAAAGTTCTGATAGACAACGTCCCAAAATCGTCCACTAAGGGGTATTTTTCGTCGCCTATGGGCCTAACCCGACGATATGGGTTGTTGTCGTGCGTGCAAAGTCCTACGACGTTTTTGGTCCGTCGCGTTTGCCCCCCGCCACGGAAAATCGGACCGTTGTACAAGTGTTTTCGGAGCCCGTTGATCGCCGACGCCATGCAATCGACACGTGCGTCCAGCGCGTTAACCTAAAACCCGTGGTAGATGGTAGGCCCACACGAGGCCTGCCACGTCTTAAGCGGGCCGACCCATTAAGTTACGGGCGGGCCAACTTAGTTTGACCGGTCAACTATAGGCTGGGCTGGTCCATTAAGTACGTGGGGCCTAACCTCTAAGGTTGATGGTCAAAACTTAAAAGGGCCGGCCCACTAAGCATGTGGGTCGGGCCGATTGCACTCATTTGACCGGTCAACAGGCAAAAGGGCGGCCCACAAGACATGTGGGGCCCACTTTCATGTTATCGGGCCGGCCCATTTAACAAGTGGGGTCCACCTTAAAGCCACTGGGCCGGCCCAAGAAGTTAGTAGGCCGGCCCAATTAGCATGTGAGACCCACTTTCCTGTTAAGGGCCGCCCATTAAGTATGTGGGGTCCACCATATAGCAAGGGCCGGCCCAACAAGATAGTGGGCGGGCAAAAAACATGGGTCCCACTTTCTGTTAAAGGGCCGACCCATTTAGTGTGTGGGGTCCACCATATAGCAAGTGGGCGGCCCAACAAGATAGTGGGCCGGGCCAAAAACAGAGGTGGGTCCCACTTTCCTGTTAAAGGGCCGGCCCTTTTAGTATGTGGGTCCACCGTATAGCAAGTGGGCTGGCCCAATAACATAGTGGGCCGGTGTTACCTGCCAAAACCCACCGGCGGGCAATGGTTAAGCAACACGAAGAGCCGGGAGGCTCCCAAGGCCGCTTAGTGGACCCGGCACCTCGCGTCGTCCCGCAAGTCTTCCAGCCACGTCTGGCGGTTGCTAGGGCGTGCCACCTGACCTAGACCCGATCGGGAAGGTGTTAGATTGCTTCGATTGTTCATGGTAGACACGTAAACATTAAATACAAGCCCTATCGGCTCTCAGGTTGCCTGTGGATCGGCTCAAAGAGCCGATCGCCCCATGGTTCACGTTGGATTTGTAATGGCATGGGGATCTGCTTGATCAAAACAAAGCTAAGCGACTACGACAGTTTAGGGTTTTCATAACGGAACGTCCTACGCGTAGTCGGGCCTAGCAGATACGAAAGACGATGCAAACTACCCCTACAAGAGGCCTAAAAACCAACATAACGTTGATTCCCGGAACATCCCTCGTAGGGACAGTAAACAACACCTAACGCACTACCGGATCGTCCGACCCCAGCATAAGGCCTAACTATGCAGATATTAAACTAATCCCTGCGGAGCAACTATAACAGATCGGATCTACTAAGTAACGAACAAGCAAGATGCTTTTACCCGGATAGGTGTAAGGGCTAGGTGTCGAGGGACGCATTGCCACAGATATGCACGAGAAAGCATCAATGCAAGCCCCGAACACCTAATGATAAGTAGTGCTGCTCGCCATCAACAACGCTTCGACGAGCAGCACAAGGTAGACGAATAAATGTGCCTAGATCGCAAGATGCGATCTAGGCGACATGATGCTTACGGAAGAAACCCTCGGAAGGGGTGGCGATGCGCCTGATTTGTGTTTGTTGTGAACGTGATTGTCCTCCTTTCTCGATAACCCTAGATACATATTTATAGTCCAAGGGACTTTCTAATTGAGCGTGCACCTAACGTGCACGGGCCGGACTCTATCTGTTAATTCTAAATACGACACGATCTACTATATTACGGATACACGGCAATTCAGCCCAAACTCTTAGCGCGAGGCCGCTTCAAAGATGCTCCGCATGTAATCTTCAAAGCCCATCTTCACTTACGGCCCATCTCCGATTTGGCCAAAATCGGTGATAACACATGCCCCCTGGTTTTGGTAATGATAATTTCAAAACCATCTGTTTTCCTTCGAGGGGTCATGTCGTGGCAGCAGAACCGTCGCAGTATTCTTCATCATGACGACTTGCCTTCCCAACTTCTCTGCACGATTTGACAGTTTGGCACCACGTCCTCGAGCTGCAAGCATTAAATCGCTATATCCCCTTTTATTTAGCCACTTCTTGCGTTCCCTTCTTCATCCCCTTTCTTCCAAAAGCCCTCCTCGCCACCATGTCTTCTTCTTCTTCCTCCTCGCATCAAGCCTCTCGTCCAATCTTCCCCCTCAGAGCCGACGCCGAGTGGGACCCGCAAGAGGCCACGCGGCCAACATCGCCGCGCCATTGCCGATGGGAAGAGTCGAGCCACGACTTCTCCGTGGTCGGAGGACGACAAGTCCTCGACCGATGGGAAAGCGACCTCCGATTCCTTGCATACGGGGAATCGGAAGAGGAGAGCGACGACGATCGCCTTTCTCATTTCCTCCTCAGGAGGTGAAGGAAGAAGAAGAGGAGGAGGACAACACCTCCTCCGACGAGCCACCGCCAAGCGCCTGCCCCTTGGCGGCAACTTAGTGACCGACCCGGCGAAGACGGCCGCGAGACGATGAGGCAACGAGGGCCCTCCGGCTCGCCGCCTGACTCCCGGAAGACCGGCGCGCGGCGATGGCAGCAATGGCCCTAGATAGGATCCCTAGCATAGGATCGGTAGTAGTAGGAGGGGCAATGCATCCCCCTAGGCCTTCCTTTTGAGAGAAATCAGCTCTTTTCATGTAAGAAATCTGATTATCAATGAAGAAATTTCCCCAATTTGACTCTGCCGATTCCTTGCAAATTGATTTAGCCGATTCTCCCTTTTATTGATTTTGCCGATTGTCAACTTGGTCGATGTTCGATGAACCGATGGCAACGCGTCGGTCTCTTAAATCTTGGAAATCCAAGTCCCCTGAGTTTAATGTTAGCTTTAATCGGCAAGACTCCAGAATTGATGCCTTCAGGAGAACTCTACGACCATTGCTGAAAATCTTGATCGCCTACAACTTTCCCGCGATGCTTTGTCTCTTTGCAGCAACAAACTGCCCAAAGCCTATCAATTATGATGGCTCCCTCTTCAAATTGGTGGCTCTAGCTCCTCGGAACAAAGAACCTTGAGGGCAAGCTGCCCCCCGAGCCTCGATCAAGGCGAGGGTAAAAGTGTACCGAATGGGCCATCATCGGCTTCCCAAGTGTAGTGCAGCGATTCTGACCAAATCGGCTTACAATAGCAGAGAACCTTCAAGGTGAGCTGCCCCCCTCCAGCTCTTCATCAAACAGGAAAGCTTACACCCAAGGAGACAATGCACTAGGATGGCTCTGGAAGGACCAGCAGTTCCCTTGAACTAAGAAGCCTCAAACGTGGTGGCCCTTGAACTCTTCCTAACTCCATTCTTGCGTCTTGCTGCTCATATTGGCTCATCACCTCGGGCAGACTGATGCAGCTTCTGGTGAGAATGTTGATGAAATCATCACCTTGGTCAAGCCCCAGGAGCTTACGCAGGCGCTGCTGATCTTGAAGACTTGCTAACGGAGCCACCAACAATTCCACTGAGGAGTTCCTCCAGTAGAGCCTCGCTACGTAACTCGATGACCTTGTAACAGTCGTATCCCTTGAGTCGATGGCCGTGCATCGGCTTTAAATTCTTAAGTCGATGTCTACGCATCGGCTGTGCCCAAATTTTTTGGATTTTCAGTATTTTATATGGCCGATTTATTTATGCATCGGCCCCCCATACCTGTTCTGCTGGGCATTTAACATCCACTCCAAGATTTGTATCCTCGTGTCTCATCCATCTATGTGCCCCCGAGCCGATGTCAAGTATTTGATGGTATCGGCTCTTCGCATCTGTCGGATCACCAACACGAGACAAAACGCATGTCGAGGATAATTTTGGCCGATTGCGGGAATCGGCCTCCTTTTCATTGCAAGGCTTCGTGAAGGTTTAGCGCTTCTTGGTTTCCTACGTAGCTACGTGGCACGGAGATAAGATCCTTTGCTTTTCATTTTTTGAGGGCCGATCGCAGGGATCGGCCTTGCCACGTACGTCCAATGTCTTGGACCTGCTACTCTGTCGGATCACGGACACCATGTTTGTATCGCCGATGCCTCGCATCGGCATCGTGCTCGTGCATCGGCTTTCGCTGTTTAGGGCGCCATACTTTCTTTGGCGGGCGCGCCTTTGTCTCCAATGTTTGCTGAATTTTCGCGCCACATCCACGCTTTTCGCAACGTGTACAGAGTGCCTCGGCTTCTTCCGGGTTTCGCAGCGCACTACGCTTGAGAATGGAGTCCATCAGGGCACCACCTTGGTCGGTGATACCTATCTTCTTCTCCATCTGACTCCTCAAAGTCTTCTTCTTGAGATGACCCAGCTTGTTTACTCTGGGGTGGGAGAGGCCCTAGCCGCTCGAACACTGAAACCTCATTTGTCCTCCTCCTTTTGTTTGCATTCGGCGATTCTCGATTGTTGGCAATCGGCTCATTCTGAGTCCCAGCAATGTTTGAAGAAAGGACAGTCCCAGTGCTTATCCATGTTGTCTTGCTCCCTTGACCTCCCTCTAGCGCGACGTTCGTACCGTCGTTGTCTCCTCATGCTGACGATCCTGTCCGCATCAGACCGACGATATCTTTCATCGTCTTCGTCGTGGCGCGACGTCGGTCGCTGCTCATATTTGTTGAGGAGATGCACGGAGAGTGGGCGTTGATACCGTATGCTTCTCACCTCCTCCTCGGTTAGGTATCGTCTATCATCATCTGGGGCCGGTCGCGTGGAACGGCCTCCTCTTTATCTTTGCCACGAGAGTGGTTGTCTCTGCTTTGTCTTTGCCATGGCGGCTCACAAGCCTTGCCATGACAAAAGAGAACCCTGGCTCCCTTATGGAGTGGCTTAGGTCCACCATGTTGACGTCGGAAACGGACGCATGTCTACCTTCATGGCAACTGTCCGAAAGTTAATCGGCTGATTCTATCGCCATCTGAATTTGTGCGCGCAATAATGCGTCGTTGGTGGCGTGCGTGAACGTATGATGCCATTTGCGGTATGGCCTTTTGTTCATCTCTCGTAGGGATCTTGTGGCCTTCGGGCTTCAAACGCTTCTCTTCGCAGATCGAAAATCTGCTCATTTGCTCACATCAAAGTCAAACCCTCTTGGAGGCCCGGTGGATTCACCCATTTGCGGACACAGTGCTGCCGAGTCCATTCAGCTACTGCGACTTCCTGATCTTTCGTAGAATCTTCATCCTCATCGGCATTGACCAGGCTTATCGCGCTCTTGAACTTGTCTTGGTACGTTCTGGATGATTCATATAAGGTCGCCTGACCATGTGCGCCGAATTGTACTCCACTTGGAACGTCGGATCCTTGAACGACGCTGCAAGGCCTGCACGCCACAGCTCTTCTTTCTCGGATAAATGAACCGAATAACATCGGTTCTTGACGCTTCAAACGCTGGATGTTCGTTCTGTCTCTCTTTGCCGAACTGTGCTAGTTTGGCAATGCCACTTCGATAACTTCGAATGATATTGCGTGTGTTGTTTCTCTAGCGCTTCCATGATCGCACGAATTTGGGCAACGAGGTGTACCATCCAGCGGGACCGGTGAGGGATTGCGAAAAGAACCTCACCCGTAGCTGATCCGATCTGAAACCATGCCCAATGGGCCAAGTATCGGCTCACGTGCTCGATTGAGCTAGATCCTTGACCCACTGAATTTGGTGAAGTCCGGTACTTAGGTGGTAGTGGGATCAGGTCAAACTCATTGGGGTACGGCTTGGAATAGCCGATTATCTTCTTCTTCGCGGGATGCCGAACTGGTCTCAGATTGCCGATCGATCCGCGGTGGGAGGTAGCGGTGAGCTTTCATGAATTGGTGCAGTGGCATACTTGGCTAGCCACGCTGTTTCTCAGCGTCGCCCTCCCCGTTCTGCCGTCCCTCCCGGAACAATTGCTCCTGCTCCGCAATCCCTCCTGTCGGAGCTGGATCGCTGCGTCCGGTTGTTGCGGCACAAACGTGCACACGTATCCGTGTGGGATCTCCTTATATCATATAAGGCGATAGTCGCCGGATCACCTCCAACCTTGTAGACAACGTATGCCGGCGAACCTTGTTGCCGTGGAGCCGCCATCGAGTACGGCAATGGTGGCCTGGGGTGGAGTTGCACCTCTCCCTGGTGAGTCCCTAGAGCAGGTCCTGAAGGGGAGTATTGATGCTTCATGACCTCTTGCACCACATGGAGCGCAACGCGCTCTAAAGTATTTACCAGGCTCTCAAAATGCCGATGCAGCGAATGAGCCACCACGTAGTTGATTTCCTGTCGCAGGGCTCAGTACGTTCCTCTAAAGGAGAGACAGATCCAACCCTTCGAGGACGCCTTGTGGCGTGAATCCTTTGAACCTGATGCCATGCGAACGTCTTCTCAAAGGAGCCGATGAGTTCGGCATCAACGATGGCCTTCACTCATCGCACTTCTTCTTGTGTTCCGCGGAGATCCTCGTATGTGATCGTTCCTCTGCCATCTCGGATGTCGGTGTTGACGTGGATGTTGCAGAAGAGGTCCCACCGGCGTGCGAATGTGTTACGCCAAAACCCACCGGCGGGCAATGGTTAAGCAACACGAAGAGCGGGAGGCTCCCAAGGCCGCTTAGTGGACCCTGGCACCTCGCGTCGTCCGCAAGTCTTCGCCACGTCTGCGGTTGCTAGGATTTCACCGACCTAGACCGATCGGGAAGGTGTTAGATTGCTTCGATTGTTCTGCATGGTAGACACGTAAACATTAAATACGAGCCCTATCGGCTCTCGGTTTCGTGGAGCTCAAAAGCCGATCGCCCCATGGTTCACGTTGGATTTGCAATGGCATGGGGATCTGCTTGATCAAAACAAAGCTAAAGCGATCACGACAGTTTAGGGTTTTCACCGCATAACCGGAACGTCCTAAGTCGGGCTAGCAGATACGAAAGACGATGCAAACTACCCCTACAAGAGGCCTAAAAACCAACATAACGTTGATTCCGGAACATCCCTCGTAGACGGTAACAACACCTAACGCACTACCGGATCGTCGACCCCAGATAAGGCCTAACTATGAGATATTAAACTAATCCGCGGAGCGGGAGCAACTATAACAGATCGGATCTACTAAGTAACGAACAAGCAAGATGCTGCCCTTACACCAGATAGGTGTAAGCGCTAGGTGTCGAGGACGGCATTGCCAGATATGCACGAGAAAGCATCAATGCAAGCCCCCAGACACCTATAAGTAGTCTGCTCGCCATCAACGCGTCAAACGAGAAGCACAAGGTAGACGAATAAACGTATCTTGCCTAGATCGCAAGATGCGATCTAGGCACAATCTACCGGAAGAAACCCTCGAAGGAAGGGTGGCGATGCGCGCGATTTGTGTTTGTTGTGAACGTGATTGTCCTCCTTTCTCGATAACCCTAGATACATATTTATAGTCCAAGGGACTTTCTAATTGAGGCGCACCTAGCCGTGGCAACTCTATCATTAATTCTAAATACGACACGATCTACTATATTACGAGATACGGGCAATTCAGCCCAAACTCTTAGCGAGGCCGCTTCAAAGATGCTCCGCATGTAATCTTCAAAGCCCATCTTCACTTACGGCCCATCTCCTGATTTGGCCAAAATCTGGTGATAACAGCCGGGCCAAAACACAGGTGGGTCCCACATTCCTGTTAATGGGTCGGCCCATTTAGCATGTGGGGCCCACCATATAGCAAGTGGGCTGGCCCAACAAGATAGTGGGCCGGCCCAATCATAAATGTGGGGTCCCCTATCGTGTAACGGCCGGCCCGTTGCAAGTGGGGTCCACCACCATATTGAGCTGGCCCAACAAGTTAGTGGGCCGGCCCAATAATCTTGTGGGCCCGCTTTTCCAGGGCTGGCCCATTGTGGGTGAGGTCCACATTAAAGAAAGTGGTCCGGCCCAATTAGACGGTGGGGTCCACCTGAAATCAAGTGGCTGGCCACTCGTTTAGTTCTTTATATCCGCATAATAGGCGCTTTAGGATTTTGCGGGTACACTTATGTGATTTCGCTTAATTGGGCCATTTAAGGGATGGGAATTTGTGATTTAGATTGAGAATATTTACGCAGCACATGATTTCTTTCGGATAGCCTCACTTACCACAAGCACCATAGAAAAATGCGCGAAAGAACTATAAAAACTAACTAAATATTACATCACCAAGGCTTTGAAAAATATTACAGAACCTAGAGAAATTGAATGGTAATTAAACCTAGCAATACAATGAAGCCATTCGGCAATCTTTTAAGTTGTCCATGCACCACCTATATCTGAAACAAAGACCTTACAAGTTAAGACAACAACAATGGAAAGGCAAAGACACTACAATATTGTTTGCCAAAGAATTTGAACTCATCATTTCGTCGTTATAAGAAGATCATTGTAATGCGCACAATGAGCAAACGAAGAGTGCATGCCGCATACCAACAGCCAATATAACAGAGCACGTTAAAATGAAACAACAGACTTACTACTGTCGAGTCCCATGCAAACCAACATGTTGGGGAATAACATTTGACTATAAATTTTGTAACAACGCGAGCAAGATGAAGTTATGATTGCTACATCTACAGAAGCGGGGAATGTAAACCAAAAATAGAAGTTACGATGGCAAAGCTAAAGAGGAGGGAATGTGAACCAACATGTGCCAAGTGCAATTACTTCAAATTGGCGTGAACTAAATAATACTCCCTGAACTTATAGTGAAGGGGATGCAAATCAACATGTTTCGGGATATAAACTTGTAATGAGCAACACATAGGGGATAGTTAATGCTGGAGCTTAGGATGGACCAGATATAGAATATAGTGGGATCACCTGTGAACTTGTATAAGAGGGAATGCAAACCAATATGTTCAGCATTCCATATGTGAGCGTCATGCCAAGTCGAGAAACAAGTCAATAATGCAGCTTTTGAAGAACAAGATGGCACACAAAATTATTATCTAGTAGTATGACAAGTTTATTTGTACAGGCCTAGATAGCAGAGTGATAGCATGCCAAACTAAATACTTACGGTCATAGCTAGATAGCAGTGATAGTAGCTTTTGAAGAACAATATTGGCATGAACAAAATAGTAGCAGCCTATAATTTTTGTAACAACGACTGAGCAAGATAGAATATGAAGGCTACATCTACAGAGCAGGGAATGTGATACGTCCAAAACGTATCTACTTTCCCGAACACTTTTGCTATTGTTTTGCCTCTAATTTGTGTATTTTGGATGCAACTAACACGGACTAACGCTGTTTCAGCAGAATTGCTCGGTGTCTCGTTTTTGTGCGAAATCTAACTTTCGGAAAATCCTCGGAATTTATGCGAAAGGTCCTATTTTCCAATATTGACGAAACCGGAAGGGCAGGTGGGGCCGAGGCCCCCACACACTAGGCGGCGCGGAGGGGGGCGCGCCGCCTTGTTGTGTGGGCGCCTCGACGGCCCCCCGGCGCTCTCCTTTGGACTACATATGCCTTTCGACCTAAAAACACCATGGGGTTCGACCATATTTCCAGAGACCATCCGGCGCGCCGCCATCATGAAACTCCGTCGGGACAGAAACTCCGTTCGCACCCACGGGACGGGGTGGAGGGATCTTCACCGCCATCACCGACGCCTCTCCATCGACCAGCCATGTTTCCCCCATCCATGTGTGAGTAATTCCCCGCTGTAGGCTGAAGGGGATGGTAGGGATTGGATGAGATTGATCATGTCACAAGATTGTTAGGGCATGGTGCCTAGTATCCGTAGATGTTACTTTTATGATATTGTTGCAACTTGTTATGCTTAATGCTTGTCACTAGGGCCCGAGTGCCATGATCTCAGATCCGAACATGTTATTGTTTCATCATGATATGCATTGTTTTATGATCTTACGCAAGTTGTATACACACGTTGCTGTCCGGAACCCGAGGCCCCAAAGTGACCGAAATTGGGACAACCGGAGGGGAAGGCGGTGATGTGAGGATCACATGTTTTCACGGAGTGTTAATGCTTTGCTCCGGTACTCTATTAAAAGGAGAAATGAAACTTATTGTACATAGAGGATGACATGCAGGTTCCATTTTGCAGCAGCGGTTTCAACGTTTCAAATGCGGTTTGAGATCAAAAGAAAAAGAAAGTAGCCAGAATTAGGGAAAAAAAAAAAAAGAAAGTTGATTGTACATAGAGGATGACATGCGGGTCCCATGAGTCGCAGCTTACTCAACGTTTCCAAGGGCGGGGGATCAAAAGAAAAGGAAATAGCCAAAAATCAGAGGGTGAAAAAAATCCAAGAAAAGAAATTTTATAGTACATAGAGGACTACATGCGTGTCCCATGAGCCACAGGTTCCTCAACGTTTTCAAAGATGGGGATCAAAAAGAAAAGGCAAATAGCCAGAAATTAGGGGTAAAAAATAAATCCAACAAAGGAAAGGTTTATTGTTCATAGATGCTGACATGTGGGACCCATGAGCCAACATCGTCAAGGCAAGTGACCAAAAATCGGGGGTAAAAAAAAATCCAAGAAAAGAAACTTTATTGTACATAGAGGATGACATGCGGGTCCCATGAGCCAGCACCTTACTCAACGTTTCAGAGGCGGCTTGAGATCGAAAGAAAAAGGAAAGTGACCAAGTATCAAGAGCTAAAAATAATTCAAGAAAGGAAACTTTTATTGTACATAGAGGTTGACATATGGGTCCCACTAATACAAGCTCTTTCGCTCCAAGATCTTGCAAGTTGATTGTACATAGAAGATGACATGCGGGGCCCATGTGTGTTACTCAACGTTTCCAAGGCGGCAGTGGATCAAAAGAAAAAGGAAATAGCCAAAATCGGAGGGTGAAAAATAAATCCAACAAAGGAAAGGTTTATTGTTCATGGAGGTGACATTTGGGACCCACGAGCTAGCAGCGTCCTCTATGTTTCGAAGGCGACCGGGATCGAAAGAAAAAAGGCAAATAGCCAGAAATTAGGGGTACAAAATAACTCCAAGAAAGGAAATGTTTATTATTCATAGAAGCTGACATGTGGGACCCATGAGCCAACAAAGTCTTCAACGTTTCAAAGGCGGCAGGGGATCAAAAGAAAAAGAGAAGTAGAAATTAGGGGTAAAAATAACTCCAAGAAAGGAAACTTTTATTGTTCATAGAGGATGACATGCGGGACCCATGCTCCAGGCTTCCTCAACGTTTCAAAGGCGGCATGAGATCGAAAGAAAAAGACAAGTGACCAAATATCAGGACCCGAAAATAATCGAAGAAAGAAATTTTATTATACATAGAGGATGACATGCGGGACCCATTTAGCAGCAGCGGTCTCAACGTTTCCAAGGCGGCACGGGATCAAAAGAAAAAGGAAGTAGCCAGAAATTAGGGGTCAAAAATAACTCCAAGAAAGGAAACTTTTATTGTTCGTAGAGGATGACATGCGGGACCCATGAGCCAGCAGCTTACTCAACGTTTCAAAGGCGGCATGAGATCGAAAGAAAAAGGGAAGTGACAAAATATCAGGAGACAAAGATAATCCAAGAAAATAAAACTTTATTGTACATAGAGGATGACATGCGGGTCCCATTTAGCAGCAGCGGTCTCAACGTTTCAAATGCGGCTTGAGATCAAAAGAAAAAAGTAGCAGAAATTAGGGGTAAAAACTCCAACAAAGGAAAGCTTTACCGTTCATACAGGCTGACATGTGGGACCTATGAGCCAGCAGAGTCCTCAACGTTTCAAAGGCGGCAGGGATCAAAAGAAAAAGGAAATAGCCAAAAATCAGAGGGTGAAAAAAAACCCAAGAAAATGAACTTTTATAGTACATAGAGGATGACATGCGGGTCCCATGAGCCAGCAGGTTCTTCAACGTTTCAAACGTGGCATGAGATTGAAAGAAAAAGGCAAGTGACCAAATATCAGGATCCAAAAATAATTCAAGAAAAGAAACTTTTTTTTTGACATAAATACAGTGGGGAAGATCCCCACTGTGTCATTTTTCATTTTTCATATAATACATATGTACATCAGTTCTTGATACAAGGATTTATAAATGATCTAGCCAATCCTGCAAGCCCTCCTTAAGACTAGGCTTAATTTTGTGTCGAATAGTACTAATGCTTACTTTAAAGTGATCAAAACATGCTAAAAGATCTCTACTGTGATGCTCAAAGATGATATTATTTCTCTGTATCCAAATACTCCAGCAGCCTGCAATCAAAGCTTCCTTGAAATAAATATTATTTGATCTCCTCTGTCCATCTATCATCATGTTGATATGATCCATATCTTCATTCCATTCCATACCAATCTTCCACCAAAGATTTCTGCTAAAATCACAATGGAAGAAGAGGTGTTCCATCGTTTCAATTGCTTGATCATCACATAATACACATTTATTGCATTGCACATAAAATGATTTCCTTTCCATCATATCTTTAGTGTTTAGTCTGTCATGAGCCAATAACCAGAAGAAGAATTTTTGCTTCGGCAGACAGGCAGATGTCCATATCAATTTGAATGGTAGGGGTGCCAAGGGATGATTACATAATGTATTATATACCTTCTTAACAGAGTATGACTTTTCATTCATCGTCAGCTTCCATTGATCACGGGAATTCATATCATGACTGACTGACATAAGAATTTGACCAAATTCATTGCATTGTAAAGCAGCAATGCTTGACAGTGGAATATTAAATAGGTCATATATATCTTCCATGGCTATATTTCTTGCATCTTTAAGTGTCATCATCTTATCCTTAGAAAACGAGAACAGATGGGGAAATTTTTCCTTAAGTACCTGATCATACCATTTGTCATGCCATAAAAGGGTTGTCTGTCCAGCCCCAATATTACAGATTATCATATCCTTGAATGTACGTAGTAACCATTGAAGTACAGTCTTTCCACCAAAAGGACCCTTTCTGGTGATTTGCCTCAGGTAGTTTCCCATTCTGATAATATGCCGCCCAAACTAGATTGACCCATGGAATATCATGCTTGTTATAGAACTTATATAAATTTTTCATTTGTAATGCCTTGTTCTGCTGCCTCATGTCTAAAACACCAAGACCACCAGCTGTCTTGGGCATACAAACTTTCTCCCAACTAACCAGACATTTGCCAGATTTATGTATATATTTCCCTTGCCATAAAAATGTTCTACATGCTTTTTCAACATGATCAATATGAGTATAGTGGATCTTCATAGCACACATTGCATGATTCGGCATAGCAGCAATAACAGCTTTGATTGTAACCAACCTGGCACTATATGACATCATATTAGATAATCCAGATAGTCTTTTGTCAACTTTCCAGATCATAGGCATGAGATCATCTACTTTAGGTCTGGTAGTGCCCATCGGTAGACCAAGATATGTGAAAGGCATAGCTTCTATTTTACATCCAAATATTTGTGCAAGCTCCTGTGCCCTCTGTTGACTTGTATTAATAGGAACCATAGAGGATTTATGAAAATTTATTTTAAGGCCAGTACTAATGGTAAATTTCTCCAGAATTTCCTTCATAATGACAAGCTGAGTTGCTGTTGCAGGCATTATAAGCAATGTATCGTCTGCATATTGGATGACAGGATAGTCCTGACCATATGAGAAATCAAGTGGTAGCTCTAATATTCCTTCATGCCATGCTTGATTGATTATAATTTGTAACAGTTCAGCAGTAGTGACAAATAACAGTGGTGATAGGGGATCACCTTGCCTTACTCCTCTAATACATTTAATGCTTTTTCCCGGGACACCATTAAGTAGAACTGATGTGGATGCACTTGTCAGAATATTCTTGATCCATGCTATAAATCTTTCTCCAAATCCAAGATGCTTGAGCATAAAAACAATAGCAGAATAATCCACCATATCAAATGCCTTTTCAAAGTCCAGTTTGATAATCACAATTTCCTTTTTTGATTTGTGGCAAAGATGTAAATATTCAAACGACCAATTTAAGCAATCCTATATGGTTTTATTTTTAATGAAACCATACTGGTTCTTGTGCAAAATAGGAATGATAACTTTCTGCACACGATTAGCCACTAATTTTGTGATGATCTTGATAGCCATGCTGACTAGTGATATTGGTCGAAAATCATTAGCAGACATATGATTTGTAACCTTTGGTATTAAAGTGATATAAGCAGTATTGAGACTCTAAATATCCACTTCATTATTGTAAAATTTCCTACAGAGATCATAAATCTTTCCCTTGACAATATGATGAGGCCTAAGGCCACGTGTGTTGCCCGATCTCACGAATTGACCGAGGGAAAGGCGGGGGAGAGGAAGAACACGAAGAACACGGCGATGAACACGATGAACACACGCAAACACACACCAACCAGATACAATTCCGGTTTACTCCCGATAGCCCGAACCACTATCCCGATAGAATCTCTCAAGGGAGAGACACGCGGTAGAATCCCCGAGAGGAAGATCGGTATACGATCGGTGGAATCACACGAGTGAGAGACCGGTGGTAGAATCACAAGTGTGAGAGACTAATCATATAAGGAGTGCCTTGTACAATAGATTTGGGTAAATCTAAGGAGGGGTTTCCCTAATCCCAAAGGGATGGTGGAGGCATGAGCCTAGGTTCTCTCAAGTTCAACTCTTCCTAATGAAGGGGGAGGTGGGAGCCTATATATAGGGAGCCACTAAGGAGGGGTAGTTTAGGCATACAAAGAGCATAGTGGGATGGTTTATATTATGAGCTTCGTAGTGGGGACGGCGGTGTCGGCGTAGGCATGGCGACAGTGCCGTCTTCCTCCGGCGTCGAGCAGGTGGCAGTGCTGGCCATTCCGTGGCGGTAGTGCCGGCCTTCCTAGACGCATCTCCTTCTTCCGTCTTCTCTTCCATGCCTCCGTGATATCGGCCTTGCGTCCTCGGGTCTCCATGGCATCCTCCCTTCCCTCCGTACTTCGAGTTCCTATCATCGAGATGTGACGGAGTATGAAGTAGTATATCGTCCCAAATAGGCGATTCGAGGCACGCGTAAAGGAGAAGATTCACCTTTGCGTGCCGTCTTGGCGATGAAGCACATGATGCGGTGAAGACCGAAGGTCGCCCCGTATCATCTCCCCCCACTTGAAAAAGAGTCGTCCTCGACGATAAATCTTCATGAATGTGTAGAGGAGGTAGATGACACCAACGCTTGAATCTCCACTTGAAATTCATGTACCCTATCAATAGCACAAGAGAAGCAAGAGAACACTCAAAGCGTAGCCAATGTTCAATGTATTTAGGAAGAGGGCGCAAGTAGAAGGAGGTCACCTTATCAAAGTGTCGGTGTGCTCTCATTGAGAGATCTTGTGTAGTGGAAGTGTGCGGGCAAAACCACTCATTGGAACTCACTTGTATCATGCTCTCAAGAGCTCTTTTTGTCAACTCGTGCTCAATCGAGGTTGACATTGGAGTTTGGGTACCTACACACATGTTAGACAACAAGAAAACGTGTGTGCATGGTATATGAACACATCATCCATCATGATGCGCCATTTCTTTTGCACATCACCATTAGCGGTAAGCAAGATATTATAGTACACATGGTGAATGTGCGAGGAAAACTTCGAAACGTGATCAACATGGATATATGCAAAGTCTCCAAAATTTGAGAGAGCTATGGGGGCAATCTCATTTACAAGCATATTAACACTATTGCAAGCCAAGCATTGGAAAGAGAAATTGTTCATCATTTTGGTTGCATTAATGGGAGAATATTGCAAGCATGTAGCACAAAACATGTTCAACATTTGATCATTGTTATCGACAAACGTAGGGAAAGAGAAATTGTTCGGCAAGGTTGTCACAACACAAGCATTATCATCATCATTGCAAGCAACACATGGGAAAGAGAAATTGTTCGACATATTGCAAGCAATACGATAGAAATCGAAACACTCATAGCATGGCATGGTCAATGTGTCACAAGCAACTACTTCCACATGATCAAGAATGGTGGCATCACAAGTATCACAAGGGAAAGTGAAAGAAGCATATGACATAGCAATAGGATCATCCAACTCATGCAAGCACTCACAAATCATCATGTCCACTAGTGGGATCATGGCATCATCAACACCCATATAGGTACCTTTGTAGTCCCGCTCATATGAGTTAGGTGTTGTGGAAGTGGTAGGATTCATGCGGCCTCCATGTTCATCTTCAAGCAACAAGCATGGTGTGATATCATCATCTTCATGCACCATGTACATCTTCTCCATGATCGGCGTCTCGTCATCCATGGAACCTAATGAGACATAAGAGACCACACTAGAGGGAGAGGGTGAGTTGTTAGAAATCGAAATGGCCTCACATGACCTATCAACTACCACTCTCATCGCACTCGGTGTATCACTCATGCTCTCGAAGTGGAGGCACTCATCAAGCTCACATATAGTGGAGTCACTCATCTCACATATAGTGGAGTCCCTCATCTCACATATAGTGGAGTCCCTCATCTCCATGGCAATGGCGTCGTCGATGTCCGAGAACCTAGCAAAGAGGAAGACAACACAAGAGGAGTAGAGGTTAAGTTGTTAGAAATCGAAGTGTCCTCACTCGACTCATGGGGTATGTCACTCTTGCTCTCAAGGTGTTTGAAGTATGTGTGGCACTCAGCTTTATCTTTGGATGTCATTTGGGCTTCTCGAGCATCTAGCTCGGCGAAGTATGCTCTCATCTCGGCTTGTTCTTGTGGGGTCATCATGTATATCTCACTAGGATAGGTGTATATGTATGGTGGAAGGAAAACTACACAAGTATCCCACCTTTCAAGAAAGTATCGGAAAAATGGTTCAAGTCAAGAGCAAAGCCAAAATGTATCGGGGTTACTCACACACACACTCAAAGGCTAAGAACTCTATATGTGGTGGGTAAGGGGTGGATAGCAAACGAAAAGATCAACGGAAAAGTCTATTGTCAAATGTGGGTAAGATCCAAAGTCAAATGTCAAGAGTGGTGATCTATGTCAAGGAAACACGGAAACACACACGAGAAGATCAATGGGGTTAGCGCGACCAAGGAAGTGAGCAAGCGGTAAGATGGTCCTAACGAAGACTATATGCTCGGTGTCACGCCAACACAAGAGAGACCGTAGCTTGGTTGCACAAGATAGAAGCAACAAGATTTGCACAAGGGCCACTCTTCTCTTATCTCTCTTAGTGCTTAGAAGCTTTCGACTCCTTTGTATCGGTGGACACACACTTTTTTCTATTTCTTTTTCTTTTTCTCTTTTTTTCAATCTTTTTTTCTCTATGCTTAGAAGCTTTATTTTTCTCTATGTATATGTCACACTTTTTCTTTTGTGTATCTTTCTCACCGAGCTTGCTTCGGAGCTTTGCTCAACTCAACGCACACACACAAACCCTCTCCGGTCGTGACACTTGTGCAATGCTTCGCAACACTCGGAAAGCCACTCTCAATGGGATAGATACGCAAAGGAAGAAAACGGCTACAAGGGGTGAGGGCAAGTTATACCTATTGACGTTAGGCGGCGTCAAGCACACGAACTTGCGATGGCGAAGTGGTGGTGACGATGGTGTCGAAGATGCGCCGGGATCCGGGGTGCCGATGCCGGTGTCGCGGTGTTGATGTAGGCGCGGAAGCGGTTCTCACGGACCAAAGGCACTCCAAAACGGAAACCGGGCAAATTAAGTCAATGCCCGAAAAGTAGGGTCAAAACGAGCGGTCAAAAGTTGGGTTCCAAAAATCGTCAAAAATTAGAGATGGGCTATGTGGAGTATTTGGGGGATGCTGTTAAAATTTGGAATCAAACGGACGCCGGAAAGTTGTCAAAATTTGGGGCAAAAAGTGGAGTCAAAATTGGCCGAAATTTGGGTCAAAATCGTCAGATCCGGTCATGGGGCCGGTTGGACCGGATCCTGGACCGGACCGTCCGGTTGCCGCCTGGTTGGAGCCCGGTCCGAGCATTTTTTTTTGCGAGAAATCCGGCGCGGCGCCCGGTTTTGCTCCGGTTTCAACCGGGCCGTTCAGCGTTTCGTCCGGTCGACCGGGCGTGCGGCCGGCTTGGTTGCTGAGCTGGAGCTGGGCTGCTTTGCTGCGAGGCGAGTTGGCGCTGGGCTGATGCGTGCGCGCTGCTGTGTGTGGATGCAGGCGAGCTGCGTGTTGCAGAGGTGGCGCGGCTGGGCGTGCTTGGTGAGCTGGGTGGTAGCGTGCGTGGCTTGGGCCGGCGGGTGGGGAAGTGGAGCTTGGCTGGTGGGCGGGCAGAGGCGCGTGGCGCGTGGCGCGCGGCGGCTTGCTGGCGGCCTGGTGCGGTACGGCGTGGTAAGAGCAATTCCAATAACTAGATTTAGATGTGCGCCTTGGCGCACGATCCCGTAAAAATCGCGTAGATTTACATTTTGTATGACAACAATAGAAATAAGGTGTAAAAAATAATATATTTTTAGGTTCTACAAAATGAAGTCGGTAGAATGAAATTGGGTTAAAGCACACAAAATTATAAACAAAGTAGTAAAAGGTAATATAAACTTACTGGGCAGCAACCCTATTCAATTAACTTCAGAAGGAGCAGGGTTTCTTATGCTTCTCCTTCAGAAACATGTACACATAAGACTTGACGCAAGATCCCGTGAGACTCGTTTCAAGTGGGAAAATAATAATAAATATTTTTAGATTTTACAATGTAGAGAACCATACTAAATTACAAATAGAGCAACAAACATTTATATACAACCAAGGAACATGGGAAAAATATATTATAGCAAGTAAAAGTTGTTGATTCTGCCGAGAGCAACAAAAGCAAGGAAGGAACGCTAAAATCATCGCCTACATAGGAAATGCATTCTCGCAGCATGGTCTTTAGTGCTTGCATCACCAAGAGTTAACACCGCTGCAAATAAAAATATAAATTAACCAATAGTCAATTGGAATAACGAACCTATTCATGTTAAGATACATTAAAGAACATGTTTTGATGGCATACAGAAATATTCAAACCATTCAATTATTGAGAATTGGGCAGTTCATGGCAATGCAATACCATCTGTATTGAATAATAAAGGTACATGGCATTTACTAAGAAAATAGTGGCCATGCTATTAAGATTAAAGTTATACCACTTACTGCCATCAATTACGCATACACTTGAAATAACTGCTGATATCTTCAAGAACGCATCATGCACAAATGTACACAATTAATGCATTAATGCGAAGAGAAACATTTTTTAGATTTCTTATATCCTTTTAGCAGAGTTAGACGGCCGTTAGAGTCATGCAGATCGCAGTTGTCATCAAAGATGTCGGCTGACTGCTTACACCGTGAGGCAGCTAGTCATCTTCTGGCAGCTAGTTGTGCAGTAGAAACTATAGTGTGTGTTACCAGGGACATTTCTAAGAGACTTCAAAAATCATTGATCAACATTATTTTGAATTAAAGCTAGCCATACATGAGAGTACATACTATATGAGCAACAACCAACACTCATATGAAGGGAAAGGTTTCACGAATTCATACCATCAACTAATTATTTTAGCAGTTTGCTTCCGCTCAAAATATAAGAAAACTGTACACAGGGAAAAAGATAGACATTGCATAGGCAGCTGCACTTACAGTTAACTCCCCCAAACCTCTGCCCTGCCAACACTCCACTAATTAGCAATTTCTGCAGGTATGTTAACCTTCATGAATTTTGTGTATCAACAAATTGTGTTAGCAGTCCGCTTCCGCTTAAAAATGTCAAAAAAATAAATTGAACTGCAGAAAAGATAGATACTACATATAGGTAGCCGCACTTACATTGAGTTGTCCCAAATCCCTGCTCTGCCTGTAGCATCCTCCCTTTCCAATATTGATAACTGACCATCTATTTCGTATATGTCTTCGTAATTCACCAATGAGAAGAACTACCGGCCAAGAAAGAGAGTACATCAGTGCTGGATTAGAAAGAACGTAAGCATCACCAAATGAAGCAAAGCACATAAGCATAGAAAGGGGGGGGAAGCTCCAGAAGCAGTTCCTTTCCCCAGCCCTTATAATTTTTCCATGCGCGTTAAAATTTCTCCTCAAATCTGAAGTTTTCTTGCAAGTTTTACAGTTTTCTTCTCTAAGGATTTTTTCCCAACTCGAGGCATAGACCATGAACACCAAACAGAGAAAGCAGATACACAAATGATTTAACATGTAGATCCATGAACGAAGAAGTAGGAAGCTCACTTGTGCCAACACGCTCTCCGCTGTTGGGTGGCATCCTCCAGCCGCGAGGGTGGAAGAGGTGGAGGAGGCGAAGAACTTTATTTCATCAAAGCATCCACCTACAAGTTTCAAAAGAAAATGTACCAACTTAATAGCATATCCTTGTTACATAAAGAAATAATTTCCATCAACATATGCACATTTAAGGCAAGGATTAACTTAGAAAATATGGATTGAACACCTTTTTGAATAATATGTGGGGTTACTTACCCATGCTTTCATTCAAACTAACTGTTATCGAGATTGTGCAGGACACTGTTACTATAATTATTAACAAAGGATTACGTGAAATATTAAGAAACACTTGAGATGATATATAAATTAAGATATGTACCAGCATGTATAGAAAGAACAACAAAAGAGTTGTGAGTTACGCGGTGTAGATGAGAACTCTCGGCCTATGACTGAAGAGTGATGACATAGTAAACTGCAAGCAGTGTGTTTTTACAGAAAGCTTTTTCAAAATCTCATTACTAAAATTAGTACTCCCTCCGTTTCTAAAAAAGCTTCACAACTTTGTCTAGACAGAGATATATAGACATGTTTTAGCTATACATTCATCCGTATCTAGAAAAAGTTACAAAGCTTTTTAAGGAATGGAGGGAGTAGTATCTTCAAGCATGTAACTAATGTAAACTTTCTGATTGGGAGACACAGATCTTCCACAAGATACCCAGGCCATCCTCGGATACCAAGGCCTAGTTTCATGGGTTTCACAATCTTCCACAAGAAGGACCGGCTTACCATGCCAGAGTACCTGCATAAGTACACAGTATACATTTCGATTTGAAATAAGAAAGCAAGGTAATAAATAAATAGGCAAGGAAGGTTGTTATTCCACAATGTTATGCAACACAATATTGAGCGCCTGCAACGCCTACGCTGCTACGTCTACTGATAACTCAGCCATGAGCAGTATATATGGATTCATGTTTCACAACATTAAAAACATATGAAGTTAATTCTGCTTGCACCAAATCAAACTACCTCTTTAGGTACCATTATTTAACCACTTGGCATCAACACTGGCCCTAATAACCAAGAACTTTCACATGGGATAAGTAAGGAAAATACCATATTTGCAGGTATGGCCTGAATGTGATACATGAATGCAGTACAAACTGAGATGGCTAGCAGCAGCACATTGCGGGTGTGCACAGCCATGCAAAAGGTGCTTGCCTGAATCATAACCAGTAAGGCCATGGATCATCAGTCCAAGATTGCGGGTGTGCACAGCCTCAACAAATATGATGGCCACGGCAATACAGAGGATGGGAAACAGAAACACCCAGACTGTCTTGAAGAAACCAGAGAGAAGGCAGAAGAATTTCTAAACTCATAATGAATACATATAGCTATTAGCCGTATTGTTAGTTAGAGATGTATAAAAAGTTCAATCAAATTATTACAAGCATGAGGAAGAATTCTAATTTTTAGCACTCTGTAAACCAGACGGACACTGATGGTTTTAGTTAGCTAGGGGCTACATCCTCAAACAAAAAAGAAGAAACAACACTACAATAATGTTTTAAAAATAACGGGATGCACAGGAAAAATGGAAACACAATGCTACCATTTGATCGGACACACACAATATATATAACATTTATGTAGTTTGACTCTTGACTTTTGATTAGAAAGGTAGGATAAACTTTTGCAGTCCTGACTGTTGAGTATAGATTAAGAAACAAATCTCATCCAACCAAATATAATATAACCTGACTATACAGTTACAGTACTTTACTAATACATCCCTGAAGCAGCTTGCTCTTGGTGACTTAAATATGCTCGTACAAAATTAATCAATATGATCTGTAGTGACAATGCTCTGTAACAACTTCATAACGGGGGTGGTGTTTTGGAACATGGGAGCATATGCTCCCTCTATTTTGAAATGTATCTTACACATATTTTAAATTTAAAAAAAATTGAAACGAAAAATTAGCATGTACATCTTCTCGTGCTACACGCTCACCAAGTTGTTTCATAAAAAATCGACTTGTCATGTGACGTGTGTAAAAAAGACAAAAGTCACAGCTGAAAATAATGCTTTTCACACGATAAGTTTTCTCTTTTTACGTAGACCACAAAAAATATTAGTTTTTCGTGAAACTTGACGAACGAACATATATTATGAAGATATACATGTAAAAATTTTTGTTAAAATTTTTCTACATTTCAAAATATGATTTTTTGGTAGAGGGAGCATACGCACCCGGGAGCCGAATTGAATTTCCGCTTCATAACTCTAAAAAAGGTTAAGTTCATAATTTGTGGTCAAGCATCTACTCACCTCAGCACAAATTGTTAGACACTATATACCCTCTAAACCAACTTAGTTGGGCCCAAGCCACGGTTTATTGTTGCCAGCAAATCCTAGACGGCATCTGAACATGGAAAAAAATGGTATGGGCAAATTAACGGATCAGCAATAAAGGTAATTACTTCTCGCAGAATCATGGCTAGTATACCTGGAGCATCCTAAATTAATATTACAGATTAGCATTTCAATATATTTCTGATGACGTGTTTTAATTTCAGTATTTCACTTGCCTTAAAAACGGAAACAATCATAAGAACAAACGCCAAAAACTGACCACTGGCTTGACACATGATGCAAAACAGTATACAAGAAACATAGATATGCAATACGAGCAGGCCTTAACATCTGACTTCTTCTTTCTTTGCAACCTAGCTCATGATAGTGGTAGAAAACCCACAAAGTCTTGAAAATAAAATATTCTACTCCCACACATGGTTTAACATGTTAGCCACTGCCACCCAGGTTAAGCTTTTGGATATATCACTTAAATCTCACAATAACGAAACGAGTGCCACATACATGAACTCATAGTCTGCACGGCTGCTTTCCTCTTACACCAGATTTTGAATAAAATCCTAGTTGGTGCTTCTCTGCTTTTTAGTGCTTCTTGTAAATCATGAAATTATAATTTCCCCCCTCCGGTTTGGTCCTTCAGTATATGAAGCAGTTCTTATTCCCTCAATTTTTAATCTGTTAATGTCTATTAAGTATCCTCCTCGGAAATCTTAAGTTTCTTGCAGGTTTTATAGCTGGCTTATTCAGTAAGTATGAAGTAAGTAAAAATCTGAAAGGAAGCGGAATGCTGATGTAAATGGTTGCAATGATACACATTACCATGGTCCCTTTGTTGGCTGCAAATTCATACTTTCCATCTATCTTGCCTGATGTAAATGGTTTGATGCAAACGATTCCAAGGATATTCTAGAACCAAACACAATTCTTGAGTTGACAAAGCTATAAGCTACAATAAAAGTAGTGTATCTCGAACCAAACATACCTTGAGGAGAATAGCATTGCAGGACTTCTCCGCAATCGCCTTTGCAACCCTCTGCATGAAAGAGTGAAATAAACTAATGATGATCAGCAAGGAAAATGAAAAGATAAAGAAAATGCATCTCAAAAAAGATAGAGCATACAATTGGGTTGGCAGAGCAGACAAAGACCCACAGATTATTACTTTATTTCCATATAAACAGGGAATGAAAATGTTTCAACTTTTGCTGGGTCTGCAAATTTCAGGTACCGTCTGGTAGACAAATTTCAGAATTTCTATATGCTAGACAGTCTGGTAATTTTGTTAATCCAATAGAAAATCTAATCCCATGAAAACAAAAAATAGCACATCCTAGTAATAATATTCATAATAACTCACCACTTTGTAATCGATCCCTGCCTCCTCTACTAAAACATGCAATGCGATTTAACCATGGAGAGAGCCCAGAAAACTCATCACTGTGGTAATCGATGGTCATGTGGTTCGCCAGCTCCTGTACAAAAACAAAACCAATCCATATCAGAGCAACGCAGCCCTATATCCTAAGCCAGCCCCAAAAAAAACAAACAGAAGCCATCCGCGCACTCACCATAGGAACGAGCGGAGGCCGCGACGACAACAACGACACGGTAGGATGGGTGACGGCGACGGCAGGTCTAATCCTCCACATCAGGCGCCCGCTTCCATGTGAGTTCATCCATGCCTCCCAAGGTTGGACGGCCAAAAGGCCTAATCCCACCTCACTGCCGCTCTCCCCCGCGCTGCCTCCTCCCACAAGCTGCGGCTAGTGCTCGCCGGAGGGCAAGCTGCGCAACAGCATCTCCAACAATCTGCACCTGCTCTCCAATTTCCTCAGTCATCTTAGCATAGTGAACCCAGTCATCATGATCAAATGGGTCCTCAATCGGGAAAATTGGGTATTCATCAGCAAATATCTCCAGATATATTCTATATCTGGGAGCCATCATTGTTCTGCAACAAGCAAAAGAATGACCAAACATTGACAATCAAAATCAAAATAAGCTTACAACTTTAAACTGACATTACCTCTTTCTTGAAGTTAAGATCATAGGTTTGATCCTTCTCGCCATAGAATTCAAAAGTTTCATTCAAATGGAAACCTAGTATGCCAGACAGAATAATATATCATCAATACCAAATATTTAGAAATAATGGTGGCATACTCATTAAAATAAATTTAACATGATGCAAGTTCAAGATACCTTGCCAATATATTCTGTGGGTATACATGTTTATCTTTATTTGGCTTCCTGCTTATCATCAACGGCGACATCATTTTCTTTTCGGCGTCCACGGTGGCGCGTTCTTTCTCGTCCTCCTCGGTCTTCCAGTCCCAAATCCAATTAAGCTAGAGAAACGATACATACAAATACATAAATTAAGCAAATGAATAATCTACACAGGAAATACAATTAGGCAAGAAATTAGCACCACAAAGAATTTTATACTAACATCCCTCATGGGAAAAGAAACAAACTGAGGTCAAAAGGGGTGAAGCCATACCTATTGTCCATCCACTATAACAAGACCAATTGGTAAGCATCATATCTACATAGAGAAAAAACTAAACCGTGAGGGGAAGCCTCCATACCTTGGAGATCTGCAACACAAAGAAGGGGAACCAGAGAGAGGGGTGGGGAACCTGAATATTGGTGGATGGAGCTGCAGTTTGATGTCCAACGGGTTGGAAGCAACAACAGTGCCACCAGAAGACCACGCTCTTGTCTGATCCCCCGCAGCAGTCCTCCACTTCCCAGTGTGCTCCTCCATGGGTCAGCCATGGCTTCAAGCTAGAGGAGGCAGAGCTCAAGGGGACAAAGATAGCAGCAGTGTGGAGGTTGAGGCTCGGGGAGAGGAAGGGAGATGGAAATCTGGAGAGGGGGTCGACCCTAGGTCGTGGAGGCTGGGGGTTGGAGACGATGTTTGGGAGGGGGAGAAGGATTGACGGCCAGGGAGGTGGAGGCGCAGCCGCCGCTGCCGAGGAGCTCGTGAGGAGAAAGGGAGGCGGAGGCAGAGGCCAGGAAGATGATGGCTGCACAAGATCTGAAGCGGCTCACCTACTGATGGCGACGACATGGTCTTCCCGGCAAGCAGCACGGACGGAGGCGGCCTGAAATCGGCCCGTCTATGGCTGGCTTGAGCAGAACTGGCGGCGCGCTCCTGCTGGCCGGCGGTCATCCATGGAGGCGGAGCGGCGTGGAGGCTGGGGGCTGGAAACGAGCGTGGGAGAGGAGAAGTGCGGGCGCCCAGGAGGCGGAGCGGCGCCGCGAGACGCGCGAGGAGGAGACGCGAGGGGATTGGGGAGCAGCTGCGTGCGAGACGATTGGGTGGGCAGGGTTCGCACGACCACCGATGAAAAGGTCGAAACTACCCCCTATCAACCCCGCGCGGAAAGATATTTTGCAGGGCCACGCGCGAGGCGAGACGCGCCCCCGAAACGAGCCGCAGTGACTGACGCGCGGGCCTGACCGTCCGTAGGACCCAAACGCAGCCAGATGCGGGTAGGTAAGGGCCATTGCATGGATTTCTCTAGCGTGAAGGATCGACAGGGTAAAAAACGCAGCCAACCACTTCTGCCAGAAACGGACGGGTGAGATCGAATGTTGACCAGCCACAGTAAAAATCCGACGGTTCACATGCTTTGATCGCTGTGAATCCCCCATGGGGGGGCATCTATTATACCTTTAGATATAGCCAGCTGCTGGCTATAAGTCAAGTGTCATGTCATCTATAGCTAACTTAGAGCCAACATATACAATAGTGAGCTATAAAAGTGTAGTACTTTTATAATACATGGCCCACCTTTAGTCTCACATAGTGCCTAGGAGCACGTGCTAGAGCTGGCTATAAGATAAGAGCCCCTCTTCTCTCTCCTAATCTCTCTCCTCCAACTAAGCAAATTTATAATATTTTATCTCTTATAGCCAGCTGACTGTACCTTATTGTACTTGCTCTAAGGGAGCAGGGAGTGGCGAGCTGCGCGCGGGGCGGGCCTGGCCTGGGTGGCGGCAGCGTTATGCGCGCGCGTCAAGGTGGCCAAGGCGCTGGCGAGTTGCTGCGCTGCGGCGGCCCGTGGCCTTGCGGTGGAAATGCGGAGCAGAGCAGCGCACTGGCCGGGTCGAGCGGGTGCAGCGGCGGCAAATCGAGCGCTGCTGGCGAGTCAGAGGCGAACTGGAGCTGCAGGAGGTCAACACGGGGGACTCGTGGAGAAGAAGCTGTTCTTGACAGAAAACGGACCGAAATCGCTCAAATTCGCGTCAAATTGAGAGAAATTGGAGGGGGGAAGATGGGGGAAACAAAGATCAACACAAGCAACACCAGATCCGTGGACCAAAACCACAAAAAACGCAACAAATTCGGAGATCAATTTTCGAGCTATTTTTTGGGGCAATTTTTGGGGAAAATTTTTGGGCGAAAATTGGAGAGATTTGGGGTCAAATTCGTGGCAACCTTTGCTCGGTACCATATGATGAGGCCTAAGGCCACGTGTTGCCCGATCTCACGAATTGACCGAGGAAAGGCGGGGGAAGGGAAGAACACGAAGAACACGGCGATGAACACGATGAACACACGCAAACACACACCAACCAGATACAATTCCGGTTTACTCCCGATAGCCCGAACCGCTATCCCGATAGAATCTCTCAAGGGAGAGACACGCGGTAGAATCCCCGAGAGGAAGATCGGTATACGATCGGTGGAATCACACGAGTGAGAGACCGGTGGTAGAATCACAAGTGTGAGAGACTAATCATATAAGGAGTGCCTTGTACAATAGATTTGGGTAAATCTAAGGAGGGGTTTCCCTAATCCCAAAGGGATGGTGGAGGCATGAGCCTAGGTTCTCTCAAGTTCAACTCTTCCTAATGAAGGTGGGAGCCATATATAGGGGGAGGGTAGTTTAGGATACAAAGAGCATGGTGGGATGGTTTAGATTATGAGCTTCGTAGTGGGGACGGCGGTGTCGGCGTAGGCGTAGGGCCGTCTTCCTGCCGCCGTCAGCATCAGGCCGTGCTGGCTTGGCGCCGGTATCGAACTCTTCGCATCTCTCTTCTTCCGTCTTCTCTTCCATGCCTCCGTGATATCTCCCTTGGCATCCTCCTTGTTCGTCGTTCCTATCATCGAGATGTGACGAGTATGAAGTAGTATATCGTCCCAAATAGGTGATTCGAGGCACGCGTAAAAGAGAAGATTCACCTTTGCGTGCCGTCTTGGCGATGAAGCACATGATGCGGTGAAGACCGAAGGTCGCCCCGTATCACAATATGCCAATATTTTTTCATAAATCTCCCATTAAAACCATCAGGCCCTGGCACTTTATCATTTGGCATGTGTTTGATAACTTCATCAATCTCTTCATTAGTAAATGGGGCTTCCAAGCATGATAGATCATTATTCGGGATCAAATCATTCAGATCAAACATCATGTTTGTGTTATTGATATTTCCCAATCTCTGCTTGAAAGCTTTCCATAAAATAGCTGCCTTACAAGAAAAGAAACTTGATTGTACATAGAGTATGACATGCGGGTCCCATTTAGCAGCAGCGGTATCACCGTTTGAGAGGCGGTAGGGGATCGAAAGAAAAAGGCAAGTGACCAAATATGAGGTGCCAAAAAAATCGAAAAGAAAGTTTTATAGTACATAGAGGATGACATACGGGTTCCATGAGCCAGAGGTTCCTCAACGTTTCAAACGTGGCATGAGATCGAAAGAAAAGGCAAGTGACCAAATATGAGGTGCCAAAAAATCGAAGAAAAGAAAGTTTTATAGTACATAGAGGATGACATACGGGTCCCATGAGCGCAGGTTCCTCAATGTTTCAAACGTGGCATGAGATCGAAAGAAAAAGGCAAGTGACCAAATATCGGAGCCAAAAATAATTCAAGAAAAGAAACTTGATTGTACATAGAGGATGACATGCGGGTCCCATTTAGCAGCGGTATCACGGTTTGAGAGGCTGCACGGGATCGAAAGAAAAGGCAAGTGACCAAATATCAGGAGCCAAAAATAATCCAAGAAAAGAAATTTTATTGTACATAGAGGATGACATGCGGGTCCCATTTTGCGGCGGTCTCAACGTTTCCAAGGCGGCACGGGACCAAAAGAAAAATGAAGTAGCGAGAAATCAGGGGTGAAAAAATCCAAGAAAACGATTTCAATTGGGCTGCATCGGACATCTGGGCCTTCGAACTATCTGCTTGGGCCTTTTGACTCGTACAATTTTAGCCCACTCCAAAACAGGATAGTTCGGATTTTTCTAAAAAAATAGGAAAGTCCTATGCTTCGCAAAAACAAAAAACAAGGAGATTCAACATATAAATTTGTTTATGTAAAAATAAAGATTTAATTTATCCGTTTGAAATAGCTCGGAGCGCAATACACCGTTTATTGTCTGCAAAATAATCAAGATATCACATGTTTCTTGTACGGGAGGAGGTGACATCGGGACCCATGAGCAGCGTCGTCAACGTTTTAAAGGCGGCGGGGATGGAAAGAAAAAATAAACCAAAAATTTGTTGGTAAAAAATCCAAGAAAAGGAACATTTTCGAGCGAGAGGATGTCATGCGGGACCCATGAGCAGCAACATCCTGTTTATTTTGTTGAGACACATGTAGCAGCGTCCTCAACGTTTTAAAGGCGAGATCAAGAAAAAGAAAAAAAAAAATCATTAAACAAAATCCAAGAAAAGAAACATTACCGTTTCGAGAGGATGACATGCGGGACCCATGAGGGCGGCATCCTCAACGATTCCAAGGCGGGGATCAAAGAAAAAAAGGAAATATCCAGAAATTAATTAGGGGTTCAAAATAAATCCATCAAAGGAAACTTTTATTGTTCATAGGGGATGACATGTGGGACCGACCTGCCAACAACGTCCTCATCGTTTCAAAGGGGGCAGGAGATCAAAAGAAAAAGGCAATAGCCATTAGGGTCAAAAATAACTCCAAGAAAGGAAACTTTTATTGTTCGTAGAGGATGACATGCGGGACCCATGAGCCAAGAACACTCAACGTTTCAAAGGCGGCATGAGATCGAAAGAAAAAGGCAAGTGACAAAATATCAGGAGCCAAAGATAATCCAAGAAAAGAAACTTTATTGTACATAGAGAATGACATGCGGGTCCCATTTAGCAGCAGCGGTCTCAACGTTTCAAATGCGGCTTGAGATCAAAAGAAAAGAAAGTTGATTGTACATAGAGGATGACATGCGGGTCCCATGAGTGCAGCTACTCAACGTTTCCAAGGCGGCGGGGGTCAAAAGAAAAGGAAATAGCCAAAAATCGGAGGGTAAAAAATCCAAGAAAAGAAAGTTTTATAGTACATAGAGGATGACATGCGGGTCATGAGCCTGCAGGTTCCTCAACGTTTCAAACGTGGCATGAGATCGAAAGAAAAAGGCAAGTGACCAAATATCAGGAGCCAAAATAATTCAAGAAAAGAAACTTGATTGTACATGGAGGATGACATGGGGGTCCCATTTAGCGGCAGTATCACCGTTTGAGAGGCGGCGGGGATCGAAAGAAAAGGCAAGTGACCAAATATCGGAGCCAAAAAATCCATGAAAAGAAAGTTTTACATAGAGGATGACATGTGGGTCCCATTTAGCAGGCGGTATCACCGTTTGAGAGGCGGCGGGGATCGAAAGAAAAAGGCAAGTAACGAAATATCAAGCCAAAAATAATCCAAAAGAAAGTTTTAAGTACATAGAGGATGACATGCGGGTCCTATTTAGCATCAGCGGTATCGCCGTTTGAGAGGTGGGGGATCGAAAGAAAAGGCAAGTGACCAAATATGAGGTGCCAAAAAAATCCAAGAAAAGAAAGTTTTATAGTACATATAGGATGACATGCGGGTCCCATTTAGCGAGCGGTATCACCGTTTGAGAGCGGCGGGGGATCGAAAAAGGCAAGTGACCAAATATGAGGTGCCAAAAATAACTCCAAGAAAAGAAAGTTGATTGCTCATAGAGGATGACATGCGGGTCCCATTTAGCAGCGGTCTCAACATTTCCAAGGCGGCATGGGATCAAAAGAAAAAGGAAGTAGCGGAAATCGGGGGTCAAAAAAAATCCAAGAAAAGAAAGAATTTTGGTTCATAGAGGATGACATGCGGGACCCATGATCCTGCATCGTAAACGGCTCGACCGGAGAGCGTTGAACGAGATGGCGCGATCGAGAAAAAACAATGCTAGAGAGGATGCCTGGGCCCTACATCCCTGGGGTGCGGATTTGCGTTGACTCGCCGGCGAACCCGAGAATTCGTGATGCACCACGTCCGGGCCACCATACACGACGTTTTGGCCGCTTTCGTCGGGCTAGGTGGCCTAAAAACGAGAAAAAAAGTTTTGACATGCACCACGGAGAGACCAAAAATCGTCGGCCATGGTGCACCAGCAACCACGGCGCGACTTCAACTTCGTCGGCCATGGCAACTTTTCTTGTAGTGGTTTTTAAGCTATTTTCCCATGAGCTATATATTGCAAAGACAAAGGAATGAAATTTTAAAGGTAGCACTCAAGTAATTTAATTTGGAATGGCAGAAAAATACCACATATAGGTAGTTATGGTGGACACAAATGGCATGGGTTTTGGCTCAAGGTGTTTGGATGCACGAGAAGCATTTCCTCTCAGTACAAGGCTTTGGCTAGCAAGGTTGTTTGAAGCAAACACAAGTATGAACATGTACAGCAAAACTTACACAAGAACATATTGCAAGCATTATAAGACTCTACACTGTCTTCCTTGTTGTTCAAACACTTTTACCAGAAAATATCTAGACCTTAGAGAGACCAATCATGCAAACCAAATTTTCACAAGCTCTACAGTAGTTCTCCACTAATAGATTCAAACTACATGATGCAAGAGCTTAAAAATGATCTATGAGTGCTCAAAACAATTGCCAAGTATCAAATTATTTATGACCATATGAAGCATTTTCTGATTCCAACCAAATAGCAATCAACGAAGCAGTTTTAGCCTTCGCCATGAACATTAAAGTAAGACTAAGAACACAAGTGTTCAAATGAAAAAGCGGAGCGTGTCTATATCCAATACAAGAATTGTGGGATCCAAATTTATTCAAACAAAAACAAAAACAAAAACAAACAGACGCTCCAAGTAAAGAACATAAGATGTGATGGAGTAAAAATATAGTTTCACTAGAAGTGACCTGATAAGTTGTCGATGAAGAAGGGGATGCCTTGGGCATCCCCAAGCTTAGATGCTTGAGTCTTCTTGAAGTATGCAGGGATGAACCAGGGCATCCCAAGCTTAGACTTTTCACTCTTCTTGATCATATTGTATCATCCTCTTCTCTTGACCCTTGAAAACTTCCTCCACACCAAACTTTAAGCAAACTCATTAGAGGGTTAGTGCATAATCAAAAATTCACATGTTCAGAGGTGACATAATCATTCTTAACACTTTTGGACATTTCCCAAGGCTACTGAAAGTTAATGGAACAAAGAAATCCATTCAACATAGCAAAAGAGGCAATGCGAAAAAAAAGGCAGAATCTGTCAAAACAGAACAGTCCGTAAGACGAATTTTTCTGAGGCAGTTAACTTGCTCAGATGGAAAAACTCAAAACTAATGAAAGTTGCGTACATATCTGAGGATCACGCACGTAAATTGGCAGATTTTTTGATTCTTCTACAGAGAGAAGGACGCGAATTCGTGACAGACAGCAAATCTGTTTCTGCGCAGAAATCCAAATCTAGTATCAACCTTACTATAGAGACTTTACTTGGCACAAAAACATGATAAGGAGAGGTTGCTACAGTAGTAACAACTTCCAAGACTCAAAAAAACAGTAGTAAAAATCAAACCATGGGTTATCTCCCAAGAAGTGCTTTTCTTTAACGCCTTTCTAGGCGCAGAAAGTGCAAATCAAGTAACATCAAGAGAAGAAGCATCAACATCATAATTTGTTCTAATAAAAGAATCAAAATGCAACTTCATTCTCTTTCTAGGGAAGTGTTGAGAGGGAATTGATACTTAATATTTCCTTCTTTCATATCAATAATAGCTCCAATAGTTCGAAGAAAGGGTCTTCCCAAAACAATAGGACAAGATGCATTGCATTCAATATCCAAGACAACAAAATCAACGGGGACAAGGTTATTGTTAACCGTAATGCGAACATTATCAATCCTCCCCAAAGGTTTCTTTATACAATTATCAGCAAGATTAACATCCAAATAATATTTTTTCAATGGTGGCAAGTCAAGCATATCATAAACTTTCTTAGGCATAACAGAAATACTTGTACCAAGATCACATAAAGCATTACAATCAAAATCATTGAGTTTCATCTTAATGATGGGCTCCCAACCATCTTCCAACTACCTAGGAATAGAAGCTTCAAGTTTTAATTTCTCTTCCCTAGCTTTAATGAGAGCATTTGTAATATGTTTTGTAAAGGCTAAATTTATAGCACTAGCATTAGGACTTCTAGCAAGTTTTTGTAAGAACTTAATAACTTCAGAGATATGACAATCATCAAAATCTAAACCATTATGATCTGACATTCTGAAAAATTTCAGCACTATTATCACAAACAGTTTCAGCAGCAATTTTGCACGCTTTGTACTAGGAGTAGAAACATTGCCAACACCAATTATTTTACCATTGATAGTAGGAGGTTTAGCAACATGTGAAGAATCAACATTACTAGTGGTGGTAATAGTCCAAACTTTAGCTACATTATTCTCTTTAGCAAGTTTTTCTTTTTCTTCTCTTTCCCACCTAGCATGCAATTCAGCCAACATTCTAATATTATCATTGATTCGAACTTGGATAGCATTTGTTTTAGCAAACTTAGTATCTTTAACTTCATCAGGCATAACTTTCAGTTTTAAAAGATCAACATCAAGAGCAAGACTATCAACCTTAGAAGCAAGAACATCAATTTTACCAAGCTTTTCCTAAACAGTTTTATTAAAAGAGTTTGTGTACTAATAAATTCTTTAAGCATGACTTCAAGACCAGAGGGTACACTCTTATTATTGTTGTAAGAATTACCATAGGAATTACCATAACCACTACCATTATTAGAAGGATATGGCCTATAGTTATTGTTACCATAATTATTCCTATAAGCATTGTTGTTGAAATTATTATTTTTAATGAAGTTCACATCAACATGCTCTTCTTGAGCAACCAATGAGGCTAAAGGAACATTATTAGGATCAATATGAGATCTACCATTAACAAGCATAGACATAATAACATCAATCTTATCACCCAAAGAAGAGGTTTCTTCAACAGAATTTACCTTCTTACCTTGAGGAGTTCTTTCAGTATGCCTCAAGTAATTGATCATCATATCATCAAGAAGCTTTGTTGCGGCGCCCAAAGTGATGGACATAAAGGTACCTCCAGCTGGATCCAATAGGTTCCTTGAGGAAAAATTCAATCCTGCATAAAAAGTTTGGATGATTATCCAAGTAGTTAGTCCATGGGTAGGGCAATTCTTTACCAAAGATTTCATTCTCTCCCATGTTTGAGCAACATGTTCATTATCTAATTGCTTAAAATTCATAATGCTACTTCTCAAAGATATAATCTTAGGAGGATAATATTTACTAATAAAAGCATATTTACATTTAGTCCATGAATCAATACTATTCTTAGGCAAAGATAGCAACCAATCTTTAGCTCTTCCTCTTAAGGAGAAAGGAAACAATTTCAGTTTTATAATATCACCATCTATATCCTTATACTTTTGCATTTCACAAAGTTCAACAAAATTATTAAGATGGGGAGCATCATCATCATTACTAACACCAGAAAATTGCTCTCTCATAACAAGATTTAGTAAAGCAGGTTTAATTTCATAAAATTCTGCTGTAGTAGCAGGTGGAGCAATAGGAGTACTTATAAAATCATTATTATTTGTGCTAGTGAAATCACATAACTTAGTATTTTCAGGAGTGTTCATTTTAGCAGTAATAAAAATAAACTAAGCAAACAGAATAGAGTAAAAACAAGTAACTAATTTTTTGTGTTTTTGATATAGCGAAAGCAAGACAGAAAATAAAATAAAGTAAAGCAAGACAATAAACAAAGTAAAGAGATTGGATGTGAGAGACTCCCCTTGCAGCGTGTCTTGATCTCCCGGCAGCGCCGAAAAACTTGATAACGCGTGAAGCACACGAGTTGGGAACCCCAAGAGGAAGGTGTGATGCATACGGCAGCAAGTTTTCCCTCGGTAAGAAACCAAGGTTATCGAACCAGTAGGAGATAAAGGCCACGTGAAGGTTGTTGGTGGAGAGTGTAGTGCGGCGCCAAGTGATTCGGCGCCAACGTGGAACCTGCACAACACAATCACGGTACTTTGCCCCAACTTAACAGTGAGGTTGTCAATCTCACCGGCTTGCTGAAAATAAAGGATTAAACGTATGGTGTGGAGAATGATGTTTGTTTGCGAAGAACAACAAAGACCAGAGATTGCAGTAGATTGGATTTCAGATGTAAAAGAATGGACCGGGGTCCACGGTTCACTAGTGGTGTCTCTCCAATAAGATAAATAGCATGCTGGGTGAACAAATTACAGGTGGGCAATTGACAAATAAAGATTCATATACATATCATGATGATCACTATGAGATTTAATCAGGGCATTACGACAAAGAACATAGACCGCCATCCGCATGCATCTATGCCTAAAAAGTCCACCTTCGGAGCAGCATCCTTCCAGTATTAAGTTGCAAACAACATACAATTGCATTAAGTATGGTGCGTAATGTAATCAACACAAATATCCTTAGACAAAGCATTGATGTTTTATCCCTAATGGCAACATCACATCCACAACCTTAGAACTTTCTATCACTGTCCCAGATTCAATGGAGGCATGAACCCACCATCGAGCATAAATACTCCCTCTTGGAGTTACAAGTATCAACTTGGCCAGCCTCTACTAGCAACGGAGAGCATGCAAGAACATAAACAACACATATATGATAGATCAATAATCAACTTGACATAGTATTCCATATTCATCGGATCCCACCAAACACAACATGTAGCATTACAAATAGATGATCTTGATCATGTTAGGCAGCTCACAAGATCTAAACATGATAGCACAAGAGGAGAAGACAACCATCTAGCTACGCTATGGACCCATAGTCCAAGGATGAACTACTCACGCATCACGGAGGCGGGCATGGTGATGTAGAGCCCTCCGTGATGATTCCCCTCTCCGGTGCTGGAGGCGATCTCCTGAATCCCCGAGATGGGATTGGCGGCGGCGGTGTCTCTGGAACTTTTTCCGTATCGTGGCTCTCGGTACTAGGGTTTTGCGACGGAGAGTTTAAGTAGGCGGAAGCGGAGTCGGAGGAGGCGGGGGGCCACACCATAGGGTGGCGCGGGCCCCTTGGCGCGCCGCCCTATGGTTAGGGCACCTCGTGGCCCCTCTCCTCTCTTCGGTCAAGCTCCGTGGAAAAATAAGACCGTGGGCTTTTGTTTCATCCAATTAGAGAATATTTCTGTGTAGGATTTACGAAACCAAAACAGAAACAGCGGCGCTTCGGCATCTTGTTAATAGGTTAGTGCCGGAAAATGCATCAAAACATCATAAAGTGTGAACAAAACTTGTAGGTATTGTCATAAAACTAGCATGGAACATAAGAAATTATAGATACGTTGGAGACGTATCATCGCCGCCGCCAAGGAGGGCCGCCTACGCCTCGGCCTCCTCCTCCCACCATTGCTTCTTCGCCGACGGAAGTGGTAGGCGAGGCGTCCTCCTCCTTGACGCGGGAGCAGCGGCCCGACCCCGTCGTCCGACGAGCCGGAGCAGAGAGGCGCTGGCCGTCGCGTGACGACGCTTCGAAGGAGGTGCGGGCGCGGCCGAGCGCGTGCGCCCGATGACGGACGATCCCGTGCGCGAGGTTCCGGACGCTGCGGTCCGTTCGGCGCCCTCTGCGTTGCCCGCGGACGCGTGGACGGTAGCCGTACTCCCGAAGCGTGCGGTCGACGTCGCGCCCGTACCACCAGGCACGGCGGCCGACGTTGTTGAAGCGGCCGCCGGAGGGATTGTCCATCCGCGCGATCTCTTCGACGCGCTCGGTAATGAAGCGCTCTTCCCAGTCCGGGCTGTCGATGGCATTCTCCGGGCGGCTCCTATCATCCGGCGTCATCGAGGCCCGCCATTCCCTTGCGAGGGCCCGCATCTGTGCTCCTCGCGGCGGTAGCGGCGGCACGGCGAAGCCGCTGTTGGAGACGTGTCAGCCGTGCGGCAGCTGGAACTGTACTGGCACGGTGGCTATCACAAGGAAAGAGATCTCGGGTATAGAGATAACCGAGGCACGCGGAGACGAGGATGTATTTTCGTGTTCCCTTCCTTTGCAAGAAGGTACGTCACGTTTGGAGGATTCCCCGCGCCACGAAGGCTCACCATATTCTCCAAGCCACACCCACGAAGGATAATGTCCCTTTCCTTATGGTTAGCTTTTCCTCCGCTCCGGAGATGGCAAGCTCCACAACCACTTCATAAGCTCCACGAAGGAGAAGCCCGGGCCTCTTCACAATCTTCCTTGAAGAGATCACCGGAGCACCATGATACGTCTCCAACGTATCTATAATTTCTGATGTTCCATGCTTGTTTTATGACAATACCTACATGTTTTGTTCACACTTTATGATGTTTTGATGCGTTTTCCGGAACTAACCTATTGACGAGATGCCGAAGTGCCTTCTGTTTTGTTTGGTTTGAAATCTAGTGAAATATTCTCGGGAAATCAACGCCCAACACCTTATTTTCACGGAAGCTTCCGGAACACCGAGAGGGACGGAGGGGGCCACGGGGCCCACACACTAAGGCGGCGCGGCGGGGGGGCGCCGGCTGTTGTGTGGGCCCAGTAGCCCTTCCGACTCAGCCTCTTCGCCTATTTAGTCGTCCCGACCTAAATCCTCGACCCCGTTCGACGAAACAGAAAAAACCATCCGAGCCACGCCATCGCGAAACTCCAATTCGGGACGAAGTCTGTTCGGCACCTAGGACCGATTGCCCGGAGCCATCTCCATCGACACGCCGCCATCTCCATCGCCATGTCTCCCATGATGAGGAGGAGTAGTTCTCCCCAGGGTGAGGGCTCCCGTAGCTATGTGGTTAATCTCTCTCTGTTCAATACAATGATCTCATGAGCTGCTTTACATGATTGAGATCCATATGATGAGCTTTGTATCGCTACTAGTTATGTGCTACTCATGTGATGTTATTAAAGTAGTCTATTCCTCCTGCATGGTGTAAAGGTGACTAGTGTGTGCATGTGGTTCTTGTCGTAGATTATGATCATGATCTCTCGTAGATTGTGGAGTTAATTATCATTATGATAGTATTGATGTGATCTATTCCTCCTTTCATAGTGTAATGTGGACAGTGTGTGCGCTATGTTAGTTCTTGGTTTATTTTGCAATGATCTATTATGCTCTAAGGTTACTTAAACATGAATATCGAATGTTGTGGAGCTTGTTAACTCCGGCATTGAGGTTCGTGTAATCCTACGCAACGAATGATGTTCATTATCAAACAAGAGTGTGTAGTGAGAAGAAGTATTTATTATGCGATCAATGTTGAGAGTGTCCACTAGTGAAAGTATGATCCCTAGGCCTTGTTTCCAATACTGCAAACACCGCTTACTTACTGTTCGTTGCATGTTTACTCGCTGCCATATTTTATTCAGATTACTATTACCACTCATATACATCCATACTACTTGTATTTCACTATCTCTTCGCCGAACTAGTGCACCTATACATCGACAAGTGTATTAGGTGTGGTTGGGACACAAGAGACTTCTTGTATCGTGATTGCGGGGTTGCTTGAGAGGACTATCTTTGACCTCTTCCTCCTGAGTTCGATAAACCTTGGGTGATCCACTTAAGGGAAAACTTGCTGTTCTACAAACCTCTGCTCTTGGAGGCCCAACACTGTCTACAAGAATAGAAGCACCCGTAGACATCACACCAACCGTCAAGCCAACTAGGAGGTCTCCCTCCAAGAGTAACAAGCTCACGGTCTCTCACTCGAACTAATCGTGGTGGAGAGCACAACACTATGCAATGATGCAAAGCAAGAACACTAGAGGTGTTCAAGTCCTTCACGCTCAAATCCCACCCAAGCAACAAATGCTAGGATGAGATTGGAGAGGGAGAACAATGGGGAAAGTCAACAAAAGACTCCAAGATCTAGATCCCAAGAGTCCCCCTCACTTAGAGGAGAAATGGATTGGTGGAGGCTGTAGATCTCCTCTCTTAGATCCCTCAAGAATGAGCAAGAATCATGGGAGGGAAGGAGAGAGGAAGCAAGCTCAAGAGGTTCAACAATGGTGGTCAAAAACGTGCTCAAGAACCCTAGAAAACTGTTGGGGAAGAAGCCCCTTTTATAGCCAAACGAAATATGACCGTTTGGGGCAAATCTGGGAGTTTTTTGTGCAAGCGAGAAGTTCAACTCTCTTCGGATAAAAAATGGCTGGCTCCCGCCACGAAGCCACCGTAATAACGCTAAAGGACAACACCAATCCCTCTATCTCCAGAATTCGCACAGAAAGCACCATCCGTGTTCTCCTTATGCCATCCAACTTTAGGTGGGTGCCAGTGCTCAACCCTCGCCGTGGGCTGAACATGGCTGGATTTAAGGCCCAACAATTCTTCGACCAAGAACAAGGAGCGTCAAACAATGACCTCTAGTGCGCCTATCTGACTGGCCTCTCTGGCTTCATTTCTAGCAAGCCACATCTGGTAGATTAGCATCATTGTAATGTTGAGTTCCTTGTCCTCTAACCTTCCTAGCCAGTCCAGAACCCAACCCTGCAGATCACCATGGCTCCTCATAGTCGATTCTGGGCTCGATAATTCCAGATCGGTCTGTGAGCGAGCCAAGCTCCAAATCGCCATTGAATGCGGGCAACTCCAGAAGCGGTGCAACAATGTTTCGTCCGGATCACATGCCATGCATTTGACCCCCACCTTCACTTTCCGCCTTTGCAATTCACTACCGACAACCAAACCATTTTGATCTGCCTCCATACATGGATTTTTTCCTTCCCTGGAACATCAGCCGCCTAAAGCGAAAGGCGTCCCTTATGTTTTGAACAGTAAGAGATGGTCGTGGTTTGTCATTGTTAAGCTGCATCCTCAGATGATACGCTGTTTTGACACCGAAAACCCCGTTTTTTGGTGTAATTCCAAGCTATGTAATCTTCTGTTCCAGCTCTACCTACATGTATTTTCAAAATGTCTTCAGCGTCCTGCTGAAAAAATAGCTCCTTCACTTTTGCTTCATTCCAACCCTGCCCATCCGGGAGCAGAAGCTCATTCACGGTCTGTACCGTTTCAGTTTTAGGGTTTGTGCCGAGGGGACGCTTGAGCCCAGCTCTAGGGATCCAATTATCCTCCCAGACCTTGATCGAGCTTCCATTACCGATCCTCCAAACTAACCCCTCTTTCAACAATTTCCTAACATGCAAAGTAGATCGTCGCGTGTACGAAGCAGCTTTAGGGCAACCTGCTGTCAAGAACGCCCCCTCTTCACATATCTTGCCTGTAGGACCCGGGAGCAAAGGGAGCTGGGATATGTGAGTAGTCTCCATGATTGTCTTGAAAGGAGTGCCTCGTTTAAATCAGAGAAATTCCTAAAGCTCAAGCCTCCTCTTCTCTTTGGAACACACATCCTCTCCCAGCTAATCCAAGGAACTTTCCTCCTCTGATACGTCTCAAATGTATCTATAATTTTTGATGCTCCATGCTTGTTTTACACCAATTTATATATGTTTTAATCATACTTCGTTGCACTTTTATACATTTTTCAGCACTAACCTATTAACAAGATGCCACAGTGCTAGTTCCCTGTTTTCTGTTGTTTTGTATTTCAGAAAAGTTGTACATGAAATATTCTCGAAATTGGACGAAGGAAAAGTCGAAGTCAATATTTTACCGTAACAAAGACGGAGTCCAGAGGGGAGTCGAAGAAAGGCAGCAGGGCGGCCAGACCAGCCCTAGGCACGACCTGGCCCTAGCCCGCGCCTAGGGGTGGTGTGGGCCCCCTGGCCTCCACCAACATCGCCCCTCCGACTATTTATTCACGATCTCGGGAAAATCCTGAACACCCGAGCCTCCATCCACGAAAAGTTTCATCGCGGACGCCATCGGGAGGGTTCTGAAGCTCTTCTCGGCACCTTGCTTGAGGGGGAAATCATCGCCGGAGGCTTCTACATCGCCATGCCCGCCTCCAAAGTGATGTGTGAGTAGTTCATCCCTGGACTATGGGTCCATAGTGGTAGCTAGATGGTTGTCTTCTCCAATTTGTGCCTCATGTTTAGATCTTGTGAGCTGCCCTACATGATCAAGATCATCTTTATGTAATGCTACATGTTGTTTTTGTTAGGATCCGATGAATATTGAATACTATGTTGAGATCGATTATATATTCTTGCCATATGTTATTTGTGATCTTGCATGCTCTCCGTTGCTAGTAAATACTCTGGCCAAATAGATGCTTGTGACTCCAAGAGGGAGTATTTATGCTCGTTAATAGCTTCATGCCTCTAGTTTTCTGGAAAAGTGAGAATAACTTCTAAGATTGTAGATGTGTTGTTGCTACTAGGGAGAAAACAATAATGTTTTATCCGAGGGTAATTCTATTGTTTACTTTACACACATTGCTTAATGCGATAATTTGTTGCTTGCAACTTAATACTTGAAGGGGTTCGGACGATAACCGGAAGGTGGATTATTAGTCATAGACGGTTGGATTACGGTCTATGTATTATGTTGTAATGCCCAAACGAATCTCATAGTAATCATCTTGTCATGTATGGTCGCTGTATCAATTGCCAATTTGTAATTTATTCACCCATCATGTTATTAATCTTTATGGAGAGGCACCTCTAGTGAACTGTGGACCCCGGTCCTTTCATTTACACTGATAAATTCATCCACTGCAATCTTGTTGTGTTTACTTACTGCAAGCATTGTTCTCTTTAATTACTGCAAACATCTCCTTCCACTTGATACATTTAATCCTTTGTGTTTAGCAAAACCGGTGAGATTAACAACCTCACTGTAAGTTGGGGCAAACTATTTTGGTTGTGTTGTGTGCAGGTTTCATGTTGTTGCGCCGTGGCAACACCTTCATAAGTCACGCCTTTCTCCTACTGGTCGATTAAACATTGGTTTCTTATTGAGGGAAAACTTGCTGATGTGCCCATCACACCTTCCTCTTGGGTTTCCCCAACAACTGCTGGCAATTAGCTATCCAAGCCTACCTTCTAATGAGAGTAACTCTTTATCTCTTACAGTATTTGATTGTCCCCCATGCTTACCAAAGGAGGATGAATGTTATGTTCATGTGGATTCTCTTGAAATATTTACTATGAGTAAACTTATGATAATAATTATGCTCCTGTTATCTATGATAATCCATGCTATTTTGATAAATCTTATGATAATACTTTATTTGTGCCTAACTTCGAAATGCATGGTACTAAAGAGTTTTGCTTAGAAAATGTTTATGATAAAGCTCTAGATGATGGTCATATGTTACTTGATAATATTAATGGTACTACTAATGAAAATGGGATTGGAGAGGTCTTGAATTTATCTTGGGGCCCCATACCTCTTGGGAATGATCAATCATCTTGTTATAAAATTGTTAAAAATGGGTTTGAATGTTTTAATTTCACTATTTTTGAGCTTGATAAAAAATGTGTGTTTGTAGATCATGAAAAGCATGCTTTATGTGATAGTTATACTGTTTAGTTTATTCATGATGCTACTGAGAATTATTACGAGAGAGGAAAATATGGTTGTAGAAGTTTTCATGGTACTAAAACACCTCTCTATATGCTGAAAGTTTTGAAGTTACTCTTGTTTTATCTTCCTATGCTTGTCACTTTGCCCTTTGTAAATTTATTTGCGTACAATATTCCTATGCATAGGACGTGGGTTAGACTTAAATGTGTTTTGAATTTGGTTCTTGATGCTCCTTTTGCTTCATTTTCTATTTTCATGAGAGCATAATTAAAACTATCAAGCCTCGCTAAAAGGCATTAAAGAAAAGCTCTTATATATGGGAGACAACCCATAATTATTTCTGTAATTTTTCTTTTGTTAACTCTTGGAAGTTATTACCTCTGTAAGAACCTCTCCTTATCATTTTTATTTCGTTTTTGTGCCGAGAATAGCCTCTGATAGGAAGAAAGTAAGATTTGGGGAAGTTGCTGTCCTAAAATAGATTCGGTGATGTCACCAAAAAATTTTGTATTCCCAGACAGAACGTAATTTTGAGCTGATAAGTTTTGAGCATATGTCCCAGATTATTATCTAACTTTCGGTAGTTTTTCACTTTTCAACTTAAGCAATAGAGGATTTTCTAAAAAATCTATCTTTACCTGTTGTTCTGTTTTGATAGATTTCTACCACCATTTGCATTTGCCTCTTAATCTTTTTCTTTTTTTGAGTTATTTTGAGAGAAAGAGATTTTCAAAGAAGTTGCTACATTAGCTAAATGTTTTAATGGATGTTTGACTTATGTTAGAACTGAACCAATTGGATTTGTTATTTTGATTGTGCTAATGCTGCTAATGAAAATTGTGTGAAGTTTTGTATGAAGGAAGTTTTCAAGTGTAGGGAGAGAAGAATGATGTGATCAGATGAAGGATGGACAAAAGCTCAAGCTTAGGGATGCCCATGTCACCCCAAGAAATATCCAAGATGTACAAGCGTCAAAGCTTGGGGATGCCCAAGGCATCCCCTTCATCAACAAAGTATCAAGTCATATTTCAAGACACTATATTTTTATTGCTTCATATGCTATGTGTTGTTATTGGAGCGTATTTATTGTTGTTTTTAGTTTTATTTTGTTTTGTTTGCTGTAGCATATGGTTGGACCCCAACATATTTGTTTTGGAGAGAGACACACTCCGTTTTCATTGCATAGAACACTCTAGTTTTCACTCTTATTCTTCTGCGAGCGTTCTATTTTGCCAGTACTGCGTTTAGCTCTGGTTTTTCACTCGTACTTTATTCAGAGCTTGTTGGCTTTCTTTAGTTGGGTATGATTAGCTCTCTAGTTTTATTGATTATTATCTATGAGAGTTGTTTCAAATAAGTTGATTGGTGTTGGAGACGAGTAAAATATTTCATGCTTATAGTGATGCAAAAGGAAGCTTGTTTAGACTGTGGCATAGACTTTGGCATGTCATGTTAGATGTTATTTTAATTATATGCTTAGTAGTTATTGTTGTAGCATGACTTGTTTCAAATATCCGAGAGTGCTTAATGTGCCATAGAAAGAATCATGTGTTGTTTCCATCATACAAAAGCATAATATTGTGGTACTCTCCTTTGATGTTGTTATTGGGTCGACTTGGCACATGCTTACACCATGTTATGACTACAAATCAGTCACCTAAAGCCTCTATGATCATTTAGTTTTTGACTTGTAATATCATTTTATGCTTTGATTAATAATGTTTTGTCGCTATGCATGATTATGGCCATTATTGCTCTCTTAGTTGGTCGCTCCCAGTCATTTGCTAGCCTTCACATGTACTGAGTATGAGCTCTACTCGTGCATCCAACCCACAACAACCAAAGTTTGCCAATTGTGTCCAACATAACTACCTATATGTGGTATTTCACCGCCACTCCAATATAAATTGCTTGTGTGCTACCTTTAAACCTTCAAACATTACTACATGTTTTGTGTTTTATTTTAGCTCATGAGGAAGTATTGAATGGTTTATTGTATTTTCATGACTTCATACCTGGACTAGCATGAATAATGTGCTAGTACTTAATATTGCAAAAAGAGCAAGGCAACTGGGTGCCCAACCCAAACAAAATATAAAATAAACAAATAAACAAATAAAGCTCCGCGCATTATGTACTGGAGAGATCCTAAATATGGTGTGCAATGGAGAACTACATGGGAGCCGCTCTTGAGGTCACTATATGAAGGGATGATAGATTGTTTGATGCCATTCGTTGACATAGACATGCATACCTCTCAAAATATATATTTTCAACATCTCTATTGCATTCAAAATAAAAAGCTCTAGCACATGAGTAATCTTGCTTCCCTCTATGCAGGGCCTTTCTTTTACTTTTATGTTGAGTCTTCATCTTCTTGCTTTATGCACCAATTAAGAGAGCATAGTTGTCATTCTGAGTATAATGTGCATAGTCCCAAAAATTATTATTAATTGATTCATGATTATGATTATTGCTTGTTCTCAAATTATTTGTATCTAGTCACCCTCTAAACTTTAAAGGTGTCCTGACATTTATGTTTTGTTACTTCATAAAGGACAAGCTGAATACCACTTTGCTATGTTTTTGCTATGCCCAAAAACAAACAATTGCTTCCAGTGCATTATTATTCATGATCTTTTGTTTGAGTTACTTCTCTTGTTATAACATAGTTGCTAAGCTCTATTGCTAGAATTATATCTATCATGCCTATGTTTAGAGTACTTTGATCCCAGCTCACAATGCTTTTATAATAACTTGATCAAGATTGTGTTGGCTGCATGTCACCTTAAAATTATTTTTGTTATCACTTACCTACTCGAGGACGAGCAAGAGTTAAGCTTGGGGATACTGATACGTTGCAAACGTATCTATAATTTTTGATGCTCCATGCTTGTTTTACACCAATTTCTATATGTTTTGTCTACACTTCGTGGCACTTTTATGCATTTTCCGGGACTAACCTATTGACAAGATGCCATAGTGTCAGTTCCTGTTTTTTGTATTTCAGAAAAGTTATATAGGAAATATTCTCGGAATTGGACGAAACAAAAGCAAAACCTCCTATTTTTGCCGACACGAAGACGGAGTCCATAGCAGAGACGGGGGAGGGCCAGGGAGAGGCCACACCTGCCCTTGGCGCGGCCCCCTGGCCGCTCCATGGGGTGGTGTGGGGCGTCCTGGCGCCACCGACCTCGCCCTTCCGCCTATAAATTGCCTTCGACGCGAAAACCCTAAATACCAGAGCCTCTGTGCACGAAAAGTTCCATCGCCGCCGCCATCGCCATCGACTCCACCGCCTCCACTTCGACTCCATGATGGTTCGTGAGTAGTTCCCCATTGGACTACGGGTTCTTGGTTGTAGCTAGTTTGTACTCTCTCTCCCATGTACTTCAATACAATGATCTCATGAGCTGCTTACATGATTGAGATCCATATGATGTAATCGGTGTTGTGTTTGTTGGGATCTGATAAATTGTGGAATTGTGATCAGATTGTTCATCATATTATCATACTACTGTTATTTAAGATTTTGCATGCTATCCGATACTTGTAGTTACCCTGGTCAAGTAGTTGCATGTATCTCCAAGAGGGAGTATTTATGCTCGATAGTGGGTTCATGCCTCTAGTAATCTCGAAGAGTGACAATAACTTCTAAGATTGTAGATGTGTTGTTGCTACTAGGGAGAAAATAACAATGTGTTGTCTAAGGATAATTCTATTGTTTACTTTACACACATTGCTTAATGCGATAATCTCTTGCTTGCAACTTAATGTTTGGAAGGGGTTCGGATGAATGAAGGTGGATTATTAGTCATAGGCGGTTGGATTACGGTCTATGTATTATGTGTAATGCCCAATTAAATACTACAGTAAAATTTATCTTACCATAGCATGCATTGTCATGCCCTCACAATTATCAACTGCCCAACTGTAATTTGTTCACCTAACACATGTTATTTGGATTGTTACCACTAGTGTAGATAGCTGGGAACCCGGTCTTCTGTCATCATCATTGGTCTCCACACACCTGTGTTATACTACTCCAATACTACGGTGCCATTTTCTGTGTTATTGACCCATTGTTGTGTTACTACTTGTCATTTCCTTCGTAATACTACTTGCTTTCAATCACCACGCTAGTGCTTTTCCAGGTGCAAGGAATTGAAAACTCCTTGGTTAAGTCTTATAACATTCTTTGTGTCCCCTTTCATTGTGAATCAATAAATTTGGGTTTGCCTTCCCTCGAAGACTGTCACCCTCATACTTGAGGGTCATCAATGGAGTCCATGGGTGGAGGCCCCATATTCATGCGTCATTATTGGTAACAGAAGTCTTTGCAAAACATATTGCCAGTCTCTTCTCCACAAGTTGAGTGACTTGGATAAGCTGTAAGGAGTGACACCACTTGTATCCATTGTATTTTAGTAAACCTTTTAATGAAACCATTTACTGTAGACGTATTAGGACTAATATCTATTCATCTATAATATTGTTTACCGCAAAGTTATTGCATTAAATCTAGCCTATTACTAGGTTTACCATCTCTAAACTTTCATTAACTCCAGCCACCGAGCCTTGATGTTGCTTGGATCCGTCAAATGCATGACCCAAGCCTCTGGGTCGGGCCATTGGTGACGACGCACGTGGGTGTCGTTCCCCTCCTTGGAGGCGTCACCGTGGAGTGCGGCATCTCCCTACCATGTTGGAGTTTGGTTGTCTTCAGGCGAAAGCCTCGGTCTGGTGCGGATCGGCACGATGGCGGCGTCGTGACTCTGTTGGGAGCTTCGTGCTTGAAGACACGGTGCAGAGGTTCTTTGCGGCTTTAATCCGGTGATGCAGCGGTCCACGGTGGTTCTTCAGGGCGCTATGCACACCACTGCTGGTATGTTCTTGAGGACGTCTTCTGGGGTCCGATCAAGTCCCGCCATTGATCTCCTTCGGATGGTGCGTTGACAAGGAAGGTCTTTTGGGAGTTGTTCCTCTTCGGAGGTGCCTGGCGTCGGTCGAGACGTGGCTTGATTCTTTGTTTAGGATAGGTGCTTTGTGTTGTGGTTGTTTGGTCTGTAGCCGGTGTCGTGTGGGGTTACGCCCTTGCTTGTAGCGGGTGGTGTCGTTCTCGTACTTAAACCTCTACCTTCTATAAAGATATGGTACTCATTTGCCGTACTCTCGAAAAAAGAATAACATATTTTACGGTGTAAGTTGGCTATCATTTTTTTTCATCGAGTCTTCAATCTAGCAAGCCGTGCTTTGCGAGTATTTGAAATTTCGTACTATACTACATTCTCTTTTACCAACAATTTGTGCTTTCCTATTGTCGCACAATGTTAAAAAAGGTTTGACCATAATAACCAATGGTTAAACATTTATATCGATAAAGATGCCGGTATGGGTACTTTTGCAGTTGTTGGTTGATTATTTTAATGGTTGCTTGTTGTTAGTATCAATTTTTAAGCCTGTAGTTTGGTATATATAATATATCTTACTTTTCTTCGGCTGCTTTAAAAAAGTAAAGTTGGGCTATAGAAGAATAAAGAGTTTGAAGACCTATAAAATTTATCCGTTTCTTTTAAACTTAATTTTATATAATTGCTGGAAATAGGTTATGTATTTCTAGTTTTCTACCATATACTATTCGCTACTATAAATATATCATGGTATAAATTGTTAAGAAATATACGGTGAGTCTCATCCAGTACCCACTATAACCCCACAACATAACGCTATGGGGTTGTGCCTAGGATTGCAAGCGGCATCCGCATAGGGCCAAGAAAACATTATCTAGCTCTGGTCACAATCTTCGGCGCTAGTCGTGAGAAATCTCGGGTTGCAATCTTCGGCACCAATCTCTTTGAACATGGTCACGAGCCTCGGTACCAAATTGGCAAGCGCGATCCTAAAGCCGGTCGAGCATAGTAACTCCATGCTCCCATGATTGGTAGCCACACATCCATGCAAGTACGCTTGGCACGTCTCGAGCACGTACCTCCCGCATCGGCAGAAGTGATCCTTGACAAATTTTCCAAAACCTTTTGGCGGTCGGCGCAACAGGTGGAGCGCAGTTCGGAGAGTGAGCAAGAAGGCCTTCTCGCTGTAGGGTAGCGCATTGCGGTGGCCCTCCGACGTGCCAACCAGCTGCTCATAGCCAGCCTCGTTGTAGTAGGGCTGGTCGTTGAGAACCAGAGCTTGTAGGGAGACAACGACCTGGAGTAGGCTTGATGTTCCCGGTGACCACACCTCAGTGCCCTCACCACCGAAGGTATTCAATAGGCTAAGGCACACAGTACCACATTCGTATAGGTTGGGATTTAGTCGTAGGCCAAAGGAGTGGTAGTACACCTGCGGAGGCTCGGCTGGGTAGGACGGTGGTAACTGCATGTCGAAGAAGAAAAGCCCATTGTGGTATGGTGTCCCTCTAGCGCCCACCATAACTGTACGGAGTAAGTCCATGCGGTCCTCGAACGCTTGCACATAGATGGTGTCTGCATACGTAGGAACATATTGATATGTCAATTTCATCCAATTAAGTCAGTATTAACAATATATAAACTCCATGTCAAAATAAATAGTATTAAATAAGGAGATGCATTTTATGATGGATATAATTCTGTAGATATGGTATTATAAACGGTTATGGTTTTGCTCTATAAATTAGGTCAGAGTTTGTAAAGTTTCACTTGAGAAAAAACTAACATTTTTTTAGATGAGAGGATGCAATTATGGTTTTCGACGATTTTGAACGTTTGCATGCAAAGGGCACGCTCGGGCTAAGGTCACTTATATGTACCTGGTAAGCTGTTCTCCAGTATTTTCCACTCCTTCTGCACCATCGTGACCCACTTCTTTCCATATTTGCCGCCCTGCAAGTTCATTCGACAAAAGAAAGAGCACTGGTGACGCTGTTTAATTTGTTCAACAAACATTGGATTTTAAACCAGCCTCTCATTCGATGCACTACTGTAGTTTCTTGAACCTACATAAAGCAACGTCATACATACTACTCCCTCCATATCGATTTATTAGGGTAATACACACTTTGAGAAAACTTCTACCATTAATTTGATCAGAAAATACAAATAATATGCCACAAAAAGTATACGATTGGAAACCTCTTTTGAATATGAATCCAATGAATAATTTTCATTGCATATATATTATCTTAAATTATTGATAGATTCAATGGACTATGTAGGGATACTATATAGTACAAAAATCTACTATTTGTGGTGGATCAGATGTTGTATTTACATCATAACAAGAATATTTAAAAGATAAAGGCGTATATCTTTCAGACCAACTATTGTACGGCGAATAACGCTAGTACATTTTCTTTACAGAAATACTGAAATAATAGGGGCACGTAGGGGTGAAGCCATGAATTTGTACTCTTATATAAAATAAATAAAATACACAGTGGGGAAACCCACTGTTTAACCTCAAAAACTATCAGTAAGTGGGGCTAAATTAACATAGGCTTAACGAAAAAGGTACATATTAGCGGGCACTCCATATTTCTGGATGTATAAGATAGAAGCTCAAAAAAAACAGCCTCACATTAGGGATTACTCTATAGAGCTTTTTTTTACGGTTATCTTGAAGAGTTGGGAACTCAGAATAGCTCTATACACACATGAGCTAGAGATAGCCATATTTTACAACAAAAAAAATCCAAACTATTACTGTAGTTGGTATTCGCTTAATTGTTCTGGCATTTTCTTTTATTCATTGTTGTGAAAACCTATAGAAAAAAGTTTCTCGTCTTTTATAGTATAAGCGGGATGACACAGGGTTTTGGCTTACTATCATATATAGATATGGAGCATTAATTAAAGCTATTTTAAAATAAGAGAGATTTTAACCGCGTGCGTAATGTGAAAGTATAAGGGGAAAAGGAGAGTATACCTGCTCCTTGGTGTCAAGGTAAATGTGATCGGCCGGTGAGCTCGGCACTATATCAAAACGTGGGAACTTAGAAGGATCATCATCTCGAGTGGCATATGTGGCCTTGATCACCACTAGATCTTCTGCAGAGTCGTCCTCCCCGTCACTTGCATTGCTTCTTGTCACTAGATCAAAGCCGCCCTCAGTCAGAGTGCTACCAACGACGTTAGGATCTTCGTGACTAGCTATAGTTACAGCATGCTCGGTCACTTCCACATTCTGCGTGGTTGTAGAAGGACCATCTAATTCATTCATGGAACCGTCACTGCCTTCTTCAATCATGCCGCCTTCGACGGTTCTAGCATCTGCTGGATTATCTTGTTGATTTTCCTGCAATTGGAAATATTGCCACATCATTGTTCAGGTTATGCATGTTAAGGTGCATGATGCATGCAATAATGTTTCTATTGGAGTGGATAGGTACCGTATTAGCAGCACACAATTCTTCTGGAGCATCAACGGCGCCCTCCTCCGCCCAGTCGCCCATTTTAGCCAGCAGTTGTGTGTAGTCTTCCTTGTTGGCGATACTGATCTCATTGGGCAATACCTGAAACATCATATGCAAAGCAATTATTAAGTGGAGTAGAGAGAGAGAAGAGGAAACATGTACACCTCCTAGCTAGTAGATACAAGTTCTCGTTATTTAGATAATCCGAATCCGCAACAGACAACTAATATGCAACGGAGGAAGTAATACATATGGCGATGTATGCATACCGTTGACGTACTGCAATCCCCCCACTTCACTTGGACGTGGCCGTCATGAAGGTCAACAACATGTCCGACCCATGAAAGATCGTCGGGGGCGCTCTTGCCATGTGCCAGCGGTGTACCTCCGGTGATGTCTGACAAGAGACGAACGACTACATCTCCGTAGAATACAGAGTGGTCAGGGTCCGTGCCCAGATCATAGACACTCACCGTGTCGTCGCACTGGACCTCCCAGTTGTCAGGGTGCAGCCACGACACGTCTACCGTGTGGTCTTCGGAATTTGGACTCCGTACGACGCCGACGCGCCTTGCCATCGATCCACTATGTGTAGCAACCATGTTGTCATCTCCGGCGCCGGCGGTGCCATCGATCATGTCATCGGTACAAGCATTGTCGACGACGTACTGCCCTGGGAAAAACCCATGCTCGTTCATGTAGCTGGAGGGGGCGAGGGACGCCGATCGTGCTCCATGTTGCCGCGTGCCGTCTTGCCACAGCACCTCGACGGTGGTGCGAGTTCTGTAGACAGCCATGGCGGTGGGCTGTTGTTGGTCATCCGGGTGGTGATTTTCAGCAAGAGAAACGGAAGCGTCGGTAAGAAAGACGCGGTCACCTAAACCCCAGCTGCAATCGGGCGCAGAGCTGAAATATGTTAGGCTGTCAGGACTCTGGTAGGCCGGAGGAGCGAGTTCAAGGACGAGCTGCTCGTTGGTGCCGTGTTGCGCGGACGCGATCCAGTAGACAAAGACGCCGGCCATCTCCACGTTGACCACCGTGCCTACTTCGCGGTCCGGCTTCCAGTGGCCGTTTAGCCACCGCGCCTCCTCGAAGACGGCCGCCGAGTCGCCGGTGACGACACGCATCCTAGGGTAGAATATGGTGTTCATCTGGGGACGGTAAAAAGCTTCTGGATTCTCCGGTCTTAGGTCCGTGGACTCGACGTCGCTGACCCTGCAGACAGCGCCGTCGTCGAACATGATATCGGCGTCGAGGGACACCTCCACCACCCGGCCCAGCCACGCCCCGGACACGACGTAATCGCCCAGGCTGAGCGCCCTGACGCGCCGCACGCCGGAGGGCGACACGCCCCTGATGATTTTCTTCGCTTTGCCGCGGTCGTTTAGGTGGGCGAGGTCCAGAACGGTGGTGACGCCGGTGACGACGCCGATCTGCCCACCGACGTCGGACGCGGACACGACGATCTGGCCGACATGGAGAGCGCTCCTGTCAAGGATCTTGAGGTCGACGGACTCCCTCGCCAGGGAGCCGTCGAGGCGGACCAACAGGAGCGGGTCGGCGTCCGGAAGCACCAAGCCGCGGTAGACGGGGCCGCTACCACGCACCGCTCGGAAACTCACTAGGTCTAGCCAATAAAGTTGAACATATGCAGCAGCGGCCTTCTCGTCGGCAACGGCGACGTCCATCTTATTCTTATCTTAATTAGGCTTTTTTTTTCTCTCGATCGAAGTCCGAAGATGAAGTTCTTCCTGATCCAAAGCCGGCGTGTGTATGGAGCTAGCTAGCCGTCGCTAGATATAACTAGGTGATCTTACTTATGTGTTGGAGTTCGAGTCTAGGTAGGGTTACATACACATATTTGGAGTTGGAGTCTATGTAGGATTAGAGTTTTTTCCGACTAAGCGAGCTTTTATTAAGGGAGTGTCTAATCATCACCTAGATGATTTTCCAAGTCGCCTTAAGTCAGATTTTTATTTTCCCTATTTTGGGGTTTTGTCCAGTTTAGTTCTGGACCAAATCTGGTATTTCATTCCACCGGGGCCATGAAATTAAATTACCATGCAGAAGAGCATAGCGTTGCAAATAACGGTGGCCTCATGCTATCTGTACCTGCCAGTGCATGGTAATTTGATTTCATGCTATCTATCCGGAAGCAACACTTAAAAGCATGTATCTATCTAGATAGGATCTGCAATGCAGCCGCAACAATGCTGGTGTCCGTCGTTGCCTATCCATGGTCCTGTGACCTCTAGGAACCATTAGCTAGACGGTGAATAGCAAAGGTTATCAAGCCTCGCTCTTATACAAGAAATCAATTTAAAAAAATCAGTCCACCAGAAAACTTGAGGAATCATGTTTATCATTCTATATATGATATGATAGATGAAGTAGACCAGATCATATACAAGAATGTATTTAAATTTTAAAATCGGAAAGGTGTAGCGACATGCGCCATGCAATGGAGTCCGTGGTGTCAGAGATGGTGGATGTGTGCTGGTTTGGGAGCACATCCATCTGCTCACCACTTGATAACGAGTAGAAAACAAGAGATGATATATATGTTCTCAATTTGATAAGGGGTGGCCCGATCTTCTCAGTAAGCAACGGTGGTGATGATGATCACGGGTGATGGCAGCGGAGATACACGACGATGAAGTGGATGATAGCTTGTATGACGCAACGATATCTCTCGATTGGTCCCTGTCGCCAGATGCAACAGCTCTCAACCCTGCAAGATATTCGCAACTCCACACACTTGAGCACGTAGCCGCCGACCACGAAGCGGTAAGTTGTAACCGTCTAATTCCCAATGGAATAGCAGATCACACAAGACTTAAACAGGATCTACACAATATCCAAGCAATATGGTGTAGGGAATTCAATAGTTTTGCAGAGCAAACAACTAAGAACTAGGGTTTATCTTAAACGTGGTCTAAAGCAGCTAGGGGGTCGTCCAAGGCACTTATATAGGCGTCGGGACGAGTTCTGGTGAAAAATACAAGTAACACCGACCCAGAATAGATCTGGTCGAGACAGACTCGGACACGTCCGGTCTGGGATCCGGTCGACGGTGTGGACCGGCCGGTCCGGTTTGGTCCAGTCAACCGGGCTGTGGACCGGGCTGTCCGGTCAGTGGTCCGGTCAACCGGGCTGTGGACCGAAAACGCGAAGTTTCCGGTTTCCGTCGGTACGAGGGGCTTCCTCCGGTTGTCGTCCGGTTTGCGACCGGTCGACCGGGCCAGAACCGGGCTGGTCTGGGGCGGTCTGACCGGGTTGGACCGGCTGGACTTCTTCTTCTCCTCGCGCATGCCTCCCGCTCCTCCCTCGCGCGTCCATGAGATATCTTCATGTCCAGCTCCATGTCCAGCTTCACGTCCATCTTCACGTCCAGCTGCTCCTCTCCTCGTGCGATGCTTGTCTCCTCTTCATACCTGATGATACATAAATAATAGGACTTAGGTAGTATAAAGTTCTCATCAATCAAGGTATCGTTTAAGAACAAGTTTGTTGTTTAAGTAGCTTCGCACGAGCTCGTGTCATTGGTCCAATCCGACTTCATTGGACTTGAGCTTCACAGCAGGTTCATCTTCAGTTGGTAATGACGGAGGTAGTAGTGAGGTAGGGATGTCCTCATCATCTCCCCTTCAAAAGGCGTCGACCCGACGCTCCAAGGTCTTCTCCGTCATATGGTGTCAAATCAGCAACATTGAAAGAATTACTGACACCAAACTCATCCTCTGGAAGATCTATCGAGTATGCATTATCATTGATCTTGGCAAGCACTTTGTAAGGACCATCACCACGAGGCTTCAACTTAGACTTTTCAGCTTCGGGAATCTATCCTTGCGAAAATGTACCCAGACCAAATCACCAGGCTTGAACAACATCTCTTTGCGCTTTTTATTCATCCTTGCAGCATTGCTCTTGCCTTTCTTCTCAATCAACTCTTTAGTCTTCTCATGAATCTTCTTCACATAATCTGCCCTCTTTGATGCCTCCATATTAACTCTCTCATGTATGGGCAAAGGCAACAAGTCAAGTGGAGTAATGGGTTTGAAACCATACACCACCTCAAAAGGACATAGCTCCGTGGTAGAATGTACCGCCCTGTTGTAAGCAAACTCCACATGCGGCAAACACTCTTCCCACTCCTTCAGGTTCTTCTTGATCATGGATCTCAACAGTTGTGACAATGTTCTATTCACCACTTCAGTTTGACCATCAGTTTGGGGATGACAAGTAGTGCTGAATAGCAGCTTCGTCCCCAGCTTTCTCCAAAGCGTCTTCCGAAGTAGCTCATAAACTTCACGTCACGATCGAAACAATAGTCTTCGGGACTCCATGTAGACGTACAATCTCCCGAAAAACAGGTTAGCAATATGCGACGCATCGTCGCTCTTGTGGCAGCAATAAAGTGGGACATCTTAGAGAATCTATCCACTACCACAAATATAGAATCATGGCCTCTTTTTTAGTACGCGGCAAACCCAACACAAAATCCATACTAATATCCTCCCATGGTGTAGTAGGTGCCGGTAAAGGAGTATACAAACCGTGAGGCTTCAGCTTGGACTTGGACTTGTTGCAAGTAATGCATCTCCTCACATATCTATCCACGTCCCGCCTCATCTTTGGCCAATAAAAGTGGTCAGCTAGCATGAGTAGCGTCTTCTCACGCCCAAAGTGACCCATCAAACCTCCAACATGTGATTCCTGCAATAAGAGCAAACACAGACGATTCTGGAACACATAGTTTGTTAGCCCTAAACAAGAACCCATCATGTATGTGATATTTTTCCCATGCTTTACCAAGAGCACATAAGCGATATGGTTCAGCAAAATCATGATCAGTAGCATACAAATCACATAATATCTCTAAACCAGGAATTTTAACATCAAGTCGAGTTAATAGCATATTCTTCCTAGATAGAGCATCAGCAACAATATTATCTTTTCCCTTCTTATGCTTAATAATGTATGGAAAAGACTCAATGAACTCAACCCACTTAGCTAGACGCTTATGCAAAGTAGATTGGGCTTTCGGGTATTTTAAAGCTTCATGATCAGAATGTATGATAAATTCTTTTGGCCACAAGTAATGTTGCCAAACCTCAAGAACTCTAATTAAAGCATACAATTCTTTATCATAGATAGGATAGTTCAACTTAGCACCAGAAAGTTTCTCAGAAAAATATGCAATTGGGCGACCCTCTTGCATCAACACACCACCAATTCCAATACCACTAGCATCACATTCAATCTCAAATTGCTTATTGGAAGTGCAAGCAACGGTGCAGAAGTTAACAATCTCTTAAGTTCATCAAAAGCATGATCTTGGGCTGCGCCCCACTCAAAAACAACACCCTTTTTAGTCAAATCATTTAAAGGTGCAACAATAGTACTAAAGTTGGGCACAAATCTGCGATAAAACCCAGCTAGACCATGGAAACTTCTTACTTGACTCACATTCATGGGAGTAGGCCAATTTTGAATAGCTTCAATTTTAGACACATCTACTTCTACTCCATGCTTAGAGACAACATAACCAGAAATATGACCTTATCTTTGCAAAATGTGCACTTCTCAAGATTACCATAGAGTTGATTATCACGCAACACTTGCAAAACATGTCGAATATGTATAGTATGATCAGATTCATTGCGGCTGTAGATTAATATGTCATCAAAATACACAACCACAAATTTGCCAATAAATTCACGCAAAACATGGTTCATCAGTCTCATGAAAGTGCTAGGTGCATTAGTCAAACCAAAAGGCATTACTAACCACTCATATAAACCAAATTTTGTTTTAAAGGCTGTTTTCCACTCATCCCCTTCTTTCATCCTAATTTGATGATAACCACTACGCAAATCAATTTTAGAGAACAAAGCAGCACCACTCAATTCATCTAGCATATCCTCTAAACGGGGAATAGGATGACGATATCGAATAGTAATGTTGTTTATAGCTCTACAATCTACGCACATACGCCAAGTACCATCTTTCTTAGGAACTAGAATAACAGGAACAACACAAGGACTAAGGCTTATTCGAATATAACCTTTGTCGAGTAGCGCTTGTACTTGCTTCTGTATCTCCTTCGTCTCTTCGGGATTAGTGCGATATGGCGCCCTATTGGGCAGCGAAGCTCGGGAATCAAGTCAATTTGATGCTCAATACGCAATGGTGGTAGTCCTGCGGGTACCTCCTCCGGAAAACGTCGCCAAATTCCTGCAAAACATTAGAAACACCAAGAGGAAGAGGGGTCATGTCGTTAGAAACCAAAACCGTACCCCTGTACAAAAGCACAAGAGGCATGGCCGTAGGATCCTCACTAAATTCTCTCATGTCTTCTTTGGTGGCTAATGGGACTAAGGAATTCACTCTCTCACTTTTCGTTATATCACTCACGACATTACAATTCTCTCGTCTATCTAGAGGTGCATCCTCCAAATTCACTTCGATCTTCTGACGAGACTCATTAACAATTTGTTGTGGTGACATAGGCTGTAAGTTAATTTTCTTGCCCTTGTACTCCAAGTGATATGTATTGGCACGGCCATTGTGTTGCACAGAACGGTCATAGAGCCAAGGCCAACCCAATAAGAGGTGACAAACCGTCATAGGAACCACATCAAAATCAATGCAATCCTTATACGGTCCAATCGCAAATTCAACACGCACCATGTGGTTTACCTTCATCTCACCATTGTCGCTCAACCACTGAATATAATATGGATGCGGGTGCGGTAGATACTTCAACTTCAGCTTGGTACATAACTCCTTGCTTGCTAAATTGCGGCAACTCCCGCCATCAATAATGACCTTGCAAGCCTTGTCAGGACCAACTAAAGCTTTGGTTTGGAACAAATTGCAGCGTTGAGTAGATGCACTAGGCAACACATTAAGAGCACGCTGCGACACAACAATGGTGCGAGCATCAGAAGGATATGCATCTTCACCATCAGTGTCATAGTCATCATCGTCTGGAGCATTTGGATCAACATCATCTCCAGTCTCATACTCATTGTCCTCATTGATAAACATGACTTTGCGGTTAGGACAATCTCTCTTGAAGTGACCCTTGCCACCACATGTATGGCAAAGCATATCGCGTTGCGCGTTGTAGACACCAGAACCACTCGTACTTGCAGCAGATTCGGACTTCTTTGCATTAGATACATTGGAGACCGTTTTGCTAGGCGGAGTAGAGTAAGGAACGGAGCGCGTTGAAGGCGCGGCCGTAGAGGGCGCGGGGTGTAAAACTCCCAGCTCCGTAGCACGTCCCTTAACCTTTGCTTCTTGCCAACTGTGATTCAGCTTCTCTTGCATGATGTAACAATTGATTCATATTGGTGTAGGTGTAATGACGAACAATGCCTTTAACATCATACTTCAGTCCATTCAGAAAACGCTGCATTGTCATCTCTAGAGACTCACGGACACGACCACGCTGCATAAGCATCTCCATCTCCATGTAGTACTCATCAACAGTCTTCACACCTTGCCTCAATAGTGTTAGCTTATCAAATATATTCCGCATGTAATTTGTAGGCACAAAACGAGAAGTCATTGCCTCTTTCATAGCACGCCATGTACGGATAGGTTGTGCACCATCTTCATCGAGGTTACGAACCAAAGAATCCCACCAACGCAATGCATAACCATCAAATTCAAGACGCAAGCTTGATCTTCCTATCTTCAGAGTAGTGTGGATGTAGGCTCCATAATTTCTCAATCTTGAGCTCCCAAGTGAGGTATTCTTCAACATCAGCTCCTCCTTCAAACTTGGGTATGGAAAACTTAGGCTTACCCAATCCATCTTCTTCATCTTGTCCACGACCATTGCGGCCAAGTGGAACCCAGCCACGAGGACGATGACCACGAGGCGCACCACGAGCATTGTGTGCGTCATCTTCAAGCTCAGGATCGTCATCATCTTCTTGTTGTTGTTGTTGTAGTACAGTCAAGTTCTCAATAGCGAGACGCATATCCGCAATATTGCGCTGTATATCCGTCATTTGATCAGACAATCCAGTGACGGTGACATTAGTAGCATCCAGCCTCTTGAATGTACTCTTAAGCTCATCATCGTTAGTGCGGAATTCACGTCGCATCTCATTACGAAGAGCTTCATACTCCCTCCATGTGATTATATCTGCCGAATTCTTGTTCTCCTGGTTAACGATCTTATTATCACTAGCAGACATGATTAGTAGGTTAGTGCACTAAATCAAAAATATATGGTGGTACTCTCACAACTCACTCAAAACTGATAAGAAAAGGAAATCTTACCGTTCCAAAGTAAATTAGTGTTGCTTACCACTTGTAGTAACAACTAGTGCACGGATGTAGCGAAGCGAATATCAAGGGTATAAGAACAATCACACGACAGGGTATATGTGGGGCTGTAGGTAGGCTACCTATTTGCACCAATAACAAGCTCTAGCGTTGACCGTAGACAACCAAAGATACTCACACAAGGCGATATAATGGGGTAATGCAACTATATGGAGGAAAGGTTGCAATGCACAAGAGAGACGCTAGCAAAGCTCAACGAGACAGGCACAAGATTGCTCAACTACAGGTGCAGAAAAGAAAACTTAGGCCTTTCACTTGATTCAACTAGCACGGCACTTTTCTTTTTGTATTTTTCTTTTATAACACACGCAGCTATGTAACTCTTTTTGCTTCTTTTCTATTTTTTTTTTGATTTTATGACTCAACTCCTTGATAACACGGCCAACAAGATATGCAAAGCACCAAAACCCTAATGAGCTGTCGAGCGGTAAAACTAGTCTTTCTGGGAAGTTCCTAGTCACGTATATCGAAGGGCTGTGTCTATGGTTGGGAACAAGCACACTGTACGCTATGTGGACTCGGAGTAACAAACTGACACTAGAAGATAAACTAGCTGATAGAGAAAACACAAACCCTAACAATTCTACTAGAAGAAAGATAAAAGTACGCAAAAACAACTACGAAAAGCAACTAAAACTCGAAATTAGTGCAATCTATGGCTATGGCAAACCCTAACCCTAATTTTTTTTGGCTTTTTCTGGATAGGAAAACACTCACAACTCAACTATGGGGTGGATTGTGGATGGCTTACCGAGGAAAACTGGAAATCTGATACCAAGATGATAAGGGGTGGCCCGATCTTCTCAAGCAACGGTGGTGATGATGATCACCGGTGATGGCAGCGGAGACACACGATGAAGTGGATGATAGCTTGTATGACGCAACAAGATCTCTCGATTGGTCCCCCGCGGATGCAACAGCTCTCAACCTGCAAGATATTCGCAACTCCACACACTTGCGCCGCCGACCACGAAGCGGTAAGTTGCAACCGTCTAATTCCCAATGGAACAAGATCACACAAGACTTAAACAGATCTACACAATATCCAAGCAATATGGTGTAGGGAATTCAATAGTTTTGCAGAGCAAACAACTAAGAACTAGGGTTTATCTTAAACGTGGTCTAAAGCAGCTAGGGGTCGTCCAAGGCACTTATATAGGCGTCGGGACGAGTTCTGGTCGAAAAATACAAGTAACACCGACCCAATAGATCTGGTCGAACAGACTCGGACACGTCGGTCGGGATCCGGTCGACGTGTGGACGGCCGGTCCGGTTTCTGGTCCGGTCAACGGGCTGTGGACCGGGCTGTCCGGTCGTGGTCCGGTCAATGGCTGTGGACCGGGCTGTCCGGTCGTTGGTCTGGCTGTGGAAAAGCGTTTCAGTTTCCGTCGAGGGGCTCCGGTTGTCGTCCGTTTGCGACCGGTCGGGCCGAGGTGGCCGGTCTGGGGCGTGACCGGGTTGACCGCCTGGACTTCTTCTTCTCTCTCGCGCATGCCTCCCGCTCCTCCTCGCGCGTCCATGAGATATCTTCATGTCCAGCTCCATGTCCAGCTTCACGTCCATCTTCACGTCTGCTGCTCCTCGTGCGATGCTTGTCTCCTCTTCATACCTGATGATACATAAATAATAGGACTTAGGTAGTATAAAGTTCTCATCAATCAAGGTATCGTTTAAGAACAAGTTCACCTGTTGTTTAAGTAGCTTCGCACGAGCTCGTGTCATTGGTCCAATCCTGACTTCATTGGACTTGAGCTTCACAGCAGGTTCATCTTCAGTTGGTAATGACGGAGGTAGTAGTGAGGTAGGGATATCCTCATCACAATTTCTCTCAACATCAAGTTAACATAACAATAGAGACTAATTCTGCTTTTTGATCAACTTGTGGAGCAACTGGTGTTCATATTTCATAAAGTAGGAGCGGAGGACACATACCAGGGTCAGCATTACCTGAAATCTCTCTGACTTGCCTTATCACAGCCTAGTACCCAATATTGTACTAGGTTAGGAGATACATGTCCAACTTATACGATTTCTGTGAGGAAATAAATTCAGAAAAAGTTAGCAAGGAAAGTTCTGATATCCCATTACTCAAAATATGATACATAAGACTAAAGTTGATCAAACTGAGAAAAAAATGAGGGATTTTAGAGAAGTGTTGTCCTTCTGCGATCTCCATGATTTGGGTTTTAAAGGAAGGCCTTGGACTTTTGATAATAAGCAATATGGACAAAAAAATGTGAGAGTGAGAATGGATAGAGCGGTGGCTGATGATAATTGGATAAAAATGTTTCCTAACTGTCAGGTAAAGCATTTAACTTCTTCCCGGTCCGATCATTGTCCTCTTTTAATTGAGTTAGAATCTTCTGGTACTGTGAGATCTTCACCTCCTATACGCAGGTACGAGGCCTTCTGGGAGAGAGAAGCTGAGTTAGGAGAAGTGAATAAAGATGCTTGGGGCATGCATAAGCAGCGAGGAGACCTGGGAGACGTTGCAAGTAATTTAATGAGAGTCATGGACTCTTTGCATGATTGGAGTAGGAAGGCTATTGGTTCGGTTCCCAAACAAATAGAAAAGAAAAGAAAGCTGCTGGAGTCTTTGTCTCTGCGATCAGATGAGAGAAGTAATGTTCAGGCCAGAAGAATAAGTGCAGAACTTGATGAGCTACTTGAGAAGGAGGAACTACGGTAGCGACAACGCTCTCGCATTTCTTGGCTCCGTGCAGGGGACATAATACACAGTTTTCCACAGGAAAGCGACGTGGAGGCAGAAAAAGAACAAATTTTTTTTTTGAACTTTTAACAGTAGGAGAGGCTCCTACTGCCTTAATATATTAATATAAAAAAACCCTTGAAAGGGTGGATAATTACATTGGAGCAAATTACAAGTATGGAGAGAGACAGGAAAGAAGCCTAAATGTTATTAGAAAGAAGGGTGATAAAGGGATGAAGTTCTTCCTTAGTTCTATGAACTAGGAGTGAGAAATCTTGTTGGAATCTAGCTTTCCAGGAAGCTATGTTATGGTTTACCCCATTAAAGCATTGATTATTTCTCTCCTTCCAGATGCTCCAAGCTGCAACGGTGAAAACTTCCATAAACATTGGATTGTGCCAACTATCTCTCGCCTGTTCAATCATGTCCAACCTGTTACCCTGACTCTGCCAAGTGATGTCAAGTAACTTCCAACACGATGCACTAAAAGGGCATTGGAAAAAGAGATGTTCCAATGTTTCCTCCGGAGGATCGGAACACAACAAGCAGTCAAAATTATTCCCAATGTTATAATGTCTTCTCTTCAGCATATTACGTGTATTCAGGCGATCAGACAATAATAACCAACGGAAGAATTTCAATTTAGGTGTGCATTTCGATTTCCACAGCCAGCCAAAGGAAACATGAGGTGTTAAATCTCTGAAGCAAAACTGATAGAACTTACTGGCAGTATAGTGCTCTGATCCCCACACATATTTCCATTTGTCAACCCCCTCTTCGCTCAAAGTAACATGTGCCATCTGAGCCTGCATATCTCTGACTTCATTTAGAGCTTGCGAAGAAAGAGGTAGAACAAAATTAGCTGACAGAGTAGTAGCCGTTAGGAAACTATGCACCGCAACATCTTCATCCCGAGCGAAGGAAAATGCTCTTGGATAAATATCAGATGTAATGGAATTAGACCACTGGTCTTTCCATAGCAGAATGGAAGACCCAGAAACAATCTCGCAGCTGGTAATGCCTCTAAAGGTAGGTACCAGTTTAAGAACATCTTTCCACCAAAAGGACCCACAGGGGTTCATGGCATGTGGCACTTTGTTGGTATAATATGAATTCCACAACAGATGGACCCAAGGAATATCAACTTTGTTGTAGAATTTATGTAAATATTTCAGCAGAAGCGCCTCATTTTGAACTTTCAGATTTAAGACTCCAATACCCCCTTTTTTCTTAGGTCTACAGACCTTGTCCCATGCAATCAAGGAGTTACAATGTTCACCATCATCAGCTTTTTTATTCCAGCTGGAGAAAGAACAAAATTGAACAGCTGGAGAAAGAAAATGGAGTGGTGACAACAGACGTAGCTGAGATGGAGGAAACAACAACTGATTCTTTCCAGAATCTGTACACAGCAGATGCTTTAGCTCAGCCGGATATCATAACCCAAATGTGGCAGCAGAAGATTGATGAGCATACCAAGGCTTTGTGCGGAATACACAGAAGAAGAAAATAGTTTTGCATTATTTCAAATTGGACCTCAAAAGGCCCCCGGACCAGACGGATTCCCGGCATGCTTTTATCAGCGGAATTGGGGGACACTGAAAGATGATATCATTAGAGCAGTAAAAAAGTTCTTTGACTCCGGAATCATGCCTGATGGAGTAAATGATACAACTATTGTTTTGATTCCAAAAATAAAGAATCTGACTTCCCTAAAGGATTACAGGCCAATCATCTTTTGCAACGTCATCTACAAGGTTGTTTCCAAATGCTTGGTCAACCGCCTCCAGCCGTTGCTTCATGACATCATCTCCCCTACACAAAGTGCGGTTATCCCAGGTCGCATGATAACTGATAATGCAATTATTGCTTTTGAATGTATCCATGCTTTACAAAATGGGTCGAAGTCGCCTAGCAAATTTTGTGCATACAAGCTGGATCTTATGAAAGCATATGATAGAGTGGATTGGAGATTCCTTGAGGTGGCTATGAGAAGACTTGGGTTTTATGAGAAATGGATATATATGTTGGATCATGACATGTGTCAAGAAAGTTAGATTCTCTGTGAGGTTTAATGGAAAATTATTGAAAAGCTTTAAACCATCAAGGGGGCTGCGACAAGGGGACTCCCTCTCCCCATATCTGTTCCTGTTCGTTGGCGAGGGTTTATCGACCTTAATGAAGAGCCAGGTAAATACATGGGATTTGGAGGAGTTAAATATTTGTAGAAGGTGTCCGGGAATCACCATCTTTTGTTTGCGGACGACAATCTGTTATTCTTCAAAGGTACTGCCGAACAAGCTCGTAAAATAAACGATATTCTCCGAGCTTATGAGAAAAGCACCGGACAACAGTTGAGTCCAGCAAAGTGTTGTTTAATGCTAGGGCAAGGTTGCGCACAGGAGGATGGGGAAGAGGTTGCATCTATCCTCGGGGTGGAATCCATACGTTTTGATGAAAAATACTTAGGCTTGCCTGTTTCAGAAGGGAGGATGAAAGATGATAGATTTCAACGAACTAAAGAAAAATTATCAAAGAAATGTTCAGATTGGATTGAAAAATATACGGTCAGGGGATGCAAAGGAGGTTTTGGTGAAGTCTGTGGCACAAGCTATTCTAACATATGCAATGAGTGTGTTTAAGTTTTCTGCCGGTTTATATGACGAACTCTCGCAGATCATAAGGAATTTCTTGTTGGGAGATGACGATGATTATAAAAAAGTTCACTGGTTGGCTTGGGATAAAATGACAAAACCCAAGGTGAAGGGGGGACTTGGTTTCAGAAATTTGAGGCCGTTTCACCAAGCTTTACTTGCTAGGCAGGCTTGGAGACTAATCGAATACCCAGATAGCCTTTGTGCACGCTTGTTAAAAGCTAAGTATTATCCATCAGGGGAGTTAATTGATACTGCCTTTATTAAAAATACTTCTCCTTCTTAGCAAGGGGTCATGCATGGGCTTAATTTGCTAAAAAGAGGAGTCATTTGGCGGATTAACTCCGGTTCTAAGGTTCAAATTTGGAGAGATAACTGGCTACCAAGGGGAAATTTAAAGGTAATTGGTAAATCTTCTAACTCAAGAATTAGATGGGTGTCCGGGGCGTCATATGTGATGCGTCGGCTGCAGCGCACGAAGCTCGAACGGCAGGAAAGTTCACCCCGCGCCTGCGCCCTCTCTTTCCCCACCCGAGGCGATTTCACCGGCGTCGGTCGATTTCGCCTATTTCGCCGTCGTCCCCGCTCAACTTCGTCGCCGTGCCGTAGATCCGCATGCCCCGCACCTCCTCCGGCAGTTTCGAGCGCTCCGCCACGCTGTACCGAGTCGGCGCCTCCGTCGCCGTCGCCGCCGCCACCGACGGGCACAAGGCCCGTGCTACCACGGCGTTCATGTCATCCTCCAGCCTACTTTCAATATGGCGCAACCAAGATGCTCGCCGGTTTGCTCGCAAGGTATGCGTCTCAACCGGCCACCAACATTTTTTGCACGATTTTTTTTCTAAAAGCTAGTAGTAGTAAACCATTTCATATGTATATTTGTAGAGTTCATCATACAATTCATCGGACGAGTACGATAAAGAGAACATATTCATACTATTGGCATACTGTGCCGTTAAGTAGCTAAAAATAGGTGGGTCGGTTTTCGGTAGACAGAAGTTGTGGGAAGAAAAAATTGAAAGGAAAGAGAAGTTGATGCGGTCGTACACTACAAGAGAATTGGCATGTAGAGACACTATTTTGGTCCAATAGAGACACTTAAATTGCTCTTACGCAGTTATAGAGGCACTTTCTATATTGTCTCAAAACTGTCACTACAGGCGGTGTCTCTACATGCTAAGGACAATAGTGATAACTAGATGATACCCGGCGGCGTTGCTGCGGGATATCTACAGGAACACAAAGATATATGTACAACTGAGATGCTTTTTTCATCCATGAATGGATTGGCAAAGGTATGTAACTGAACTGTTTTTATATTCATATAATAAGCATGAGTCAAAAAAACTCTTAATATTGTGTCAAAAAAATGTACATACTCCTCAACTGATTTATGGGTATATAAATTCAGTACAGTATACTTTCCAAATGCATATGGAAAGAAACTTGTCTAAGAAACTGCCAGTTACATCCAATTGTAGAAATTATGTAGAAGACTTCCCATGCAAAATGAATCCGAGATAATAGATGAACACATGCTTGTCCCGTACAAACTAAACTATATATCTATATAAGCTGGTGGTGATATCATCATATCTATAATTTATGCACATTATAAATTACAATCATCGTAGAATCTATAGTAAACACCAAAATAGGCATGTCAGAACAGCATGATTCAGAAGAAAAGACAGATTTTCATGGGTTACCTATACATATATATTCACAATTTATTATTAGTTGTCAAAATATATGAAAGCTGTGTATTCAGGAATGCGATGAATAACACCAAATAGACATATATACTGTGCAAACATGGCCATATAATACACACCTGAAGTATGTGTTGTGTGGCTGAGTTAATTCGTATCATATATTGTGCAAACATGGTCATATAATTCACACCGGAATTATATTTGTTGTTTAGCCAAGTTAATTCGTCACATGGTAATATAACTCACACCTGAATTATATTTGTTGTGTAGCTGAGTTATTTTGTATGTATACTGAAGAACTTGGCAAATATGTACCAGGAGTATTATGGCAGAACAATTCAGCTCTTCATTACCTACCACACTACTTGATACTTCAAGGTGAATATATACCCCCACTTCATGAACTTGTTAACTAACGCTTTGCTAGTATCTTCAACCATAGAAATAATAGATATCAGTATAGAAATGAAGTGATTGCTTGTCCATGCAAGGATTAATTTTTTTTTCTTCGATAAATGATAATGATCCCGTTTAAGAGTCTTAAGTCCAAAAAGATGCCAAACTAAAAAAGAACTAGGCGGAATACATATCAGATCGATGAATCATATAACGCCTAAGGTGTGGGTGGGGCTTCAATCCGTAGACTATGCTGCCACCCATGTAGGGAAAAAGTATCCCTCGCCGTATCCTCCAACCCTGTACAGACCTCCATAAATATGTCTCGATTCTCCATACGCTGAAGAGGTAACCACAAACGGAGAATATCTGTACATCTGTAGATGACCTGCAATAAAGAGCAATTTTTATCATTAAAAATCTTGTCATTTCTACTCAGCCAAAGCGCCCAGATAACTGCTAGCGCCCCCACCCTAAGAAGCAACTTGAACCTTGGATCTATACCATGAAACCAATTGCCAAAGACATTGGCCACACTAGTCGAAGGATACAGGGTAGACGCTACTTGGATAACAGACCAAATAGATCTCGCGAATTGGCACTGAAAGAAAAGGTGTTCAATAGTTTCATCATGATGACAAAAAACACATCGAGTACTTCCGTGCCAATTCCGCTTAACAAGATTGTCTTCGGTGAGGATGACACCTCGACGAAGATACCATCCAAATATTTCTATTTTTAATGGTATCTTCATCTTCCAAATTTTCTTATTATTATCAACTGGTAAATCAGAATGAAGTATGGCGATGTATAAAAATTTGACGGAGAAAGAGCCATCTACATGTAAATTCCATCTAAATTCGTCTGGTTCAGGTGATAGATTAATATCCCCCAACCTTTGAATTAAGGCATTCCATGCCAAAAGCCTTTGTCCTAACAAAACTCGTCTGAACGTCAAATTCGGGGGAGAGGTAGTCATTACTGTGGCAATGGTATCTCCTTTGCGACGAACGATACTGTACAACGCAGGATACTGTTCACTTAGGGGTGCATTGTCTAACCAAGCATCCTCCCAGAACCGTATCTGTGCTCCATTCTTAATCGAGAAAGTTCCATGACGGAAAAAGATATTCTTTGTCGCCATTAGACCAGCCCAGAAGTGTGAATCCCCAGGTTTCCAAACCACTTGGTAAACAATACCAAACAAAATTACGTCCTCCTGCTAGATCTCTTAAGAAAGGAGTCCCAAAGTTAGACCTCCCTGTCTCTAAAAATGCAACGATATCTAACTTCTCTTCTCTTATAGTCTCTTTAATAAAAAGATGTTTACCCGGATCTCGCAAACCCTCACTATTCCAGATGAATACTTTCATTTTAAGATTTTTTTCTTTTGAACCTTTTTAATTCGTGCACTGCGCCTTACCTTAGGTTGTTCGACTTTAAAAACTCTCTTACTACAAAAAAGGCTGGATTTTGCCTCTTGGCAAATATGATCCGTATGATCTTCCAAGCCTATTTCCTCTTCTTCGGTCAAATCTTCACATAGACCCGAAACCTTAGAAACAAAAAGATTATGGGGATCATCGTCACTTGGTATTTTATTACGCTCTAGAATATTAAACTCCCTTTCCTTCTCCACTGCTTTCAACAAATTAATCGAGTCGGCTACTTCAGTAGAAGATTTTCCAAAGGAAACCCCTAACTTATTAACTCGGGATAAAATTTCATCATTTGAAAGCGAGGTAATTGAAAGTTTGGATACTGAAGCTTTACCTTGATTGTCACGCTGCTGGGCAAGTTGCATTGCTCTCTCCAGTTGAGAAGCATCAGCATTAGGCTGAGCGCGTAGGCGATCGCTGGAACGAATCCCATTGAATGCCGGCTCAGAAATCCCCCCAAAAGCAATCAGTTCCTCCCTTGTTGGCAAACTGGGTATGTCTCCTGTATTGGCCACAGAAGGTAACGGCAAGGAGTTAAAAACAGTAGAAGCACTCCCGTTTGGAGTAATATTGATAGTATTAGACATACCATGCATAAAACCAACATTCTGGGCACTCGTATGTGCCACTTCTTGTGTCAACGGCATGTACGGAATACCAAACCGAGGCAAGGGGTGTCCGCCTTCTAACAAGGTCGAGCGCTTTTCCCCTGTGCTCGCGCCTAAAGCTGCACTTCCCGCAGCCTTGGCGGGAGACTCGAGTCGAAGCTCTGTATCTATAGGAGAGCCAAGGAGAATATTTGCCGCGGCAGGAGACTGTACCGCTGCATGTTTATCAGCAGATTTCGGAACTGCAGCAATAGCCTCGCCGGCAGCAGGAGCCACATCACTAGCATTAGCAGCCATCTTTGAAGATTCCGATCTAGTACATCCATGTACAGGCCGAGTCACAGATCCTCTCGGCGATGTTGGAGGCGTTCTAAACAGGCGGCGACAAGTTGTAGGAACACCGCCCTCTTTGAGAATATCTTTACCATGCTCTTTTGGAGTAGAAAAAGAACCAAAAGAAATTGAAGTATCCAGGGTTACCGTATGTGCACCTGGAGCATTAATAATCACGCCACCTGACTTATTATTTTTGGAACCGTCATTTTGCTTTTCATTCTTATTTTCAGCACTGTTGGACTTATCCTGAGTGCTACCAGACTTAGTATTCTTGTCAGTATTACCAGAATCATCGTTCCCATCCTCCTTGTTCGGATTAGCATTGAGTTCATCTCCATCAATAGCCATATCATACTCTTCTAGCTCTATTGTCAAAAGATAGCATTCATCCTCATGCCAAAATTCCTTTTGGTACGGAATATGGGCAATATCAACCACCTTAACCAAAGATCTGACCACCCCATGACGACGGGTATATGCCATATCTACCTCCTTTGTCTTCCCAATCAAACCACCAAGGCCCCATAGAGACAAATAATTGCGCATCAAATCATCTGGGACTCCGGATATAAGAACCCAAGCCTCCTCCAACTTCTTAATCGGTTTAGTGGCTGAATTCCATTCAGTAATTTCCATTGAACATGTAGTCCCCTTGACTTGGAATAAACCAATTCGGGTAGCCCTTGCTAACTCCATTTTATTAGGAAATTGTGTCTTATACACATTATTTCCTTGTGGTTGAACATCCCACTGAAAAGTATCATCTACAAACCATCTGAGGCGTTCCACAATTTTCTCCATAGTTAACACTCCTCCCTTAACTGTGAGTCTTCCCATCCTGCCATTATCAGATTTTGGTCTATAAGAAGGTGTCGGCTGCACCTCGATGAAAACTAGCGCCTCTTGACCATAGCCATAGATGGACAAACAAGGTTTTGGTGCAGAATGAAGAGGGCAGTCTTGATTAAAGTGATCTGGTGACTCGCAGATGTCACAGATTGCCGCTGTACAGTCAATAGAAAAGTGACCAACAATATCACAACGAAAACATTTCACTTTCTCTGGATCCATGTCCTTTTTCTTGGTCTGAGTTGTGATTGTACCAGCCCCATTTGATGTTCCTGGATCATCATCGCATGTATCTTGCCTAGTTGTCTTCTGTTGCACGACAGGGCTTTGGCCGAGGGTTGCTGAACTGCTGTTGGTTTGGCAGTGTTCTTCTTTGGCTGAAAAGTGACATTTGTGTTGGTTCGCTGAGCCACCGCGAGAGGTTGATTCTGCTGAATATTGGCACCAGTACCCGTCTTCTGCTGCACCACCGCCGGCTGAACCCCTTGGTTAAAACGTCTGTTCTGATCAGATCCGCGACCTCCATTTGCACCACTAGGCCTGGTGCCTCTGAACTCGTAACGACGACGGTTCCGATACCCATTATTACCATTGTCTCCAGCATAGAAATCACTACCACCAGCCCCTGGGTGAAAATCACCATACCCACCCTGCGGACCTCCACCTTGGAATTCATTGAGGTTACTAAAATTACCCTGGCTGTTGTAGTTGGACTGGTTATGGAAATTACCCTGGTTGCTGAAGTTTTGATTGTTGAAGTTTCCTTGGAATCCCCGACCACCTCCATTCCTTGAATCTTGATATCCTCCTTGCTGAAAGTTACTTGGACCAGCTGCCGGATCACCTCAACGAAGGAACTGCCTCGGACCTCCACCTTGTCCTGCCGCATCTCCTCTTCCACCACCAGCGCGGTGTGCCATCTCGACAGCACCTGGCCGTCGCCGATCGCCTTGATCGTCCCTTGGAGGAACCCTAGGAGAGTATCGGCACGAGTGCCTCCACACGAACCCAAAGATTCCTCGCAGTCCAAAACCTGCGGATATTTCCCTAAGGCCCGTATGGCCCATCTTAGGAGTTGTTGACCCACGAAAGCCCGTATGGCGATCGGCAGTGTCATGCAGATTTGGAAACCGTGAATCACGCGCTCCGGCGATCATCGGTCTTGTGTTGGGCGATCGGCGTCTGGTTACCAGAGTCCAGGCCACTGCGTCCAGTTCATCCTCCAGAACAAAAGTAGATGGCTCCAAGATCGGTTTCTTGAAGGTTTGTTTCTTGCGTCCGCTAACTATCGGATCAACCAGCAGATCACCTGCAACAAGAACAGAAGAACTTACCGGAGATTCCTGCATCGAGAAGGCGATCCGCTGCTGCTCCCTTCGCTTCTCCAATCTTCTCTTCATCCGTGACGTGGTCTCCTCCAGATTTCTCTTTGGATCAGACTCCGGCGTGATGCAGAAGTAGTCCCTAACCGTCGAAGACACCGTGCCCATACGCTCGTCCTTGTCGTCCAGCGCATCCTCATCGCAGTCGGAACCTCCATCACCACCCGCATCCTCGTCGGAGTCCGGCACCGGCGAGATGGGCCAGAATCGTCCTCCCAGTCGCCCCAACGGTCGGCCAGAAAAACCGCTCATTTTGGCTCCCACATCAGTTTATTAGAACATAAGATGACGTGACTGAACTCAATGGAGCTGCTGATGTGGCATGTTGTTGAGGTGGATAGGCTACATGTCAAGAGAAATGGGATCACCTATTAAGAATAGAAAGATATCTTTACATTTTAAAAGACATAAAAGAGGCATTATATTGTGTCTCTAGAGTAAATAAATGTGAAGAAATCATATGAAAAGCACTACTCGAATCATGACCTTAATGATTAAGACTTATTCCATTAACCATCTCACCCTTTCACAAGTATATGTTGATACTTGGAACAAATTTCTAATTAGTATTGCCACCGTGGTAGAATAAATGTCTCTAGGGAACAAACAAATGCCTCAAACATTGCCTCTAGAAAAAAAGTAAAGACATACAATAAAATGTCTGACGGATTGTCTCTTGATAATTTATCTGTGACACTTTGGAGTGTCTCATAAGTTGTCTCTAGAATGACAATTGCAATCCTTATAGAAATGTCTCAACTAACATCCCTACATTTGAGACTATTTCTGAAGTGTCCCAAAAAGTGTCACTACAACATGCAAAGTGTCTCAATGTGATTTTTAAAGAGATAAAGTAGGAAATGTCTCTAGTAAAATGTCTCAATGGAAGGTTTTTCTTGTAGTGGTATTTCAATGAAAATCCGATATTTCCCGAAGGCTATTTTCGGCGGCGTTTTCAGATGAGCATCAACTTGTTCAAGCACATCGCAACGGAGGTGACGAAGTATGATCGGTTCTTTGAGCAACGAAGAAATGGCGTTGGAGAACTTGGTTATAGCACATATCAGAAGGTGACCGCTGCCTTGTGTATGTTCGCATACGGTATACCGGCGGATCTAGTTGATGACCACTTGGCCATGTGAGAGCACTTTTTGTTTTGGTATATCATGACTGCTTGTGTCATCATGCATTACATGATTATAGAGGATGATCGTGAGAAAAATGTGGATCCTACCCAGTACGAGTTGATGGGGGTTCCCGTGCAAGTGAGAAAGTCCGCACATAGAATTGCACGGTTTATTGCCTCGTATCATTCCATTCATTCCAACAAAACACATGATGAGCTCTAAAAAGATCTCATGGAAGAATGGTGGAATTGGTATGGACAACAATAGTGCCTACTTCTAAACTTGTTGCATATTTGTTGTATTGTTTTAAAACTATGTTGTATTGTTGATCCATAAATTTGTTGTATTTGTTGTGATCTATTTGATGTACTTGTTGTATTCTTGTGTTGTAATAATAAATAGTGCATTTATTCGTGAATTTGTGAAGCTTATTTGATCTTGTTGAATGCATAGTAGTCTGTGATAGTTGTTTCCGCCGGCGCTGCACGCTGTATTTTGGAGCGTCCGGTGAAGAAGTATTTTTTGCACCCGAACTCGCGCTGCAGTATACCACGTCCGGTGGAGGAAAACACTGCACATCGCACAATATAGTTATACAACGCGGTGCAGGGCCATTTACATTGTCGAAATATAGCACACTTATTGGAGATCCTCTAACAGGCCACTAGGCGATTTACACAAAACTGACCCTTATTGTAAAGAAATTTACAAAATGAACTCTGCTCGAAAATATTTTATCAGATAACCCTTTTATATAAAGCCCGCTTATGGGGCGCCATGCTAGATCCTATGATGCCCTGGTCAAGGGCGCAGTTCCGTTATAGTTGACCCGCCACGTCGACTAGTCCGGGCCCACGCATTTGCACGCATGGTGCCTTGTACTGGGGCGCTATGGTGGCACGGCGCCCTAGCCCGGGGCACCATACCCTTTGACCTGGAGAACATATCTAGTGCTACCACCCCTTTAGGTGCTACCGTGCTACCGTACAAAAAAACGTATTTTATACGTGTCAAAAACTTATACGAAAAATTGTGAGTGCTCATGAAGCATGTCCCTACAACATCCCAAAATTTCATATCCAAAAACGACATGGACACTGAAAATAAAAAAGAGAAAATCAGCATGAATAGTGCTACCACGCCCGGTTGTGGTCTCATTGTGACCCTCACCACGCCTCCCTGACCGCCGTCGCCCCCGACGTCTCCGCCGTGCTCGCCACCGCCCCCGTCGTAATCGCCGCCGCCGCCAGCCGTATCTCCCCCCACCCCCGCCGTCTCTCTCAGTCGGCGGCTCGGTTCTCGCCGCCGTCTCGATGCTCGCTGGCGCCGCCATGGAGTTCAGCCGCAGGAGCTCCCCTCCACGTTGAAGGCTGGAGCCGGCCTCCGTCTGGCATCCGTAGGGCGCCCATATGGAGTCTGATTCTTCAAGGTTTAATGCATCATCCCTTCTCTATCTTGTTTTTAATCTAGGTTTTATTTGAATCTTACATTGTTCTTAGAAATTTGATTTGCTCATTGTGTCCTGCTGAAATTGGACTGGAGGTACTAATTACAAGTTATAAAGCGCCATACCCAGGTTCATCCAACAGGATGCACAGGACACCAGGTCCAAACCCATTTTCTTTGATGTATTACATGTTTTTACAGTGAGTGAAACCCCAACTTCAAATCTACAAACAAGCATCTCTAACTTAATCTGTTGCAGGTAATGAAGTAAGTAAGATTTTCCAACTCCAAGATTTTTGATGTTTTCAAACTAAACAGTGTAATATCATTTGTTGCGATGTATAGATAAGCAAGGAAAATGAAATACTAGTTTTTACCACAACAAAGACTAAACAAGATCAAATAGCTGACCATTCCATCCTAAGAACAATCCATGATCGTACCGCTACAACATCTAAAAGCAAGATCGTCTTCCACATTTATCCTCGAGTTAGTTCACATTCTTTCAGTTTTGCATTCTCTACTGAATTTCCCTGATGTGTATTTGGCATAAAGTTCCCTGATGTGTATTTGGCATAAATTTTGGTGTCAGGTGTTGTAGTTGGCATAATTGTTTTGCACAAATGAGCTTATTGAAAAGAACTATATGTATGTCAGGTTTATTTTTTATCCTAGCATAAAGTTGGCTATTAGTCTTTGTTTGTTGACATTAATCAAGTAGCTATTTGTAAGTTGAAGTTAAAAAGTAGTATACTACTCCAGTAGCTATTTGTAAGTAGAATGCGAAACTATTTTCAGTGAAATTCTATTTGTAATGTCTTCTCATGTTGCTCCTGTACATGTTGCCCTAATGGAATTTCTATCAGTAGTAGCATATATTACTATGTGAACAGTAGCTAATGCTGTGTGAAGTCATACCATGACTAATTTTTGGGCTTATTTTGCAGGTATTCTCTTATCGATTACTCGTACGATGAACTCCACCGTGCACGGTTTATGGAGGAGGAAGGAAGGGTTTTTTACCAGCTCCACCTGAGGTCTGGTGGGGTTAATGACAAGATGAAAGTATGACGAGCGATACACGAAGCATATCCGACTGACTGGGCTTCTCCCTTTCATCACACTCGTGTCTTGTTGAACGCTGAAGATGAACCCTTGTTTGATCACGGCCCTCGTTGACCGATGGCGTCCCGAGACACATTCTTTTCACTTCCATTGTGGGGAGATGACAGTGACTTTGCAGGGCGTTTCTATGATCCTTGCACTTCCTATCAAGGGTGAACCTATTTGCTTTAATACTAATATTGAGTGATGGCGTGCCACTATGGAGGGCCTAATAGGGAAGGAACCGGGTGTTCCGAAGATATCTGCCGGTGCAACTTATTCATGGATTTTTCAAAATTTTAGCCGGTGCCCAGATGGATATGATGAAGATAGTGAAGTGGTGCAGCAGTATGCCCGGGCATATTGTTGGTATGTAATCAGCCGGGTTCTTTTTTTTGACACCACTGGCTCGATCGCACTTCCTTTATGTGGCTTCAGTTGTTTGCTGGTTGGAAGCATGGACTCAGTTGGGGTACAACTGCACTTGCTTATTTGTACCTCCAGGTAACCACTCAAGTGTTTTGACAAAATGGAAGTTTTCTCGAGTTGGGTATACTTAATATTTTGCTTGTGTGTGCAGCTAGACGACGCGTGCCGTAGGGGCACGGATCCAAAGGACCGGAGTAAGTCGAAGGAAGCTAATATCGGTGGTCCGATGATCCTCCTGTCAGTATGGTGTTGGGAGCACTTGCCAGTTGGGCGGCCATCACCTTTGGGTTACGACCGGTGGGATGATCATGGTGATCCGGAGCGTATGGCTATATGGGCATAGCATCGGGACAAGGTTGAAGGTTTCTTCAGTATTTCGAAGACACAATACTTGCACTACGTCAACGAGCTCGATGTCATGCTCCCGGAGCATGTAAGCTCATTCTCTTGTTATCCTATCTGTATTTCGATATTCCAAAGATACTACTAACCATATAGTTGATTCTTTTTTTGCACAGGTGATTTGGGAGCCATATGGAACAGTGGGTAATATTCGTCGCAATATCGCGTTCGCTTTGAACCCCAAGTGCCTAGACGAACCACATCTTTGGAGGTTGTGTGGCCTGTTAATTTGTTACTACGCCGTGGAGTGGCACCTACCACACCGGGTTATGACACAGTTTGGCATATATCAGGAGACCCCGCCAAAGTTCAAAGACACTTCTTTCCATCTTCACGGGTAAATTACTTAAAGTTCAAAGACCTTGAAGTTATTTTGATTGTTTCATAGTACTGACAAAGATTACATTCTATGTGCAGCATCGACAAGATCAAGAAGAATGGCATAAATAATTAGAGCAAGGAACATAAAGTACACATCAAGAGGTTCCTTCACAAGATCGATAAGATCGAGCAAAGAATGCTTAGAGGCACTCCACCTCCTGCCCCGCGGCCTTTCGATACCGCGGCATTCAACCGCTATCTCATGTGGTTTCGTGGTGTGGCTCGTACACAACTAAACCCGCTGGCATTTCAAAGTGAGTACATATTGCTTGAACCCAATCCGGGTTTCGATGAGATGGCCAATTTGGAGTACAACAAGCTCATTAGGACTGGAAGACGCGCACAATTAGCGCCGATTGTGCGCTTTGCGGTATGTTTTTCTTTATATGTGTATACACATATCAGAATTGCCTACTAAAGTATATAGTTCAATCATGCAGTGTTGCATTTTTTCTGTGCTTTCCTTCGCTGGACATCTTACATAACAAACAAATATTGTATCTGCTACTTGTACAACCGAGTAAAAAAATGCCATTGATAAAATTCTCTGTAACCTCAATCTGCCAGCCTCCTTTTTTATTTCTTTTAATTAATGGAAATGTTTCTCTGTAACCTCAGAATGACAGCCTCCTTTTTATTGAAAAGGATATTAGCTTCCTTATGTTTCTTCTAGTAAATTCATATGTTTGGAACTGGAGAGCTAGGTAAAATATGCATAATTATACTATGCCATGTTTCAATGCAGTAGTTTAGTCATTTTCTCGTTGGAGAAATAATTAAGTTGTTGATACATCAATAGCATACATGATGGATAAATGAGAAATAAAAACTGAGTCGAAACATGTCATCGGGCATGAGTGCACATCCTATGCTGAGCTGCACATTGTTGAGACCAATGTGATCTTCTAACTTGAACAATGCTTGTTTTTATAGCAAACCGAGCTCTCGAAACATGCATGTCATCAAAGCCGGGGAGGCACTCAAGTACCACCCGGGTGAAGAGTCCTACCATGCCCTAAAAGCATTTTCCGAGGTATATCCTTGTATTGTGCTAGATTTATTGTCATGCTTTTTTTGCAACCTTCCGATCTTCTAACTTGAACTACTGTAAATTTCACAGCGAAGCAAGTCTTGGGCACGTGGTGTAGGTGCTCTTCTCGGTTGTTGATTCACTGGCGATGTTATGCCTACCGCGTATAGTCCTTCGTCAAGCGTTGCACACGGCTCTCTCGAGGACTCGGGTGTGGGTGATAGCGAGGAGGAATCGGGTGACATTGAGGGGGAGGAGGATGAGGGGGGCACACGCATGATGAGACCAACACCTCACAGATCCCCGATGCTCCTGAGCTTAGTCAGCAGCAACGGTACAACTTCAAGGCGAGGAAGCAAAGGCAATATTCGAAGGAAGATATTTTTACTCCGGATGCGTACAAAAATAAAAAGGCAGCTCAAGACCCGGTCGAGGCGGAGGACATCGAGGAGGAGCCGATTAGGAGGAGAAGGCGTGTACGTGATGCTAAGAACAGTCAGGCTGGCAATGCAAAAAAAGGAAAGGGGAAGAAATGATGTTGTTGTTTACTTGAACTACATTGTCACTTGAGAACTATGTTGTCACTTGAACTATGTTTTTTACTTGATATTGTAACTTGAACTATGTTGCGGCAGCTTTTGAAGATATTGTCCTTTGTTGTCACTTGATTTTATCATGTCTGAAGTACTCTTAGAGGTCGTTGCTAAGTCCAGTTTTTGTTGTTGCTAAATCCAGATTTTGGTAGGCAACGTTCCACCACCATGGCGCCCCATGCGAGGGCGTCGTATAATCACGGCGCCCCGGGCTAGGGCGCCGTGCCACCATAGCGCCCCAGTATAAGGCGCCATGCGTTCAAACGCGTGGGCCCGGACTCGTCGACATGGCGGGTCAACTATAACCGAATGACGCCCTTGATCAGGGCGTCATAGGACCTAGCATGGCGCCCCGTAAGCGGGCGTTATACAAAAGGATTATCTGTTGAAATATTTTCGAGCGGAGTTCATTTTGTGAATTTCTTTGCAATAAGGGTTAGTTTTGTGTAAATCGCCGCTAGACTACCTAATATTCAGTGGCATGCATGTAGAAATTGACAACCGTCGTCAGGTGTTAATCCTAGAACTTGTTCAGCATATCCTTTTTCCAATAAAACTAGCGCAGAATAAACCACTGTGCTCCCAAATATTATTCAGTGGCGTGTATAAAATGCGCTACTCCAATGTGCACTGCAATAACATGCACTGTTATGAAGCGAGTGATCAAGAATGTAGTTGTTAAAAAATGAAAACAAAGCATGCAGATGGTAATTACTGGAACCCACGGAGACATGAACAATCGAAGTCCAGAGTGCCTATGATAATGCACATCTAAACTAATTCCAGAGATAGATTTGAAGCAGTTCGTCCCCCCGCAAAAAAATATAAGATAGACGCAAATCAGCTTTACATCTATGGCACTCCTCGACTGAACTCCAGCGATCCGTCAGATGCTAATATACTAGTTCAGGTTGCAAGCGGGGCGGGTTGCGGCTGGCCGCTGGGGAGCGACGCGGGACAACACATGTCCAGCGGATGCTTGCGGGAGGTCGCATCGTTCCGCTGAAGCTAGTGCGGGACACAGCGGCAAGCTGCACCATCCCGCATGATCCCGCATGCGTGGGGGGCAGAGCATCTCAATTGAAAGCTGCTTAGAGCAGCTAGCTAGCTACTAGGCTACACATTAATCGTTCGTATTCGTTCAGAAGCTAGCTACGTATATGTTGATCGATCGGAAGCTAGCAGTCAGCAATCATTACCCAGCAGAAACGACAACAAGATTGAAAGGAATAGTTAGACACTGCTACTGGCCCAAAGAGAAGGTGATCTCACATGTAAATAAAAAATCATACGAATTCAATGAAATTCATCCTGTCAAAATGAAACTCAGCCTCGTACAGATCATTTGGTCCCTAAATTTCCGCAGAAAAATCACACGAAATCAATGAAGTTCATGCTGTCAAAATGAACCATGACCACAAGGTACTGAGCTGATTATAAACCAAAAGGTACTGCAACAGCAGAATCAAGTAACATGCAACCTTAACTGAATCAAGTATTTAACTGAATCAAGTATCAGGCTAATTATTCACATGGGTATTTGCTTCCGTTTTCACCACCCCCTTAGCATCATGCATGTTATGCATTGTAAGCTTTGGCCCGGTTTGTCTGGATAGTTCTTCAGGCCCTCTGCATATTTATAGGTGAAACATTTAGCAATTTATACAACAGGTAACTGGATCAAAGCAGGACAGACTACACATCAGAATAATGCTGGATTTTTTAGGAAAAGAGACTAACTCTATTTTATACAACTAATGATTTCCTCAAATTGCTTAAGTTTGCAGATATTAGAAATAGCAACATCGGTGATGTATATGCAGCTGTAACTAATAGAACAGAAATAATAAATTTGATATATGCTATGAAGATATTATTTGATACAAATCAAAGCCCTTTAATTACTGCGTAAGATACATAGCAGAGTGGCCTGAGTAGACTACACAACATTAACGTCAGGATTGCAATTTGTGCTGCACTACCTGTCAGTAGCCTACAGTGATCTTCCTATTTATGTCCAGGAGAATGGCAAGTCGAATACATGATTCATGTGTTCCTCAATGTTTTGGTTCAGCTATATCTTGATAAAATTACGGCAATGTTTGTGCACACATTACGGCTTGTTGTTCACTGAAGTTTTAACAATATCTCACTGTCCTGTCATCCATCTTTTCAGAAACCACACGAGATCCGTGAAGCTATCTGAATCGTCAGTGAGAAAAAATAAGTACCCTTCGTTTGCAGCTTATTATTAGCTTCATCGCTACCTGAGTCGAGTGCACTCGTCTCGCCGGGTTGACAGGGTTACATGAGACATACCAAAGGGAAGGATCTTGGGTCACATACCTTGGTTTGGATCATTTGCAGCTGCGAGAATAGGGCGCAGCGAGGGTGTAGGTCTTGCGGAAGTTGCTGGCGACGAAACTCCGGCTGCATTTGGCGACGGAGGAACATCAAGAGGTGGAGGAAGATCTTCTCCATTGAGGATTCCAGAAGGGCAGTCCGCCTGTCCCCACGTGGAGATGGCGGCGGCGGCGCCGCCGCCGTCGACTCCAACATCAAGAACTGCGAGCGGGTTCTCCGATACCGATAGGGATGGGAGAGAGAAGAGGAGTTCGGGGCATCGGGTGTGGCGGCGGCGGCGCCGTCGCCCGTCGGCGACAGAGGGAGTCAACGAGGGTTGGGGGTCTCTCGGGGAGTTGGGGCCGAACGAATGTTGATCTCTGGTGGAATCACTTCGCGGGCCATGCGGACTCTGCGGGCTCTTAGCAGGCCACGCGGCGTGATCGCTTCGTCCCGCTATGCACAAAGCGGTCGGCCAAGCGGCACCGCGCGAGCGATTTTTGCGGGGCGGCCCAGCGGCGTGGCGGGACAACCCGCCCCAATTGCAACCTTAATACTAGTAGAGCGGCACAACGCAACAAAATAGTGCGATCATACTAAAGAGAGAAGCAAATCATTTTCACGGAGATCGATGGCATTCAGATGCTAATCCGAGAACAGTATGGCGGTAGAGCAGCACCTCCAGGAGGCGGCAAGATGAAGCTGCCGGCGCGTGCGCAGCCTCTGAACGCGTAGCGGAACGGAAGAGGGCTGCGAGTTGGGATTCCGGTAGCAAATCTGGCGGAGCCACCGCTCGCGCAAATCGTCGTCGTGGTGCAGGTGCAGCGGAACGCCGGGTAGAGGAACTCGCTCACAGCGCGGCGGCGCGTGCGACACACAAACAAATGGAAGAAGATGGCCTGCGCGTGCGACACACAAACAGCCCAGAAGAATAGGATGAAAATCATGACAGATGCAGTTCATGTTAACGCATATCAAGGCACAAACGATAATCCATCAGACACAAACGGAGCGAAACTAGAAGTGATCTGTGCTCATCATAGTAGAACGGCGCGCGCCATGGCATGCATAGACGAAACCAGAGAATACCACTACATCTCCGCGTCGGTGAAGATGGCCTGCGCCTCACCAGCCTCTCGCCATAGCGGAGCATAACGCATGCGCGCAAGATGGTATCAAGGTGGCCGGGGTTCAGGCAGCAAATCCGGCGAGAATCCACACCTCGCGCGCGCGCGTGCTGCAGCTAGCGGGTACGCCGCGGCAGAGCAACTAATCAACGGTGCGCGGCGGCGCGCGCGTGTAGACAGAGAAGCAAATAGCGGAAACATCCCAGAAGAGCAGCAAGACGAAAATTATCATGATACGAGAGATCATCCTTGTTCACGCATGCATATCAAGTCACAGACAATGTCTAGCATCCAGATCCATCAGAGACAAACGAAACGAAATAAGTTCCTGAGACTAGAGAACCGCACTACGGCATACATGAAAGCAGAGCAGGACTAGACCTCCGCGTCGGCGCCGCCCTCGCCGACCTCGCCGCCGATCTCGTCGCCGACGACCGCAGCAGGCGCCGCGTCCTCCTCGTCGCCGTCGGTGTCGGAGTCGCCGTGGAGGCCGTCGGAGTCGGAGTCGGCGTCGAGGCCGTCGCCGTCGTCGTTGCGGCGGAGGCCGGCGAAGCGATTGTAGAGGGTGAGGACGCCGCGCTTGAGGGCCTTGGTGGGCGTGAACTGCTCGGAGAGGAAGCGCTCCCCGGCCGGGTTCTCGAAGAGCTTCACGCCGACGGTCTTGGGCTTGGCGGAGTTGGCGAAGCCGGCGCGGAGGAGGCGGCCCGCCTCGGACTTGCCCGCGCGAGCCGGAGGACGACGAACCGGCGCCAGCGCCGCCGCCCCGCTCAGACCTCTGGGCGCCTTCCCCGCCACGATCGCGGCCTTCCCTTCCATCGCCTGGGCCTGGCTTGGGATCTCTCTTCTCTCGCCTCTCCTCCGCTGCTAAAGCCTGCTCTCTATTTGCGTGCGTGGTTTTCGAATGGAACTGGAGAGAGCAGGTGGGCAGGCTGGTCTGGTTTATAAAGAGGACGACGAGACGGCAATTCCTCGGATCCCTCCTCTCTCCTATCTTCTCGCTCCTTCGATACAACAGATACACGGAATGGTCTTGCGTTGGGAACGTACACCACCCATCCACGGACATGTGGCCCCATCGATAAAACGGCCCACCTGTCATTGATTTGTTCTGCAACAGATACTGGTGATTTTGTATTCTTTTGACACTCGCTGTGCCATATAGCATGGAGATCACGGTTCCACACGGCTCTGCCGCGCTCACAAACTCGTTTAATCCTTTTACTACATAAGTAAATCCCCAGTTTAATAATTACTAGTACATGGCCGGACATTGAGTTGATTATTTACACCGTGTGAGTGCCTTAAATGCTATTGCCAATGCAGCTCCAACCCAACACAAATCATGATCACTTCTCTCCCTTGCAACAACCAGCATCTACGGAAAGCATCGACGCGGCCATTCCATCGTGCTCCAGTCTACCCACTCTGACACCGTAAATGACAAACAGCTCTGCCTGTGAAATCAGAGGGAAAGGGCAAAATGCATGCATGGATGCGTTTCTCTTTTCAAAAGAGACCCTACTTTATGCAACATTACGGATTCTTTTTTTCTCTCTCTGGGAAAAGTAATGACACTATGTTGCAGCCTGAATTGTCCAAATAGTAGTTATAATGTGCATATTAATACCTAAATTTTCGTTTACATATTAAAAAGCATATTCATTATTGTTTATATTTCAACGTGCAAATTAATTTGTTGTCGAATATATGGGTAAGATTTAGTCCATGAAAGTAATAGATAAATCACCCTGTCCATTAAAATAGAAATTGAAATAGAGTATCGCTAGAAGCCGGATTACAGAGGCCTACCGTCGCATCTCTCGACGCTCATTGCAAAACGGGGGCGGCGACACAAAGCTCTGGAAACACGTGGCAATGTCATGTATTGCACGTGTTTTTTCAACCGAGGTGCGATCTCTTATTGGCAAGCAAGTGAGAACTAGTCCATTAGGAAGATGAACATGAATCGGGTGCAACTGATTGCGATCATCCACCACTCGTGTAAGAAATTTTTTCAACTTATATGTCCCGCCAACCGGCTGCAACTAATTGGGTTCATCTCCCACCTCATGTGCGAAATTGTTTGTACTTCTGACCGTCTAATTCACGTTTGTTGAACCTTAAGCAAGGTCTAGATATCTTCAACTATTGATGCATAGGTTGATCGGTCTAACTCGACATTATGCAACATATTAACTAGCTCAAGGGAATCCACTTCAATAACCAATGGATGATTGCACCATTGCGGGCCTAGAGATATTTCCTCTAGAACAGCTCTCGGCTTAGCATCCAAAGCATCTCTACAAGACAGTAGCTAGTCACAAGCAGATAGAATGAACTCCTCTTTAGGGTCACGAACAACAACCCAATCTACAACATCTCCTCTAGACTCAAAAGACCCATCAATATTTACCTTGCACCATCAAGGTTGGGGTGGCGCCCAATGCTCCTTAGATGCAACATGGTGAACAATCAGTGGAGTGCACCTTCCCTTCTTCCATGTCAAGGATAAATTTACCTTTAACAATTTTTGATTTCGAGTGATATTTAATCATAACAATTGACTCCATATAACTCAACAAGAAACCCATGGACACTTCAGCATGTGAATGTGACTTATTATGAACCACCTCATTCCTAACATGCCAAGATCTACATAGAATCATTAAGATCATATTAGTGCAATTACTTGGAACTAACCGGGGCAATTTTAACAACCAACCGTCCATGTATTCTTGATAGAATCAAGCGACGACAATTGCGATGACTCAGCCATGAGTAACCAAAGATCCTTTGCAAGAGTGCACTGAGTGGAGGGATGGAAATTATCTTCTGCTTCCACTCCACATATAGGGCACCAATCTGATAAATCTAGGGTTCTTTTGGATTTTTTATGCCATGTAGGGAGAGATTTAGTGATAAGGCGACAAGCAAATGCTCCACTTTGGGTGGGACATAAGATTTTCAACCACATCCCACACTTCCCTATTACCATGCATCCTGAGCAAATCTAGATGTCAATCTCCATATTTCATCCATGGCAAAACAATACCCATTAAGGGTGACAAATAGACCTCGTTTCTCAAGTGCCCAAGCAAGATGATCAACAGCTAGATGTGGCGATGGTTTAATATTCGTGATCTCCCATATATCCATTGGCATAAAATATTGATGTAAGAGATCGACCTTCCCATTGCTAAACTGGTCTATTAGCTCAGGTACAAAGCAAAGTCTATAGCTACCTTTGTGTGAAATAGGCCAAAACGAGAACGATGTAGGGATCCAACGGTCCCTCCAGACACGAATGCTCTGACGGTTAATAGACCTTTCTTCAGCAATTCTAGACCATGTGCTATCGCTTGCCATGTAGAAGAGGCATTACCAGAGAAAAAAAGTATCCTCTAATCTTCCATTGGGGCAGTACATACTAAGCGTTCAAAACCCTCAGATGTATTAGTAATTAATAACCTAGCTTATGCGAAAACGCGCATAGCACCCGAGTAAAAGTGTACTCAAAACAATAGTTAGGCGTGCAAAAAAATCAATCGATTTTTTTTACAACTAGGTTTTATGCACATTCGCTTTGGAAGCTACAGTGTTCATACAAAAAAACATGTTACTATATTTTAGGTTACACATATAAAGGTACAAATTTCGAGGGAAAAATAAGAGTTTTATTTTTATGCCTATGTACAACCACAAATTTGTTTTTATGTTGTCGCTCAAAGCTTCAAACGGAGTTTTTGACCCAAGTTTTGCAATATAGGCAGAGCATGTACGTATGTATTCACGTACAGAAAATTGATACATTTTGAAACTTGAAAGCACCGATTTTAAAATTTTCAAACCATGGATATATACCGGCCTGTATTTGTCACGTACTATAGTATGTACCAAATAGTTTCGCGAAACGTCCCCATCAGCGCATGCCACGGTGCGGTGCCGTTTCTGCGGCCTGCGGTCTGCGGTCTGGGCGCCCAGGCCTCTGCCGCCGCAGGGCTGCAAGACGACGACAGGCAAAAGTGCCTTGACCGAAAGATACGGCCGGATTGGTCACGCACGTCCTCGCGCGTTTAGTCTCCTTCCCGGTTAATTCGTTACGTGCCACAAACTACTTTTTGGGCGCGTTAACCACGTCCCTGTCGCCTGGGCCACCACGGCACCGTGGTCCCACCATTCAGCGAAGGAAAGCAGAAGACTACTCTGTAGGATTGGTTTTCACATTCGGATCGACACACCCACGAAAGCATGTCCTACCCACGGCGGGGCGACAGAGCCTGACACCCAACACTCGAACGTAACGGAAGAGAGACATTCACGCGAGCTTGTCTCACGGTAGTACGTGTGTGATCTGCACGCGCCAACGCAAACGCATCTTATTATACGCGGTACTACCGTACTACTCCTATACAATATATATACGTGCGTAATGGATGATTATGATTTTCTCTTAACACAAAAGATATAGTACAGTATTAACCATGCATTAACCACGAGAATACACGATTACAGAGCTCAAAAAAGAGCAAGAGCCAGCTGTTCTAAGTTGCACATACCATGAGACTACAATTGGGTGAAACAACGGTAGTTTGTTCGACAACAGCCTGGGCTCGGACTTGCTGCAGTTTCAATCTTCAAGGATTTTCGTTATGCTTCATATGAGTTGATTGATTCTTCCAACGATTTATCTAATGTATGCATGTGAAGTTTAAGATTGAGTTGTGGATATTGAATAGCCTTCATCGAGCTCAAACTTGAGGGTCTCCGCTCTTAAATTTGAGGATTATCAATGAAGTTGTTGTCGTCCACCTCCGATGACACAACACGAATAGCAAGAGGACGACATCTTGAGTATGAGTGCCATCAATCAAAGATGATCATGTGCTACAATGCCAAATAAGATAAGCTTGTTCACTTAGACCTATTGGTCTTCCAGTGATTGAAGATTTTTGTGTGCAAACATAATAATGTGGCGGAGATGTGACAATTATAACTTTGCTCTACTGGTTCACACAACTCAAATGATTCCCAGTGAAATAGCTCAGGCTTGGGGCAGCATGACCAATAGCCCAAGAACCAAACTTAAAGATATCCATATAATGTTGATGCAAGGCTAAGTTGGTATACTCACAACTAGAGACCTTATTCAGCTTGGGGTGTTAAATTGGATAATTCAGAGTTTCATCTGGCTATATGCATGTGGTACAAAAATCATCGTTTTCTTTCCTGCTTTATCTCCCCAAATCTGCTAATCGTCCTGTAATAGCACAATTTCCCGACTCCGAAATGTTGTGAAGCCTAACCAATGATTTTTTTCTCCCGTCTTTCATAATACTGCTAACCCCTAAGAGCATCTCCAGTCGCGTCCCCCAAACCGACTCCCAAACCGTCCCCCAAAGCGATTTGGGGCGCGCTGGACAAAAAAACATTCCCAGCCGTGTCCCCCCAAAGCCTCTTTTTGTCCGGCGCGCCCCGATACGGTGTCCGGCGCCCTGAGGCCGTCCCCGCCCCACAGGAAACGCACTGGGGACGCCGGACACACCGAAAAGCGAGGCGGGGAGTGGCGGGGCCGACCTGTCAGCGGCACATTGAATTTTAACCTAACCGTCGCCTACCTCGCGACGGAAGTTATTGGCGCGCGGCGGTGCGCGAGGCGCGAAGCGTCTCGTCGCGCCCTGGCTGCGTGCCGGCGTTAATGAGTGCCACCGCTCCCCCGCCTCCCTCCCGCCTATTAAAAGGGCCGCCTCTCATCGTCTCTCTCACACACAAACCCTAGCACCTCTCTCCCCAACCCTAGCCGCCAGCATCTCAAGAGTCGATGCCATGGCTGGTAGAGGCGCAGGCCAAGCTCGCGGTCATGGTCGTGGCCACGACACAGCTACACGCTCGCCGTCACCTGTGACGCCGGAGTCGTCCTCATCGTCGGACATGCAGGACGAGGAGAGGGTCGTGTTGTTCGAGTTCATCGTCGTCCTCAAGGGCGACCCGCACGACATCTAGAGGCTTCCGGACTCCTTCGCCGACTACGTCGCCGGCGACGAGCGCTCGCTGCATCTGCGGGAGGATGGTTGCGGCTGCTGCCGGTGGATCGTCCACGTGATCTACCACGCGCGCGGTAAGATGTACCTCCACATCGGTGGGAGAAGTTCGCGTGCTACCGCCTCGAAGCCGGCTTCGTCCTCCTGTTCTCCTACTTTGGCGACAGCGACATGAGCGTCAAGGTGTTCGACGAGACACGTTGCCGCCGGAACTACCACAGCGACAACACCGACGAGGACGACAACTGAAGTGTTGTTTCTTCACAACGAAGATATGCACGAAGGTTTAAGGCGGAAGAACCAACGGCACCAGCACATTTGGGTGGTGTGCCCAAGTTCTTTCTTGGCAGCCAACACACGAAATCTTCGATGCCCGGCCTAGTTAGGTTTAGCTTTTTTGCAATATTTTATAGTTGTGTCAACCATGGTTCAAACTATGTATTAGTTTGTGGATAATCATGTTCCAAATTATGTCTCCGTGTAAACCACGTACCCAATTATGTATTAGTTTGTGGAATATTCTTCCCTTTATTGAAATAAAAATGCAAAAAAGCAAAAAAAAAATTATTTTAGTGTTGGGGGCGGCGTTTGGTGGATGCGGCTGGGGAGCGACGTCCCCCAAACGCGGCACGAACGAAACACATCCCCAAACTTTTAATCCGGCGCCGTTTGAGGGACGCGACTGGAGATGCTCTAACCACCATGTTGAGTGGGTGATTAGGATTTAGGAGTAACAATTATGTCTACCGCCGTCTACGTAGTATATTTGTGACGGTGAGTGACTTTTAATTATTATATAAGCGGTATAAAGTATAAATCCATGTTTCATGTTGTACGTACCAAAGTTTAAGTGGCGCATTTACTCAGTTCACAACAGCAGCCCTCCAGCATTATCCTTTCCGTCCGATGGATCGATCAAGGCCGGCGCAGTCTTTCCGTGGCTGGCCACACCACCTACACACCGCACGCGGCACGCACGGGCACGGCTCGCGGCGGACCAACGTACCAACCCTGGGATGGGGGGACCACAGAATCCTCCTTCCAACTCGTCGTTATCCGGGGCTTCGGGCTCGTGGTGGTGGTGGTGGGACCCCCTCAGGATTTCAAAAGCGCTGCGAGGCGTGTTGGTGTTTTGCCGTCGCCAGTACTGTAGTTATCTGTCCCGGCCGCCTCACACAACAAAATTTTGCATCCGCTTTCTTTCTTGGAACTTTGAGGCAATTGCGTTAGCAAATTTTCGGTGGGTCAATACACATGAACTTTCTTGCCTTGGCTTCAACTCTATGGCCACATTCTCTATGATGATCGGAATAGCATAGTATATAACATAGGGAAACAGAGCATACGACGATCATTCGATGAAAATTGTCATAATTTTGAATTCAACACGAAACCCAGCGATGTGGCGCGCATCTCCGCTTTGAACGCCCGTTTGTCCCCGCTAGCGGAACCAGCACCCTACTGCGGTCAAGGCACGCCGCCGGTTTGGGAGACATCGTTGTGGCCGCATGGTCCGCCTCTGTCGAACGTTGCTGGCACTCTAGCATCGTGACGTAGAGGTGGTTGCGCTCCCGTCGAGGGGGCGACAGGTGACGCTCCGCCGCCGTAGTTGCTTGTGGCCGATGGAATCTGCCGCACATGGAGGCTGCGCCAGATTACGGGTGTCGCGGGGGGCGTGGTAGCGCCGACACTGGAGGTGACGAGTGGCGACGACAAACCAAGGATAAGCCCACCTTGTGGTCGTCCGCCGTCTTCTTCAGCCAGTGTGGCCTTTTCATTGCTGACGGTGGCGGTGGCAGCGGTGGTGTGCTGGTTTTTGCAATGGCGTGGACCGGGAGATGCCGACGCATGAGTTCAGGCAGTGTCGTAATGTTCAGCGACGACTTTGATAACCATACGGCGAGCTCGAATCGGCCAAGGTGGTGACTCCATGGTCGTTGGGAAGGTTAATTTTTGAAAAACTTTGTCGATGTTGCATATTGTGTTGCGACTTGCTACATGTATCAATTTTTTGTTGTGTCCGTATGGGCAAAGTGGTACAATGATTTATGTGCATATATGCTACAAAGAGATTATATACTCGTTCATATGCTACTAACGAGCCGCCGACCGCATGAACGAGCTCGTCTCCACCGTCGTCGTGGTCGAAGTTGCGCCTCTAGACAATGCATGTGTCCACGGTCCACCGACAACTTACCGTGTCGAGATGTTTGGCGGCAGCAGCACGGCCCGCTCACTAGCCGCAGCGCTCGGCCAGCTCGCCCGCGCCGCCGCGCTCGCTGGCTGATGTTCGGCCGGGCGTTGAGAGGTTTGGCAGCAGCAAGCACGTCGCCCTCGATGGCCCCAGCGCTCGCTGGCTGATACGCTGCTGCTGCTACCTAGTGCGTAGCAACAAAAGCTAGGAGGCATTCGTGCTAGCTCACCTTAGCAAGGTGCACGTATGTGCGCTACTACTGCATAGAAAAATTAGTACTCTCTCCGATAAAATAATGTGTCTAGATATATTTATCAGAGGAGTAACATGTTTTACGCTGTAAGTTAGCTATCACTTTTTTTCACCGGGTATTCAATCTAGCTAGTCGTGCTTTGCGAGTATTTGAAATTTCGTACTATAATACATTCTCCTTTACCAACAATTTGTGCTTTCCTATTGTCGCACAATGTTAAAAATGGTTTGACCTTAATAATCAATGGTTAAACATTTACATCAGTAAAAATACTGGCGTAGGTACTTTTGCAGATGTTGGTTGATTATTTTAATGGTTGCTTGTTGTTGGTACTAATTTTTAACCCTGTAGTTTGGTATATATATAATATATGTTACTTTTCTTTGGCTTCTTTCAAAAAAATATAAGTTGGGCGATAGAAGAATAAAGAGTTTGAAGACCTAAAAGTTGTATCCGTTTCTTTTAAACTTAATTTTATATAATTGCCGGAAATATGTTATGTATATTCTACCATGTACTATTTGCTACTAAATATATCATGGTATAGATTGTCAAGAAATATACGGTGGGTCTCATCCAATACCCACTATAACCCCACAATAAAATGATAACTCCAAATACTTTTTGTTAACAATATTATTGTTCCCGGCCGAAGATATATCCTATAAGAGACTATGGGGTTGTGCCTAGGATTGCAAGCGGCATCTGCATAGGGCAAGAAAACATATCTAGCTCTGGTCGCAATCATCGGCTCCAGTCGTGAGAAAGCTCAGGTTGCAATCTTCGGCACCAATCTCTTTGAACATGGTCACGAGCCTCGGTACCAAATTGGCAAGCGCGATCCTAAAGCCGGTCGAGCATAGTAACTTCATGCTCCCATGATTGGTAGCCACGCATCCATGCAAGTACGCCTGGCACGTCTCAAGCACGTACATCCCGCATCGGCAGAAGTGATCCTTGACAAATTTCTCAAAACCTTTTGGCGGCCGGTGCAAGAGATGGAGCGCAATTCGGAGAGTGAGCAAGAAGGCCTTCTCGCTATAGGGCAACGCATTGCGGTGGCCCTCCAACGTGTCAACCAGCTGCTCATAGCCAGCTTCGTTGTAGTAGGGCTGGTCGTTGAGAACCAGAGCTTGTAGGGAGACAACGATCTGGAGTAGGCTTGACGTTCCCGGTGACCACACCTCAGTGCCCTCGCCACCGAAGGTATTCAACAAGCTAAGGCACACTCTACCACACTCGTACAGGTTGGGATTTAGTCGTAGGCCAAAGGAGTGGTAGTACACATGCGGAGGCTCGGCCGGGTAGGATGGTGGTAACTGCATGTCGAAGAAGAAAAGCCCATTGTGGTATGGTGTCCCTCTAGCGCCCACAATAACTGTCCGGAGTAAGTCCATGCGATCCTCGAACGCCTGCACGTAGATGGTGTCTGCATACGTAGCAACATATTGATATGTCAAATTCATCCAATTAAGTAATTATAACAACATATAAACTCCATGTCAAAATAAATAGTATTAAATAAGGAGATGTATTTTATGATGGATATATAATGCTGTAGATATGGTATTATAAACGGTTATGGTTTTGCTTCATAAATTAGGTCAGAGTTTGTAAATTTTCACTTGAGAAAAAAAAACTAGTAACATTTTTTAGATGAGAGGATGCAATTATTGTTTTCTACGATTTTGAACGTTGCATGCAAAGGGCACGCTCGGGCTAAGGTCATTTATATGTACCTGGTAAGCTGTTCTCAAGTATTTTCCACTCCTTCTGCACCATCGTGACCCACTTCTTTCCGTATTTGCTGTCCTGCAAGTTCATTCGACAAAAGAAACATCATTGGTCAACGCTGTTTAATTTGTTCAACAAACCATTGGATTTTAAACCAGCCTCTCATTCGATGTACTACTGTAGTTTCTTGAACCTACATGAAGCAACGTCATACATACTACTCCCTCCATATCGGTTTATTAGGGTAATACACACTTTGAGAAAACTTCAACCATTAATTTGGTCAGAAATTATAAGTAATATGCCACAAAAATTATATGATCGGAAACCTCTTTTGAATATGAATCCAATGAATAATTTTCATTGCATATATTGTCTAAATACGTATTACCCTAATACTAGATGTCTTTGACACTGTCATAAGTACTATGTGGTTGATTATCTTAAATCATTGATAGATACAATGGACTATGTAGGGAACTATATAGTACAAAAATCTACTCCCTCTGATTTATATTATTTGACGCTAATATAGATGTATCTAGACATATCTTGGTTGTAGATACATCTATTTTAGTATCAAGTAATATGGATCGGAGGAAGTACTATTTGTGGTAGATCAGATGTTGTATTTACAACAAGAATATTTAAAAGATAAAGGTGTATATCTCTCGGACCAACTATTGTATGGCGAATAACGCTACATTTTTTTTTTACAAAAAACTGAAATAATATGGGCACGTAGGGGGTGAAGCCATGAAACTATCAGTAAGTGGGGCTAAATTAACATACGCTTAACAAAAAAAAGGTACATATCAGCGGGCGCTCCATATTTCTAGGTATATAAGATAGAAGCTAAATTAAAAAAAAACAGCCTCACATTAGGGATTACTCTACAGAGTTTTTTTTTACGGTTATCTTCAAGAGTTGGGAACTCAGAATAGCTCTATACACACGTGAGCTAGAGATAGCCATATTTTACACACACAAAAAATGAAAAAAAATCCAAACTACTAGTTGGTATTCCCTTAATTGTTCTGGCATTTTTTTATTCATTGTTGTGAAAACCTATAGAAAAATGTTTCTTGTCTTTTGTAGTATAAGCTGGATGCACACAGGGTTTTGGCTTATACTATTTCAAAATAAGAGAGATTTTAACCGTGCATAATGTGAGAGTATAAGGGGGAAGGGAGAGTATACCTGCTCCTTGGTGTCAAGGTAAATGTGATCGGCCGGTGGGCTCGGCACTATATCAAAACGTGGGAACTTAGAAGGATCATCATCTCCAGTGGCATATGTGGCCTTGATCACCACCAGATCTTCTGCAGAGTCGTCCTCCCCGTCACTTGCATTGCTTCTTGTCACTAGAGCAAAGCCGCCCTCAGTCAGAGTGCTACCAACGTTAGGATCTTCGTGACTAGCTATAGTTACAGCATGCTCGGTCACTTCCACATTCTGCGTGGTTGTAGCAGGACCATCTAATTCATTCATGGAACCGTCACTGCCTTCTTCAATCATGCCGCCTTCGACGGTTCTAGCATCTGCTGGATTATCTTGTTGATTTTCCTGCAATTGGAAATATTGCCACATCATTGTTCAGGTTATGCATGTTAAGGTGCATGAATATCTGGCCATGGGCAGCCCGGCCCGACGGCCCGGCCCGAGCCCGGCCCGAAAAACTCGGGCCTGGGCCAGAAATGTTGGCCCGACTGCCGGGCCGGGCCTGGGTAGCCCGAAAATGCACTTTAACACTGCGGCCCGGCCCGCGGCCCGACGGGCTTGGTGGGATCTGCGGGCCGGGCTTGGGCCGGATTTTTTGCATCGGGCCTATGGCCCCCCGGCCCGGCCCGACACATGCCCAGGTATAGCATGATGCATGCAATAATGTTTCTATTGGAGTGGATAGGTACCGTATTAGCAGCACACAATTCTTCTGTAGCATCAACGGCGCCCTCCTCCGCCCAGTCGCCCATTTTAGCCAGCAGTTGTGTGTAGTCTTCCTTGTTGGCGATACTGATCTCATGGGGCAATACCTGAAACATCATATGCAAAGCAATTGTTAAGTGAAGTAGAGAGAGATAAGAGGACTAAGTTGTCCCTTTGTGGTGGGCTGGAGGAAAGTAACATGTAGTTCCTCCGTTCCATATTAGTTCTCGTCATTTAGATGATCCGAATCCGCGACCGACAACTAATATGCAACGTAGGAAGTAATGCATATGGCGATGTATGCATACCGTTGACGTACTGCAATCCCCCCACTTCACTTGGACGTGGCCGTCATGAAGGTCAACAACATGTCCAACCCATGAAAGATCGTCGGGGGCGCTCTTGTCATGTGCCAGTGGTGTACCTCCGGTGATGTCTGACAAGAGACGAACGACTACGTCTCCGTAGAATACAGAGTGCTCATGGTCCGTGCCCAGATCATACACACTCACTGTGTCGTCGCACTGGACCTCCCAGTTGTCAGGGTGCAGCCACGACACGTCTACCGTGTGGTCTTTGGAATTTGGACTCCGTACGACGCCGACGCGCCTTGCCGTCGATCCACTATGTGTAGCTACAATGTTGTCATCTCCGGCGCCGGTGGTGCCATCGATTATGTCATCGGTACAAGCATTGTCGACGACGTACTGCCCTGGGAAAAACCCATGCTCGTTCATGTAGCTGGAGGGGGCGAGGGACGTCGATCGTGCTCCATGTTGCCGCGTGCCGTCTTGCCACAACACGTCGATGGTGGTGCGAGTTCTGTATACAGTCATGGTGGTGGGCTGTTGTTGGTCATCCGGGTGGTGATTGTCAGGAAGAGACACGGAAGCGTCGGTAAGAAAGACACGGTCACCTAAACCCCAGCTGCAATCGGGCGCCGAGCAGAAAAATGTTAGGCTGTCAGGACTCTGGTAGGCCGGAGGAGCGAGCTCAAGGACGAGCTGCTCGTTGGTGCCGTGTTGCGCGGACGCGATCCAGTACACATAGACGCCGGCCATCTCCACGTTGACCACCGTGCCTACTTCGCGGTCTGGCTTCCAGTGGCCCTTTAGCCACCGCGCCTCCTCGAAGATGGCCGCCGAGTCGCCGGTGACGACACGCCTCCTAGGGTAGAATATGGTGTTCATCTGGGGACGGTAAAAGGCTTCTGGATTCTCCGGTCTTAGGTCCGTGGACTCGACGTCGCTGACCCTGCAGACAGCGCCGTCGTCGAACATGATATCGGCGTCGAGGGACACCTCCACCACCCGGCCCAGCCACGCCCCGGACACGACGTAGTCGCCCAGGCTGAGCGCCCTGACGCGCCGCACGCCGGAGGGCGACACGCCCCTGATGATTTTCTTCGCTTTGCCGCGGTCGTTTAGGTGGGCGAGGTCCAGAACGGTGGTGACGCCGGTGACGACGCCGATCTGCCCACCGACGTCGGACGCGGGCACGACGATCTGGCCGACATGGAGAGCGCTCCTGTCAAGGATCTTGAGGTCGACGGACTCCCTCGCCAGGGAGCCGTTGAGGCGGACCAACAGGAGCGCGTCGGCGTCCGGAAGCACCAAGCCGCGGTAGACGGGGCCGCTACCACGCACCGCTCGGAAACTCAGTAGGTCTAGCCAATAAAGTTGAACATATGCAGCAGCGGCCTTCTCGTCGGCAACGGCGACGTCCATCTTATTCTTATCTTAATTAGGTTTTTTTTCTCGATCGAAGTCCGAAGATCAAGTTCTTCCCGATCCAAGGCCGGCGTGTGTATGGAGCTAGCTAGCCGTCGCTAGATATATTACTGTGATCTTACTTACGTGCCGCAAGTTCGAGTCTAGGTAGGATTACATACACATATTTGGAGTTCGAGTCTATGTAGGATAGAGTTTTTTCCGACTAAGCGAGCTTTTATTAAGGAAAACGCTTCAGATCCGCAGCGATTGGTCGCTCGGTTCGCGTCGGCTGCTGGGCCCGCGGCTCGCTGGCTTGGCTTGTTTTTCGGCCCATCAGCTGTTCGCCCGCATGGCCCATCACCTGATCGTCTGTTCGGCCCAGCACTCAACACACATACAGACCAAGTGCTGGTGGGCTGCTTCGATTCTTTGTGCACCCGATTTTTGTTGTATTCATGTGTGACTTTTTGTAAAGATAGGTGGTGTTTTTTTGTTGTAATTCAATATGTACCAAATTAAATCGTGCTTGACCACTTTGCAGTGTTTGCAAACATATATATTTTTGTTTTAATTGTTTCTGACTTTTGTATAAATAGTTAGTGGATTTTGCTGTAATTCAATATGTAGCAAATTAATTGTTACTTCACCACGTTGCAGTGTTTGTAAATATATAGACTTTTAGTTGTAAACACCCAAATTATTTGTGGCCTGTGTTGCTAATTATTGTTGTAAATATTTTACTGGTTTGTTCTAAAGATATTTCTGGAATGAAAGCAGACTTTTATTGTAAACATTCAAATAAAATAATGTTGGTTTTTGTTATTAATTATTGTTGTAAGTATGTTTCGGATTTGTTGTAAAGATATTATTGCATGGAAACTGACTATTATTGTAAACACCCGAATAAAAAATATTGTTTGTTGTTAATTATTATTGTAAATATATTGATAATTTGTTGTACATATATGTGAAGATTTACTGTGAAAATTTTGTTGTAATACTTTTTTATTTTTTGTACACAAAGCGGCGGGTTTTTGTTGCTATACTAAACAGCGGGTTTTTGTAAGGGTACATTGCCCCTATGTGTGGTTTTGGTAATTAATGACAACCCCTATGGACTAATGTTTTCATTGAGTTTATATGAAGGAATATTTCATAGGTGCTACTTGTACTTCATGTGTTGGATTCAAGTATGGATGCCATGAAGATTAAGGTATACCTTGTGTATTGGCATCAAGATCATCGGTATGAAGATATATATGTGATATGATCAAGAAGAAGAAACGAAGATGGAGTTCTTATGTGGAACTCAATATTAGCCATGCTCTATCTTATGAGAGTATGAGAAGATACAAGGTTGAGTTGGGCAAGTTCAAGATGAGCATCTCAAGTGAATCACATGCTTGAAGCTTGCCATCCATTTGGTGATAATGGACTAGTGAAGATGTGCATCAATGGAGTTTTCCCATCATAGTGTATGGGGGAGCATTTGTGAGTCTTCACGAAGCAACATTGGTCAAGTGAGGCATTCCGGCTTAAGTGAAGCTTGAAGAGTTATCATCAAGATCAAGCGATGCGCAAGGAAAAGGTATGGCCTTGCTAGGTTTTCCTTTTACCGGTCTCAAGGTGGATGTTGGGAGACCAGATTATAGGATAGATAGCCGCACTATAAGAGGGGCTTTCGGTTGAGTAACTTGATCACATCGTCTTAGAGAGCTCAATCCTTTGCATATTTTGCATATCCTTATTGCTTCTTGGCGTTTCTCTATGTGAGGTTCTTGAGCTTGTTGCTAGCTTTACAACAAGCCCAAGTTCATCGAAACGGAGTTCGCATGCATCTTCTATGGCGTTTTCGAGGTTGGGTATTTTTACTGGTTATTCATGACATAAGGTTCTACCTTTTATATTCATGATAAAATTCCCTTCTACAGATTCTTGAGTTTGCACTTTTTATAGGATAGCATTTGTCGTTATCTTCCAAACGAAATTAGTTTCATGTCAATCGGAGTTCGGGAGCAATAGTTATTAAAGAAAAAGGAAAAGAGAAAATATAAAAGAAAAAAAAGAAAAAGAGGAGGAAGGGCAGCCGGTTGGCGACCGGTCCGCGGGCTGCTCCGCCCACCGGGGCAGCCGGTTGGCGACCGGTTCGCGGGCTGCACGCCGGCCCTCTCGGCCGCCCCGGTCTACCGGCCTTGGGCCGTGTCCACGACAGCCTGCCGGCGCCCCCGGTCCGGCCGGATTCTCCACTGGGCCGTCTCCCGCCGCTCGGCCACGCGGCTCGCTCCACTCCGCGCGTCCACGCGCCGCCCCCGCGCGGCCGCTCGCCCCACGCGTCGCGCCGTTGGGCCGCATTTCTCCCCGCGGCCTACTCGCCCGCATCGGCTGGGCCGCCTAGCCCACCGCGCGGCTGTCTCCCTGTCCGGCCCAGATCCGGTTCGACCGGCTCCTGACGTCCGGCTCAGCTCGGTCGGCCGGCCTGTGGGCTGGCTGGGCCGATTTTCTGGGCGTTTTTCACTGTGCATTTTTCTGTCTTTTCTCCCAACGGTTATTTTGCCCCCTTTGCTATAAATAGCTCTTCTTCCACCTTGAGCTAGTTAGTTCTTCCCCTTTCTTCACCTCCATTGTTGCTCTTGGAAGAACTTGCTCTCCCCTTTGATTCCTCCCATAAATCTTGCTAATTCTTGAGGGATCTAAGAGAGGAGATCTAGATCTACACTTCCACCAATCCATTTCTTCTCTAAGTGAGGGGAACTCTTGGGATCTAGATCTTGGAGTCTTTTGTTGACTTTCCCCATTGTTCTTCCTCTCCAATCTCATCCTAGCATTTGTTGTTTGGGTGGGATTTGAGAGTGAAGGATTTGAACACCTCTAGTGTTCTTGCTTTGCATCATTGCATAGTGTTGAGCTCTCCACCATGATTAGTTCGAGTGAGAGACCGTGAGCTTGTTACTCTTGGAGGGAAACCTCCTAGTTGGCTTGGCGGTTGGTGCTCCGGTGATCTCTTCAAGAAGATTGTGAAGACTTCTCCTTCGTGGAGCTTGTGAAGTGGTTGTGGAGCTTGCCATCTCCGGAGCGGAGGAAAAGCTAACCATAAGGAAAGGGCCATTATCCTTCGTGGGTGTGGTTCGGAGAATAGGGTGAGCCTTCGTGGCGCGGGGAATCCTTCGTGGGACCTCCACTCCTCCAAACGTGACGTACCTTGTTGCGAAGCAAGGGAACACGGGAATACATCCTCGTCTCCGCGTGCCTCGGTTATTTCTATACCCGAGCTCTCTTTCCTTGTGATAGCCATCGTGCTTGAAGTATATATATATATATATATCTTGCTATCACTTGTGCTACATATATCTTGTGCCTATCTTGCTTAGCTCTAGTTGCCATTGTTACACTTAATTGAGCTTAGCATATCTAGGGTTTGTGCTTGTGAACTAAACGATAGTTTAATTCCGCATTCATACAAGACAAATCCGCAAGAGTTTGTAATTGCCTATTCACCCCCCTCTAGGCGACATCTCGATCTTTCAATTGGTATGGAGCAAGGTCTCTCCTTGTTTAAGGCTTCACCGCCTTGAGAGTAAAGATGTCGGCTAATAATTTAGTGCACAATGACACAATTATCTTTGTTGGCACAAATTATCTTTTGTGGCGAAATTGCTTGCTTTGCAATCTTCGGACCTTGTGTCCAAACATTGAGCAATTTCTAGATGTAGGTTTTTCTCCTCCGATGGATCCTCAAAATCTATCTTTAGAGGATGAGAAAAACTTACATCTTGAAGCTCTAGTATCTAATAGCTTTTATTCTCTTTGAGACCCGATTTTCGTAGGTTCTTGATATATATAAAGCGAAAGTCGTCTCATGAGATGTGGATCAAGCTTAAAGAAATGTTTGGTGGATCCACTTCTCATTTGGTCGGTGGTGACTCCGAGGAGCTCTCTTCTCCTTCACATCATGAAGAGCTCCAAGTTGCTTCCACCTCCGGTCGTGATGAGTTATCATCTTCTTCCACTTCACCAACATGTAGCAAGACACGAGGTAATGATATGGTGAGTGGTGAGGAAAATTGCAATGTTGATATTGTGCTCAATAGTGATGATTCTTCATCTCTATCCCATTGCAATGCTTCCTCTTTGGACTTAAACACATCTAGCATTGAAAATATTCTACATGCTTGTGTTGATAGTCCTTGCATATCATGTGTAAGTTGCGTACATAAATCCCATGATGATATGCTTGCCTTGTCTTGCTCCCATAATCAAAATGCTTCTATTTCCTCTAGTTGTTTGTTGACTAACAATGTAGAGGAAATCGAACACTCTATGGATCAAGACATGTTTTCAAATGAGGATTCAAGAATCTCTTCATCTTCATCCTCCGGTATGCACATGTGCCTTATGGCAAATGGATCAAAGGTATCTCCTACTTTGACTCCTAACACTTCCTCTAATGATGAGAGTGATGATGATGATAATGATGAAGAATATAATATCTTGGTGCATAATATGGCAATGGTATATGCTTCTCTTCATGGTAATAAAGAAGCTCGTGCTAATCTCGAACACTCTATGGATACCTTGAGTAAATATAGGGAAACCATAGTGGAGTTGGAGTCCCATGTTGAAAATGGGGAAATGAGATTCACTCTCCTCAAGCATGAGCTAAAAGATGAGAAGCATACTAATTTTATGCTTACACAAAAAATTGAATCCTATATGCATGAAAATGAGAAAAATGTTGTTGATGCTTGTGCTACTAACTCTACCTCTTGTGAAGCATCTATCTTAAAGGAGAATGTTGAGTTAAGGGCTCAACTTGAGTTGCTAACTAGCAATTATAGGGAATTGGAAGAAAGTCATAAAAAGCTCTCGGGCTCTCATGATGACCTTCTAATTTCCTATGATGGGCTAAAGTTTGCTCATGAGGCTAGTATCACTAAGGTAACATCTTGTGAGCCTCATGTGGACATTAGCACAATCTCTACTACAAATGTTATATTGCCATGTGCTAGTCCTTGTAATCCATCTAGTCAAACTAGTGATACACCTTGTGTTGGATTACTTGCCTTGCCTTGTTGCTCTAACAATGAAGCTTCTACTTCCTCTAGTACATGTATTTCTACTAACCATGTAGAGGAAATAAAAGAGCTCGAGGCCCAAGTTCTTTCTTTGAAGAAAGACTTGGAAAAGCGTCATGAAGGGAAATCCACACTTGACAAGATGCTAAGTGTGCAACAATCCCCCAATGACAAGAGTGGACTTGGATTCAACTCCAATAACAAGAACAAGTCCAAGAGCAAGAACAACAAGAAGAAGGGCCAAGACAAAGTCAAGGATCCGGCCAAGTTGGTTTGCTTCAAGTGCAAGGTTGAAGGGCATCATGTTAAATCATGCCCATTGAAGAAGAAGAAGCACTTGAGTGAGAAACAACAAGGGAAACGGCCACAAGGTCAAGGTCAAGCTCATGCTCGACCTCAAGTTGAAGATAGGCCACTTCCCAAGAAGAATCAAGATGTTGTTCCCCAAGAGAAGAAATCAATAAAGAAGAGAAAGGGGAACACTTGCTACTTATGCCGTGTGAAGGGGCACTTTGCTTCTTCATGTTTAAGTGGTACCTTATCTAACCCTATAATTGTTGATGATGATTATTCTCTAGGGAAGGATAAGGATGGCAATGTGTTTGCCAAGTTTGTTGGAACTCAAAGTGGTCTCAAGAAAAGGACCATTTGGGTTGCCAAGCCTATTGTGACTAACCTCTTAGGACCCAACTTGGTTGGGGACCAACAAGCTCAAACGTGATCAATAGGTGCATGTGGAGGTCATTGGAGATTTGGCTACTTCATGAAGAATTAAGGGATTGATGCGTGTAATTGACACGTCCGTTGGGAACCCCAAGAGGAAGGTGTGATGCGCACAGCGGCAAGTTTCCCTCAGTAAGAAACCAAGGTTTAATCGAACCAGTAGGAGTCAGAAGCACGTTGAAGGTTGATGGCGGCGGGATGTAGTGCGCAACACCAAGATTCGGCGCCAACGTGGAACCTGCACAACACAAAGTACTTTGCCCCAACGAAACAGTGAGGTTGTCAATCTCACCGGCTTGCTGTAACAAAGGATTAACCGTATTGTGTGGAAGATGATTGTTTGCAAGAAAACAGTAAAACAAGTATTGCAGATTTGTATTTCAGTATAAAAGAATGGACCGGGGTCCACAGTTCACTAGAGGTGTCTCTCCCATAAGATAAAAGCATGTTGGGTGAACAAATTACAGTCGGGCAATTGACAAATAGAGAGGGCATAACAATGCACATACATGTCATGATAAATATAGTGAGATTTAATTGGGCATTACGACAAAGTACATAGACCGCTATCCCATGCATCTATGCCTAAAAAGTCCACCTTCAGGTTATCGTCCGAACCCCTTCCAGTATTAAGTTGCAAAACAACAGACAATTGCATTAAGTATGGTGCGTAATGTAATCAATAACTACATCCTCGGACATAGCATCAATGTTTTATCCCTAGTGGCAACAGCACATCCATAACCTTAGGGTTTGTCACTCCCAGATTCACGGAGACATGAACCCACTATCGAGCATAAATACTCCCTCTTGGAGTTAATAGCGAGAACTTGGGAGCCTCTACTAATAACGAGAGCATGCAAGATCATAAACAACACATAGGTAATAACTTGATAATTAACATAACATAGTATTCTCTATCCATCGGATCCCGACAAACACAACATATAGCATTACAGATAGATGATCTTGATCATGTTAGGCAGCTCACAAGATCCAACAATGAAGCACAATGAGGAGAAGACAACCATCTAGCTGCTATGGACCCATAGTCCGGGTGAACTACTCACTCATCACTCGGAGGCGACCATGGCGGTGTAGAGTCCTCGGGAGATGAATCCCCTCTCCGGCAGGGTGCGGAGGAGATCTGAATCCCCGAGATGGGATTGGCGGCGGCGGCGTCTCGGTAAGGTTTTCCGTATCGTGGCTCTCGTCTGGGGGTTTCGCGACGGAGGCTATTTGTAGGCGGAAGGGCAGGTCAAGAGGCGGCACGAGGGGCCCACACCATAGGTCGGCGCGGCCGGGGCCTGGGCCGCGCCGCCCTGGTGTGTCGCCTCGTGGCCCCACTTCGACAATCCTTCGGTCTTGGCTTCGTGGCAAAATAGGACCTGGGCGTTGATTTCGTCCAATTCCGAGAATATTTTGTTACTAGGATTTATGAAACCAAAAACAGCAGCAACTGGCTCTTCGGCATCTTGTTAATAGGTTAGTTCCAGAAAATGCACGAATATGACATAAAGTGTGCATAAAACATGTAGATATCATCAATAATGTGGCATGGAACATAAGAAATTATCGATACGTTGGAGCGTATCAGCATCCCCAAGCTTAGTTCTGCTCGTCCCGAGCAGGTAAAACGATAACAAAGATAATTTCTGAAGTGACATGCCATCATAACCTTGATCATACTATTTGTAAACATATGTAATGAATGCAGCGATCAAAACAATGGTAATGACATGAGTAAACAAGTGAATCATAAAGCAAAGACTTTTCATGAATAGTACTTCAAGACAAGCATCAATAAGTCTTGCATAAGAGTTAACTCATAAAGCAATAAATCAAAGTAAAGGTATTGAAGCAACACAAAGGAAGATTAAGTTTCAGCGGTTGCTTTCAACTTATAACATGTGTATCTCATGGATAATTGTCAACATAGAGTAATATAACAAATGCAATATGCAAGTATGTAGGAATCAATGCACAGTTCACACAAGTGTTTGCTTCTTGAGGTGGAGAGAGATAGGTGAACTGACTCAACATAAAAGTAAAAGAATGGTCCTTCAAAGAGGAAAGCATCGATTGCTATATTTGTGCTAGAGCTTTTATTTTGAAAACATGAAACAATTTTGTCAACGGTAGTAATAAAGCATATGAGTTATGTAAATTATATCTTACAAGTTGCAAGCCTCATGCATAGTATACTAATAGTGCCCGCACCTTGTCCTAATTAGCTTGGACTACCGGATCATCGCAATACACATGTTTTAACCAAGTGTCACAATGGGGTACCTCCATGCCGCATGTACAAAGGTCTAAGGAGAAAGCTCGCATTTTGGATCTCGCTTTTGATTATTCTCAACTTAGACATCCATACCGGGACAACATGGACAACAGATAATGGACTCCTCTTTAATGCATAAGCATGTGGCAACAATCATTATTCTCATATGAGATTGAGGATATATGTCCAAAACTGAAACTTCCACCATGAATCATGGCTTTAGTTAGCGGCCCAATGTTCTTCTCTAACAATATGCATGCTCCAACCATTAAGGTGGTAGATCTCTCTTACTTCAGACAAGACGGACATGCATAGCAACTCACATGATATTCAACAAAGAATAGTTGATGGCGTCCCCAGAAACATGGTTATCGCACAACAAGCAACTTAATAAGAGATAAAGTGCATAAGTACATATTCAATACCACAATAGTTTTTAAGCTATTTGTCCCATGAGCTATATATTGCAAAGGTGAATGATGGAATTTTAAAGGTAGCACTCAAGCAATTTACTTTGGAATGGCGGAGAAATACCATGTAGTAGGTAGGTATGGTGGACACAAATGGCATAGTGGTTGGCTCAAGGATTTTGGATGCATGAGAAGTAATCCCTCTCGATACAAGGTTTAGGCTAGCAAGGTTATTTGAAACAAACACAAGGATGAACGGTGCAGCAAAACTCACATAAAAGACATATTGTAAACATTATAAGACTCTACACCGTCTTCCTTGTTGTTCAAAACTCAATACTAGATATTATCTAGACTTTAGAGAAACCAAATATGCAAACCAAATTAGCAAGCTCTAGGTGTTTCTTCATTAATGGGTGCAAAGTATATGATGCAAGAGCTTAAACATGAGCACAACAATTGCCAAGTATCAAATTATCCAAGACATTTTAGAATTACTACATGTAGCATTTTCCAATTCCAACCATATAACAATTTAACGAAGAAGAAACTTCGCCATGAATACTATGAGTAAAGCCTAAGGACATACTTGTCCATATGCTACAGCGGAGCGTGTCTCTCTCCCATAAAGTGAATGCTAGGATCCATTTTATTCAAACAAAACAAAAACAAAAACAAACCGACGCTCCAAGCAAAGTGCATAAGATGTGACGGAATAAAAATATAGTTTCGAGGAACTGATAATGTTGTCGATGAAGAAGGGGATGCCTTGGGCATCCCCAAGCTTAGACGCTTGAGTCTTCTTAGAATATGCAGGGGTGAACCACCGGGCATCCCCAAGCTTAGAGCTTTCACTCTCCTTGATCATATTGTATCATACTCCTCTCTTGATCCTTGAAAACTTCCTCCACACCAAACTCGAAACAACTCATTAGAGGGTTAGTGCACAATAAAAATTAACATGTTCAGAGGTGACAAAATCATTCTTAACACTTCTGGACATTGCATAAAGCTACTGGACATTAATGGATCAAAGAAATTCATCCAACATAGCAAAAGAGGCAATGCGAAATAAAAGGCAGAATCTGTCAAAACAGAACAGTTCGTAAAGACGAATTTTAAAATGGCACCAGACTTGCTCAAATGAAAATGTCCAAATTTAATGAAAGTTGCGTACATATCTGAGGATCACTCACGTAAATTGGCTTAATTTTCTGAGTTACCTACAGAGAATTGGGCCCAGATTCGTGACAGCAAAGAAATCTGTTTCTGCGCAGTAATCCAAATCTAGTATTCACTTTACTATCAAAGACTTTACTTGGCACAACAAAACATAAAACTAAGATAAGGAGAGGTTGCTACAGTAGTAAACAACTTCCAAGACTCAAATATAAAACAAAAATACTGTAGTAAAAACATGGGTTGTCTCCCATAAGCGCTTTTCTTTAATGCCTTTCAGCTAGGCGCAGAAAGTGTATATCAAGTAACATCAAGAGACGAAGCATCAACATCATAATTTGTTCTAATAATAGAATCATAAGGTAACTTCATTCTCTTTCTAGGGAAGTGTTCCATACCTTTCTTGAGAGAAAATTGATATTTAATATTACCTTCCTTCATATCAATAGTAGCACCAACGGTTCGAAGAAAAGGTCTTCCCAATATAATGGGGCAAGATGCATTGCATTCAATATCCAAGACAACAAAATCAACGGGGACAAGGTTATTGTTAACCATAATATGAACATTATCAACTCTCCCCAAAGGTTTCTTTTTAGCATTATCAGCGAGATTAACATCCAAATAACAATTTTTCAATGGTGGCAAGTCAAGCATATCATAGACTTTCTTAGGCATAACAGAAATACTTGCACCAAGATCACATAAAGCATTACAATCAAAATCATTGACCCTCATTTTAATGATGGGCTCCCAACCATCTTCTAGCTTTCTAGGAATAGAAGTTTCAAGTTTTAGTTTCTCTTCTCTAGCTTTTATGAGAGCATTTGTGATATGTTTTGTGAAAGCCAAGTTTACAGCGCTAGCATTGGGACTCTTAGCAAGTTTTTGTAAGAACTTTATAACTTCAGAGATGTGGCAATCATCAAAATCTAAATCATTACAATCTAAAGCAATGGGATTATCATCCCCAAGGTTGGAAAAAATTTCAGCAGTTTTATCACAAGCAGTTTCAGCAGTTTTAGCAAAATTTTGCGCGCTTTGCACTAGGAGTAGAAACATTGCCAACACCAATTATTTTACCATTAATAGTAGGAGGTGCAGCAACATGTGAATCATTAGCATTGCTAGTGGTGGTAATAGTCCAAACTTTAGCTACATTTTTCTCTTTAGCTAGTTTTTCATTTTCTTCTCTATCCCACCTAGCACGCAGTTCAGCCATTAATCTTATATTCTCATTAATTCTAACTTGGATGGCATTTGCTGTAGTAACAATTTTATTTTCAATATCCCTATTAGGCATAACTTTCGATTTCAAAAGATCAACATCAGAGGCAAGTCTATCAACCTTAGAAGCAAGAATATCAATTTTATCAAGCTTTTCCTCAACAGATTTGTTAAAAGCAGTTTGTGTACTAATAAATTCTTTAAGCATGGCTTCAAGACCAGGGGTGTATTCCTATTAGTGTTGTAAGAATTCCCATAAGAATTAGCATAACCGTTACCATTATTATAAGGATATGGCCTATAGTTATTACTAGAATTGTTCCGATAAGCATTGTTGTTGAAATTACTATTTTTAATGAAGTTTACATCAACATGTTCTTCTTGGGCAACCAATGAAGCTAATGGAACATTATTAGGATCAACATTAGTCCTATCATTCACAAGCATAGACATAATAGCATCAATCTTATCACTCAAGGAAGAGGATTCTTCAGAATTTACCTTCTTACCTTGTGGAGCTCTTTCCGTGTGCCATTCAGAGTAATTAATCATCATATTATCAAGGAGCTTTGTTGCTTTACCAAGAGTGATGGACATAAAGGTACCTCCAGCAGCTGAATCCAATAAATTCCGCGAAGAAAAATTTAGTCCTGCATAGAAGGTTTGGATGATCATCCAAGTAGTCAGTCCATGGGTTGGGCAATTTTTAACCAAAGATTTCATTCTTTCCCAAGCTTGAGCAACATGTTCATTATCCAATTGTTTAAAATTCATTATGCTACTTCTCAAAGATATAATTTTAGCAGGGGATAATATCTACCAATAAAAGCATCCTTGCATTTAGTCCATGAATCAATACTATTCTTAGGCAGAGATAGCAACCAATCTTTAGCTCTTCCTCTTAATGAGAAAGGAAACAATTTCAATTTAATAATATCACCATCTACATCCTTATACTTTTGCATTTCACATAGTTCAACAAAATTATTAAGATGGGCAGCATCATCAGAACTAACACCAGAAAATTGGTCTCGCATAACAAGATTCAGTAAAGCAGGTTTAATTTCAAAGAATTCTACTGTAGTAGCAGGTGGAGTAATAGGTGTGCATAGGAAATCATTATTATTAGTGGTTGTGAAGTCACACAACTTAGTGTTTTCAGGAGTATTCATTTTAGCAGTAGTAAATAAAGCAAACTAGATAAAGTAAATGCAAGTAACTAATTTTTTTGTGTTTTTGATATAATGCAGCAAACAAAGTAGTAAATAAAATAAAGCAAGACAAAAACAAAGTAAAGAGATTGGGAAGTGGAGACTCCCCTTGCAGCGTGTCTTGATCTCCCGGCAACGGCGCCAGAAATTTGCTTGATGCGTGTAGTTGACACGTCCGTTGGGAACCCCAAGAGGAAGGTGTGATGCGCACAGCGGCAAGTTTCCCTCAGTAAGAAACCAAGGTTTAATCGAACCAGTAGGAGTCAAGAAGCACGTTGAAGGTTGATGGCGGCGGGATGTAGTGCGGCGCAACACCGGATTCGGCGCCAACGTGGACCACAACACAACCAAAGTACTTTGCCAGAAACAGTGAGGTTGTCAATCTCACCTTGCTGTAACAAAGGATTAACCGTATTGTGTGGAAGATGATTGTTTGCAAGAAAACGGTAAAACAAGTATTGGATTTGTATTTCAGTATAAAAGAATGGACCGGGGTCCACAGTTCACTAGAGGTGTCTCTCCCATAAGATAAAAGCATGTTGGGTGAACAAATTACATTCGGGCAATTGACAAATAGAGAGGGCATAACAATGCACATACATGTCATGATAAATATAGTGAGATTTAATTGGGCATTACGACAAAGTACATAGACCGCTATCCGCATGCATCTATGCCTAAAAAGTCCACCTTCAGGTTATCGTCCGAACCCCTTCCAGTATTAAGTTGCAAAACAACAGACAATTGCATTAAGTATGGTGCGTAATGTAATCAATAACTACATCCTCGGACATAGCATCAATGTTTTATCCCTAGTGGCAACAGCACATCCATAACCTTAGGGGTTTCTGTCACCCCATTCACGGAGACATGAACCCACTATCGAGCATAAATACTCCCTCTTGGAGTTAATAGCGAGAACTTGGCCAGAGCCTCTACTAATAACGGCGAGCATGCAAGATCATAAACAACACATAGGTAATAACTTGATAATTAACATAACATAGTATTCTCTATCCATCGGATCCCGACAAACACAACATATAGCATTACAGATAGATGATCTTGATCATGTTAGGCAGCTCACAAGATCCAACAATGAAGCACAATGAGGAGAAGACAACCATCTAGCTACTGCTATGGACCCATAGTCCGGGGGTGAACTACTCACTCATCACTCCGGAGCGACCATGGCGGTGTAGAGTCCTCGGAGATGAATCCCCTCTCGGCAGGGTGCCGGAGGAGATCTCCAATCCCCCGAGATGGGATTGGCGGGCGGCGTCTCGGGTTTTCCGTATCGTGGCTCTCGGCACGGGGGTTTCGCGACGGAGGCTATTTGTAGGCGGAAGGGCAGGTCAAGAGGCGGCACGAGGGGCCCACACCATAGGTCGGCGCGGCCGGGGCCTGGCCGCGCCCCCGGTGTGTCGCCACCTCGTGGCCCCACCGACTCTCCTTCGGTCTTCGGAAGCTTCGTGGCAAAATAGGACCCTCGGCGTTGATTTCGTCCAATTCCGAGAATATTTCGTTACTAGGATTTCTAAAACCAAAAACAGAGCAGAAATGGCTCTTCGGCATCTTGTTAATAGGTTAGTTCAGAAAATGCACGAATATGACATAAAGTGTGCATAAAACATGTAGATATCATCAATAATGTGGCATGGAACATAAGAAATTATCGATACGTTGGAGACGTATCAGGGATCTTCATATATTATATTTTGACCAAGCCAAGTCATATGGATCATCATCTATATCTTATATCCAATGTTCCTCCTTGCGGTAACTTATACTTCAACTCTTCATGTTTATTGTAAGTTACTTGCCCCTTTGCATGTTTGGTTTTGTATCAAATATGTGTGTGTATGTGTTGTGTCTTACTTACCTATCTTGTGTATTCAAGTATGTTTGTTTGACTCATCATATACTTGTGTATTGTTGTGAGCCTAATGCATCTTGATGACATCTTATTTGGCTCTCTTTAAGTGATTAATGGAACATCCCATTTTGGGGGAGTGATATGCATTGTGCATCTCTCTTTCTCTAAAATGTGTGTACATGGGTACCACCACTTAGTATTGATATTACAAGATTATCTAGTCACTATGTGGTGTGTCATACTCATGAGAAATTCAAATTCTAAATGTCCATTAATCATCTCTAGTCGAATTTTAGTTGCCTCTTGTTTAGAAGAAATGTTTTATCACGTTATGGGGGAGTAATATGTTTTGTACATATCACAAGCCTAGAAAATGTGAACATATGAGGTTATGCCACTTAGAGTTGATGCTCTTAATTATCTTGTTCCTAGGTGACATGTTTGCTCAAACAAGCTCCACTTATATTAAAAAGCTTTTATTGCTCATCTTATGGATTCTTGTTTGAGTAAGAAATTCTTGGTACGGTTTTCCTCAAATACATATCTCTATATTTTATTTGGGACACCGATTGCTTCAAGTTATTCTAATCATTGTCGTGCGTGATTGTTTGACTAGTTGAAGCTATCAAGAATCTTCATCCGTGCATAGTGCTTAATTCTATATACTTATTCTATGCCTTTTATTGTGAAGTTGATCCTTACTTTCATTATCAATACTCCACCGGAAATTATTTCCAATATACTCATTGTCTTTGACAATTGATAACCTTGTATGTGGTTGAACTTATGGATCATCTTCACCTTGGATTGTTTCTTATTGCCTTATTTTATTTCCAACAAATCTTTGTTGCTCCCATGTGTCTTCCTTGTTCCTTTGAAAAATCTTTTGATAAATTCTCTTGATTCTTATCAAGAATTTGTTTTGGAAGACAAACCTTTTCCTTACGGTACATTGTGCCATTGTGAAAAGTGTAGAGGGTTTGGTTTGTTTGTTCGAACCTTGCTCTTTTGGGAGTTTTGCTATCTCATTTCTTCTTCTATGCTTTATTTATTGAATGAGATAAATCTTTGAGCATGTTTGCTTTATTTCATCCTTTATGCTCAATGGTTTCTTCTTAGTTCACTTGTTGAACTTTGTTGAACAAATCTTTTGTGATTTGCTTCTTAGATATAATTTGGACAACAAATTTGTTTTGTGACACCTCTATGCTTTATTTAATTCTTTTGGTGTTTTGTCCAAAGTATATCTTTCTTGGATCTTTAAAAGTTTTGGTGCATGCTTATATGTAATTTGTTTATGCTTGTAGCATGCTTGCTTTCTTTCGATCCATTATGTAGGATATACTCCATCAAATCCTAAATGGCTAAGATGTGCATGAAATTCGAATTTCATCTAAATATGCACATGTTTATATGGAGTGTGTTCTATATATTGTGGTTAGTCTAACCATGTTGGACCCAATAAGTTTGGGGACCAAGATGTACTTGAATGATGTTTTAGGTACATTGGAGATGCAATGGAGGCTTGTCTCATCTATAAGGAAGGTGTTGTCACCATATGAGGATTGGAGTCAAGCTAGGATGATCGATGAACTCTTATCCACTACATCAAGCCATTGCCATCTCGGTAACAAGTATCTTATTCATGCACTCTCATATAGCATCCAACCTCTTGTAGGTTGTATCTTGGCATGAAATTATTTATTTCGAAAAAAAAAATATTGCGGTTCTTGAAAAACCCTTTTAAAGAAAACTTCTTATTGTACATTTGAGTAATTTGAGAAGATGCATATGATAGGTTATATATATATATATCATATTTATGATTCACCTATCACAAATATGCCCTCTAGCAATTTATTGCATATCAATTCCTCAAAGAGCTCTTGTGTACAATATTGATGAAATTGTGAAATAAATCCGTATTTGTGATACTTGTTGCCTCTCTCAAAACATTCCAACTAGCTTTACTTCCCTTATTGTTAGTTGTGATGTTTTTGAGATTTTTTTGGTTGAAGCTCATTCATATACCACAAGTGTGTAAATTGGAGCCATAGGCTATATATGCTTTTAAGCAAACATCCTTGGTATATTTTATGACTTCATCTTGGATATCATGTCTTATTTATTTTGTTAACCTCTTGTGTGTGCATGTTTCTTTATGGATCACTATGTCCACTTTAGAAACTTATATACATGAGAGCGTTAATCCATCAACTTGATATCTTTGTTCCTTGCCAATCATCTTTTACCCTTTTGCTTTTAGTGGTGTTGGTAAAGAAGATTTATGAGTGCTTGGTCACTTGTTTTTCTTCATGCACTCATATCTCGTAATTGTTGGACTCAAGTTATTCTTGATAAGCATATTATTTTTATCTTGGGTATGTTCTAAATAATATAGAGGGAGTGAGGATTTCATGTTTGTGCATATTGTATTCAAATGCAAACATTATAAATTGTGCACGAACCTTGGGGAGCTTTCTTATTTTATTTAGAGCACTATATCTTTCTTATCATGATATCTTTGTTTGTCCAATTGGATCTTTGATTGCTTGCTTTATTTGTTGAAGCTCACTTCACCATGTTATCTTTATGCAATCTTTGATCCTCAATATAGTTTGACTTCCTTCAAGTATTCATCATTGGATATGTGCACTTGATTCCACTCAAATTATGAGAAGTGCACACTTTGGGGAGGAACTCACATTATATTGGCCTTCTAAATTTTTCACCCATTTTGACAATCGATGCCAATGGGGGAGAAGTTTAGAGGGTTTAAGGGAATGGTTTTATACTTAAGTTTGGTTTGTGCTTAAGTGTTTTGTCCTCTCATGCATTCCATATTTATATGTCTTGCATGGTTGTATATATATATAGTGGAAACTATCCCAAAGGTTAATCTTGACAATATATGCAATGAATTCATGTTCATCACACGTGCATACATTGTGGGGGAGTTTTCTCTATATATATTGGTTCTACTCACATCTCTTGCATTTGTTGTAGTTGTGTGAGTAGAGCCGGTTTTGATATGGGCTAGTAGCTTTGTGTTACTTGACCATATCAAATACAACCTCTTGTATACATCTTATTCTCGGATAAGTTGCGTACTTGTTTCTAATATTCATTATATAAACCCTCTTATTGTGGTTGTCATCAATTACCAAAATGGGGGAGATTGTAAGGGTACATTGCCCCTATGTGTGGTTTTGGTAATTAATGACAACCCCTATGGACTAATGTTTTCATTGAGTTTATATGAAGGAATATTCCATAGGTGCTACTTGTACTTCATGTGTTGGATTCAAGTATGGATGCCATGAAGATTAAGGTATACCTTGTGTATTGGCATCAAGATCATCGGTATGAAGATATATATGTGATATGATCAAGAAGAAGAAACGAAGATGGAGTTCTTATGTGGAACTCAATATTAGCCATGCTCTATCTTATGAGAGTATGAGAAGATACAAGGTTGAGTTGGGAAAGTTCAAGATGAGCATCTCAAGTGAATCACATGCTTGAAGCTTGCCATCCATTTGGTGATAATGGACTAGTGAAGATGTGCATCAATGGAGCTTTCCCATCATAGTGTATGGGGGAGCATTTGTGAGTCTTCACGAAGCAACATTGGTCAAGTGAGGCATTCCGGCTTGAGTGAAGCTTGAAGAGTTATCATCAAGATCAAGCGGGATGCGCAAGGAAAAGGTATGGCCTTGCTAGGTTTTCCTTTTACCGGTCTCAAGGTGGATGTTGGGAGACCGGATTATAGGATAGATAGCCGCACTATTAAGAGGGGCTTTCGGTTGAGTAACTTGATCATGTCGTCTTAGAGAGCTCAATCCTTTGCATATTTTGCATATCCTTATTGCTTCTTGGTGTTTCTCTATGTGACGTTCTTGAGCTTGTTGCTAGCTTTACAACAAGCATCATCGGAGTTCGCATGCATCTTCTATGGCGTTTTCGAGGTTGGGTATTTTACTGGTTATTCATGATATAAGGTTCTACCTTTTATATTCATGATAAAATTCCCTTCTACAGATTCTTGAGTTTGCACTTTTTATAGGATAGCATTTGTCGTTATCTTCCAAACGAAATTAGTTTCATGTCAATCGGAGTTCGGGAGCAATAGTTATTAAAGAAAAAGGAAAAGAGAAAATATAGAAAAAAAAGAAAAAGAGGAGGAAGGGCAGCCGGTTGGCACCGGTCCGGAGCTGCTCGCCGGCCACCGGGCAGCCGGTTGACAGTTCGCCGGCTGCCTTGGCCGCTCGGCCTCCGCCCCCGGCCGGCCTTGGGCGTGTCCACGACAACCTGCCGCGCCCCGGTCGGCCGGATTCTCCATGGGCGTTGACATAGGCACCCAATGGGCTGCCGATGATGGTACCGGGGTTTGCGAAGGCCCACTACAGAAGAATGAGAAGATTCGGAAGCCCAAGACATTGTTAAGGAAAACTAGAGTTGTATTTGTAATCTTGCGGGAGGAGTTAGAAACCTACCCGGACTCTGTAACTTGTATACGAAACCCTCGGCTCCACCTCCTATATAAGGGGGAGTCGAGGGACAGAAAGGATCGAATCGTTGTCTCTAAAACCCTAGTTTTTACATTCGAGTACCTTTTTGAAACCTTCGAGATCTACTTGCCCTCTACATCTAACGAAACCCTAGTCTACAATCAGGCATTGAAGGTTAATCCCTTGTCAATTGGCGCCGTCTGTGGGATCTAGAGGTTGCAAGGAGCTGATCTCGATGGCACGTCCAGAATCGTCGACTTCGTCGGTAGCAAGCAATGCGATGGACCGAGGTAAACAGGAAAAAACTGATCTAGTCGATTTTATTCCTCACCCGCCCTCCCGTTTGGATGCATGTGCGTATCTGGAGGAGCCCATCATCATGACGTTCGGAGAATTCCGATTCAGCGTCAATAAAGAAGGATCTTATCGTCTCGAAGTTCCGATCTCGTCGGAATTTTCAGCAACCGATTTTGACTTTTCGACAAGTGATGAAGAGTTTTCGTCGCCACGTTTCATCGACACCAAGGCAAGCGGAAAGCTCGCCAAGATCTTCAGCGACACATCCTTCGAGGTCGTGCGGACTCCTTTATAAGCAGCGACTCCGACACAACTTCATCGACAAATCTGTTGCCTTTGGAAAGGTCTTCACCAATCTCAATGATGGTGTCACCAATCCTAATAAATATCAACACCCAAAATATCATCAAGTCTATGCAATCGAGGAGGCAAGTCGAGCAGAACCAGAGTCATCAGAGGCTTTCGACGACTTGGGAAATCCATACGTCGATCCCGCTGATCTCACAAGAGGCCTAGGCACTAAATACGTCGGGTCCTCACCTCGAAGAGTTCAACTCCCGCAAGCAGCGTGGGATAGAGCCGCAAGAGCCATGAATGGTACAGAACCAATGACTACAACCGCTACGTCGAAGAATTACAAGCTTATCAATATAGACTTGCTCGGGTGAGTAGGGAGTTAGAAAAACAAACAGCTTCCCTGAATAGAAGAAAGGAGGCAGCTCCGCGTCAAGTAGGCGAGCGACTAGCCGACAATCAGGAACAACGGGAGATAGTCATAGAGAAGCTCGAAGGAGAGCAAGATCTCTGCAAAATATACCGAAGCAGAAAGGAAAATCTGGTTCAAAATCTCGACATGTCCTTCATGTCGATCGACACCAGGGAAATATTATCCCTAAAACACCAAGCTGGGTACATGGCTACGCAGGCTTATATCCTCGCGTCCGGACCACCCCCGGAGATCCGAGAGAAGCGCTATTCAACATGGCAATGGCGGGAGTTGGAGTCATGGGAACAACATTCACTACACCTCCCGAAGGACGCAAGGCAAAATAGTCCACGACCTACTACAGCAGTTCAAGATCCACCAAGAACAAGTGGGGCAAGAGATACGGCGACTCAAGCAAGGGTAGACAGAGCAGACAAGAAAGAAGAGAACATCGGCATTCACCAGAAGTTGCCGATGAAGATCTGTGCGGGCTTCCGTGCTTTACGAGACGAGTCCGAAAAACTCGAGTACCATCAGGATTCAAGATACCGGAAAATTTCAAGAAATTCGACGGTCTACAAGATCCAGAAGATTGGCTTGTGGACTATCTTGAGATGGTAAAGTTAATAGGAGGAACCAGGGCAACAGCCATGCAGAGCATCTAAGTACATCTAAGTGGAGCAGCACGTTCTTGGATAAAGAAACTTCCACCAGGTTCCATCGACAACTGGGATAGTTTCGAGGACGTCTTCGTGAGAAATTTTCGATCTACCTGCAAAAAACCAGCATCGTTGGAAGAATTGAGGGCGTGCAGACAAAAACATGATGAATCTGAGAAAATATATACAGAGGTGGAACATCATCAAAAACTCGGCAGATATATCGACGAGAGAGCAATAGATGCGTTCGTGGCGGGAATTCGACGAGCAGATTTTGTCGAGGACCTAGGAAGAACCAACCCAAGAACAATATCAGCATTAATGGAGATAGCAAACAAGTGGGCAGATGGAGAAGATGCTATACATAACAAGCGACACAGGTCGCAGAAGAGGACCGCGGTCGAAATTTTCAAAATAGAAGGCGATTCTCTCGCCAGTTCTACAATAATGATGCTCCTGGCCATATAATGGGTTCCGAGGAAACCCTGGAGGAAGCAATCAAGATAATTACCAAAGAGGTAACGAGCAACAAGGTGATAACAGAGGTGACTACCGCGGTAATAGGCAAAATAATGGACCAAGGTTTCAGAGACCATTTGTGTCTCCCGAAGAAATGATGAACGGACCATGTCAGATGCATTTTTTCCTTGATAGTAATGGGAAGAGGCAATCTGGACATCTGCAAAAGGATTGTCGAAATTTTCAAGCAATGCTGCGAGCCGCAGGAATGGCCAATGCCCAAGCGATGAATAGAAATCCCCAGGGGCCAAGGAGCGAGATACATCTTCCACCTCCTCCCGCAATTACAGACGAGAATCTTGACTCGGAATAGCGGCGGCCCACAACCACCTCCGTATGTTGATCCTAATTCTAATGGCGCGATCTTGATGATTGAAAGCTAGACCATCTAACGGATGAGAAAGAATTTCGCGGCAAGTATTCATGTGGAAAAGATGCCTCCACCAACAATCGACTACCTAAATTGGTCGGGCAGGATATCGGCTTCACAATTGCGGATCACGACGGGTTCCTCGACCTGGACAATGCACTTATCTTACCCGCAGTAATTGCTGGCTTCGACATGTCGAGAGTTTTCATAGATGGCGCCAGCAAACCTTATGTATGCAGATACATTAAGAAAGATGAACACATCCCTAGCAAATCTAGCACCAACTGATACACGTTTTCACGGGATCACGCAGAGAAACCAAGTTATCCGATTGGGCAAGATTAATCTCGACGTTCGATTTGGGACCCGAAAATTACAGGATAGAGAAATTGGAGTTTGAAGTCGTGGATTTCCCGTCGCAATATCATGCTTTGTTGGGACGACAGCGTATGCTAGGTTTATGGCGGTACCTCATTATACGTATCTCTGGAGGTTGCTGGACCCAAAGGACCAATCACGAGTCAAAGAAGCTTTGCGTTAGGCGATAAGTGCGGCAAGATTTTCATCAGCATCAGAAACCTTCGGAATGCAAGCGAGAATATGGCGCCAAGGCAAACCGATTATGATGTTTTGCCAGAACAGGAGGCCACTCAGGGAACCAACCTTTAACACAACGAAGGACTCAAAGAAGTGCAAATCCACCGACCCGAAGAAAACGACGTCCATTGCAACAAATATGGACCTCGCATAGGAAAGCGCTCGTCGAGTTCTCCGTGAACCGGAAAATCTTCGCATGGTGTCCAGGTGACATGCCAGGAGTACCCAGGGAACTTGCGAGCACCACCTCAACTTGGATCCTCTCGCGAGACCAATCAAACAACCCTTTCGCGTTTCGGAACCAAACCGCAAAGCTATGCTATCGGAGATAGATCGACTCAAGGATGCTGGTTTTATCAAGAGATATCTGAAGCCACGTGGGTAGCTAACCCAGTGATGGTGCCGAAGAAACACACGAAAGTCCTTCGCATGTGCGTCGACTTTACGTGTCTCAATAAACACTGTCCTAAGGATCACTTTCCCCTCCCAAGGATCGATCAAATCATCGACTCCACGGCATGATGTGAACGTCTTTCCTTCTTGGATGCATACTCTGGTTACAACTAGATCAGATTAAAAGAAGATGATGAGGCCAAAACAGCGTTCATAGCACCTTACGGCGTGTTTTGTTACAAAACAATGCCCTTTGGTTTGAAAAACGCGGGAGCAACATATCAGCGGATGATGCAAGTGCCTTGCAACACAGTTGGGAAAAATGTACAAGTCTACATCGACGATGTCGTGATAACATCAAAGAAGGGTCAACACGATCGAAGATTTGAAGGAAACCTTCGACAACCTCGACAAATTTTGCCTTGTTGAACCGACAAAATGTTCCTTTGGCGTTCAGCGGGAGAACTTCTCGGATTTTTAGTATCGGCAAGAGGGATTGAAGCTAATCCCGAAAAAATACAGGTCATCGTAACTATGAGGAAGCCAACAAAGTTGAAAGAAATACAACAGTGACAGGCGAGTCGCAGCCTCAGATTCGTCGAAGGCTAGGAGAAAGGCGCTGCCGTTCTACGCATTGATCAAACAAGGGGAGAAATTTCAATGGAAGAGAAGCAGATAGGGCCTTCGAAAACCTCAAACGTACAATTTCGACACCCCAATTCTGGTGGCGCCTAGAAAAGAACTCTCCTTTTATACATTGCAGCCACACCCCAAGTGGTTAGCACGGTTTTGGTAGTCGAGAGAGAGGAAGAAGGAAAGCTCCATGGGGCAGAGGCCAGTATATTTCATCAGTGAAGTACTATCGCCTTCAAAACAGCGGTACCCTCGGTAAGCGGCATATGGAGTATTTACATGCAAGAAAATTGCGACACTATTTTTCGGCGCACCCGATAATAGTGGTCAATGAAGCTCCTCTGTCAAATATATTGAACAACCAGAAGCTACGGGTCGTGTCTCCCTTTGGGGAATAGAACTTTCTCCTTGGGACATCACGTATGAAAAAAGAAAGGCAATAAAGTCGCGAGGTTCTCCGGATTTTATCGCGAGTGGATGGAGTTACAAAATACGGGGCCTCCGGTTTATCGAGAACCTGGACTATGAACTTCGACGGATCCAAAAGGTTAGAAGGCGCTGGAGCAGGCGTGATATTGGTATCACCTGAAGGCGACAAGTTGAAATATGTCTTGCGGATGACGTTCCCAAACGCGTCTAACAATGAAGCAAAATATGAAGCTCTCATACACGGGATGAAGATGGCAAAGGCTTGCGGTGCAACCCGACTGAAAATTTTCGGCGACTCACAGTTGGTAGCACAGCAAGTTATGAACCAATGTGATGCAGTCAATGAGAGCATGATAGCATACAAGGAGATGTATAATGAGTTGGAAAAACTGTTTGATGGATGCGAGGTAAACCACATCAGCAGATTGAGCAATGATGAAGCCGATGTCCTTGCAAATATCGGATCACAATGTCTCGCGATCCCTCCAGGCGTGTTTTGGGAAGAAATAAGTGAGAGATCAACAAAGCCAATGAAAACAAAGAAGAAGGAGAAGGAAGAGAAACCCTCGGATATCACCAAAAAATCACTGGATGAAGAAGAAGAGGAACAGGAGCTAGTCATGATGGTACAAATTCCATGGATGCAGACATACATATCATACATCCTAAGGAAAACAATACCCGGCGATCCAGTTGAAGCAAGGCGAATAATCAGGAGATCAAAAGCTTTTACTGTGGTAAAGGGAGTTGTATAAGCGAAGTATCTCGGGCGTGCTACGGAGATGCGTCACACCGAAGAAAGAAGGATCATCCTGAAAGATGTACACGAAGGAATATGCGGGCATCACGCAGCAGCCGCGCTATCGCGGCTAAAGTCTTGAGCAGGATTTTATTGGTTAAGCGCAATTGAGGACGCGAAGGAAATAGTGCGAACTTGTGACGCGTGTCAAAGATTCGCCGCCAAACCTCATTCTCAAGAGGCTGATGCCAATCCACTGTCTTGGCCCTTTGCCAGTGGGGTCTCGATATGGTGGGAAAACTACACAAAGCTTCGCCGGTGGATATGAGTATATGCTCGTTGCGGTCGACAAATTTACTAAATGGATAGAAGCAAAACCGATAAATTGGACGGCGCGTCGGCAATCAAGTTTGTGAAAAGCATCGTCTTTCGATTTGGAGTACCTCACAGCATCACAGACAACGGCAGTAACTTTACCTCTAAGGAGTTCAAAGCATATTGTGAAGTGGGCATCAAGCTGAGTTTTGCGTCTGCACATCCACAGACCAATGGTCAAGTCGAGAAAGCCAATGGCATTATCTGCAATGGTATCAAGAAGCGCTTATTGGGACCATTGGAAAAAGCCCGGCATATTTAGCCAGGGGAGTTGCCAAGTGTGTTGTGGAGTATTCGAACAACACCGAACACGGCGACGCAGGAGACACCGTTTTTCCTGGTCCATGGAGCTGAAGCAGTATTGCCGATAGAAATAGAACATGATGCTCCAAGAATTACAGAATACAATGAAGAAACTTCGAGAAAAGCTTTAGAAGATGATGTCGACGCACTTGATGAAGCTCGGGATGAAGTCCTGTCACGAGTCGCCAAATATCAACAGGACCTGAAAAATTACCATAGCCGATGACTGCGTCCAAGGTCTTTCCAAGTTGGCGACTTGGTTTTGCGACTAAATCAAAAAAGTCATGAAAAACTCGAGTCACCATGGCTTGGACCTTATATCGTCACAGAGGTAATTGAAGGAGGAGCATACAGACTCAAGGACAAGAAGACAGAGATTGCTGAGCCAAATCCTTGGAATGTGGCACAGCTCAGGCGTTTCTACGCCTAGATGTCGAAATATAGTCTCCTCTGTAAACATACAATGTCTTGAAACGCCCGCGAGTTTTCAGACGCACTCTTTTCCTTTTTCGGGGCACCGAGTGGGGCCGGAAAAGGTTTTTAATGAGGCGGGCTCGCGGTGCTGCAATATAATAAAGATAGTGGAATTATATACTTTTCGACACGCTCGGGGGCTCTGACTCAGAAGATACAATATATATATCTCGCTTTGGTATAAAGTACCTCGCCAAATAAACATACGTCGCAAATAAGCAATCAACAGGAAAAGTTCAGGGTTCGCACCCGCAAAATAGTGTACAAATATAATTTATCTTGCCTTGGGACAACCTCGCATCGTAAAAAGAAAAAAATATCGCCATCACAACGCCCGGGGGCTTGGCATTGAAAAACAGAAATATAGTAACTTTACAATATAGATTATGTTTCCTGTACACAAGATACAATCCTGGGAGCAACAAAACTTCAAGAGCTACCCAATATATTATCTATCGTCAGCCGTTCATTATTTATAGCGCGAGTGCTATGTTCCGCATAACTGCCTTTCACGAAGAATTCAGCGTCTAGTCGAAGAAGTTCATCCATCATATCTTCGGCAACAGGAGTCACAACGTCATCATATTTGCTGAAGTTCCTTTTCCTCTTCGCCATCTTCGCCAGACACTTCGGAACAATTTGATTCATATCTAATTTTGGGTAGCAGATTTTTATCATGATCATGGCAAACCTTGCGCCAGCAGCTAATTGGGCTCGCACAAACCCATGGATTCGAGGAACATCTCGAAATTTTTCCATCGAGGGAAGCGTCTGGCATCTTATTACGTGGAAAAATGGTCCCGTAAACTAAAGACAAGGTCCTCGTACAAAAGTCGAGAAAATCGCGGACCTGCAGCGCACGATCTTGAAATCTGACGATTTGGCGAGTCCGTTCAGGTGTGCCCCAAAAATTTGAACCATGATCACGTGCAAGCCTCAGAAGAGCATTGGAACGAGCTTCAACACGTTCATCTTCCGTAGCAGCATCCAAAAAGGCACCTACTTCGACAACAATCAGTGGGCAACAAGAAAACAAGGAAGAACGAAAAGTTAAGAAGGGGCAAAGATACCGAAGCACACCTGCCATATCCAAGCTAGCATCTGTTAGCAGTTGAAGCATAAAATTTTCTCGAGACGTAGCTGTAGCAGCTTCAGCAATGGCGGCATCTTTTTCGATTATAGCATCTTGAGCTTGTTGGAGTGCTACCTTTTCCTTCTCGGAGGATTTCCGAGACTGTTCCATAAGCATAAGTGATTGCTTCTTCACAGACTGGAGCTGTTGTTGAAGTTCTTTCAAATCTTCTGCCGAAGTCTTACTTACAGAATCCTCGACAAAATTAACAGCGACAGGGGTCTTCTTCAAAGGAGGCGAAGGAAAAACCTCGGAAGGACCAGGAGTTGACGTATAGTTGTCAAAAATTAACTGGAAAAAAGAGAAATTCCGACATCAATCATTGAGCAAAGATAGATTTTCATTCATTCCCATAATATATATATGTCTGTTACAAAAGAAGGACCTTTAGAGACCTACTGAAGCAGTCATTGCCAATAACATTATGGCAACAGTGCCAAAAGAAGGACATAAGCTAAAAAAGAAAAAAGCAAAGGGGCATTCAACTAGACCTCCGGCTTTGATGAGCTAGGAGTCGAAGATGACGATTCCATGATAGGACAAGATCTTCTTCGTATTGGGCTTCGCCGCCTTGATCGGCGATCGCCACTTGACTGTTCTATCTGTTCGTGTCGCCTACTTTCGCCCGGTCGATAGTTTGCTGGCTATCGCAACCAAGGCAACAGTGTTTTCAACGCGACCTTCATATTCTCTGGCGCATCTTCAGCCCAAGATCTTACGGTGGATTAAAGCACTTGGCCAGGTTAAGGAAAGTTGTGGGTTCCTCTTTCTTTGGGAAGAAATAGGGAAGAGCCGCGATAGCCCTGCTTTAGCTTGATCAATGCCCTCGCGCGCTTCTGTCCCATGAAACTCGAGGAATGAAAGCAGTCAAGAAGAGGATCATTCTCGGGGTCTTCAAGTTCAAATTCTTGAGCTGTTCTATCTGCCAAAGTAAAAACTTATTGAGCAACAAACGAATGAAGAAAAGAAAGTACAAAGGATATGAAGTGGTTCAGATACTTACTGACAAAGCGACGATTTTGCGTCCTTATACGCTTAAGGACCGCTTCCTCGCGAGCAGATTGTGCAGCTATATGCTCGCTCAGCGAAGTCTCGGCATCATGAAGTCTCTTCCTAAGATCTTCGACACCAGCAGCGTCAGTCTTGGCCTTGTCAGCCTCTGCTCTAGCTTGAACAGCATCTGATTCGGCCTTCTTACGAGCCTCTTCACTTCGCTCTAATTTTTGAGCAAGTGTATTGGCACGTTCGTTGACAGCCGCCAGTTTTTCTGCCAAGAAAGTTAAAATTTAGTTAAAAATATCGACAACAAAGGAGTAATAGAGTAGCGGCAAAAAAGAAAACATCAAGGCATCACCTTCAGTTTTGTTGGCATATTCACGATACCCAATGAATTGAGCACCGATACGAATAAGCTCTTTGATCATGGGCTGTTAAAAAAAGAAAGGGAAAAAGAAAGAAAATTTCGGTATGAGAAAAATATAATGGCACTAGAAGCAAACAGAGGAAGTACAGACAGTGACACGAGTATTGAGAACTTACATCATCCAAGAGAGGGTTAGAAGAGCTACTCAATTGGAGAGTAGGCTCCGGGATTGTTTCAGTCCTTGCCCTTTTTGGTGAAGGGACAAGGGGGCTTGAAGGAGGAGTAGAAGCGCGACGTTTTGTTGAGGAGGCGAGGATTCTTCTCCTTCAAGGCGCTCAGAAACAACTAGAGTATGTGACGTACTCGTTCGAGCAGTCACATCCAAAGTTGGTGTTTCTTCCTCATCATCACTGCGGTAAAAGGGTGGAAGCATAAAAAGCAAGACAGACAAAATTCTTCGAGTATAAAAAAAAAAAGAGGGAACTCACGAACTGATGAGGCTCTCAAGGTATGGATCATAAGCTGCCTTCTGATGTGAAGGAGCAGCTTCTTCGGGTTTGGAGGTTGGAATCTTCGACATCATTCCTTTTCCTTTTGTTCTTTGGAGAAACGCGGGAGGAGGAGATTGTGTCGATGTAGTGCCTTCGAAGGCAGCCTCCTTTTCAACGAGATCCATGAGACTTTCGAGAATCCGCGGGTTCATTCGCAAAAGAGGGGCATCTTGGTTGTCATCGGTGACAATGCCCTTTCCTCGACTTCTCCACCCTTAGGAAGGGGAGGAAGTGAGACAAGATTTGGATGTTTCTATATAAAAATAGGAGAAGATGTCAAAAAAGGAGTTAAGAAAAAATAGCAAAGCGATAACAAATCAATCGACAAAATTTACCTTGGGAAGTGCATTGTCAGCGCTGTACGGTTTTACACGGCAAGAAGAAGGGACAGAATCCTTTTTGCTAAGAGAGGAGATTTTTCGGACAAGCTTTTCTAAGTCCTTGACCTCCAAATTCACCGACAACCGATCTGCGTCCTCGTCGCCGCATATTTCCAGAGAGGATTTTTGCGAGCTGAAGAGGCTGCACTCGATTCTAAGAAAATACGTGATTTGGATACACGACAATTCTTCGCGAGTATTTGCAACTCATGGATGCGAGTCATCAAAGCATCTGTCGAAGCTCTCTTCTTCGGTAGCCTGCATCCCAAGAACGGCGACGAAGGATTTTCTCGGCACCATCAAACGGAGGGATGTTGTCTTCAGCGCATCCATGGTTCTCCTCCTGAATGTACAACCACTTCTTGCGCCACCCTTGAACTGAGTCAGGGAGTTTGACGTCGAAGTAATCGGTGGGGCGAACAGAAATAACAACGCCGCCTATATTATAGGCGACATTGGGAGAGCCATTGCGGCGACAAAAGAAAATGCGCTTCCATAGCGCCCAGTTAGGCTGGACGCCAGGAAGGCTTCACAGAGGGTGATGAAAATGGAAATATGGAGGATAGAATTCGGCGTGAGGTGGTGAAGTTGAAGACCATAAACAAAAAGCAATCCGCGGAGAAAAGGATGAATGGGGGCGGAAAGACCGCGGATAAGACGGTCGACGAAACTTACTCGATACCCCATTGGAGGGGTTGGGTAGCTTTCTTCACTAGGGAAGCACAGCGCCTTAGGCTTCTTGCTAATCCCTAGTTTCTTCAAAAGATTGAGATCCTGAGTGGAAATCTTGGACCTTTCCCACCCCGCCGTTCCCAGATCCACGGCAGCCATTGATGATTCAGGAGTACTGTGCCTGGTTGATCGACGCGGTGGCATCAAAAATGGCGCAGGAGTACAGCTTGGAGGAGATGAGCTTAGGAAACTGTGGAGCGCAGGAGGAAGTTTTGCAGAGGAGATGAGGAGAACGGCGCGAGCGGAAGTGCTCGAGGAAGAAGAAGAATATCTTATATAGAGGTGAGGTGAAGCGGCGGACCGTTGGATGAAAAAGGAGCGTAACAGATGATAGCCACGAAGACATAAGGGTAAAGAAGTATTTTCACACTGGGGAAGTTACGGCACGTACGCCAGGAAAAGCGGAGGACGTGTGTCCCCCACTTACACGACGTGTCAAGACAATGGATAATTTGGGCCCGCAAGGCAGTGAGAGAAAACTTCTCGCCATTTTCGGAGTTGCAATCGTGGCTATCGTCAGCAATAACGTCACCTTGTCAGAGAGAAAAAATCGACTCAACAGCGGCATAAAAAGGCGACATGAAAAAGTATCGGAGAGCCTTTGATCAAATACAAGTTTTTGATCAAATGCTCGGGGGCTACTTTGAAAAAATGAAAAGATCAAGAAAGTCAAAATAGTAATGACATGAGCCTATGATCAAATACAAATATTTGTTCATAGTCCTGGAAGCTACTCCATCGGGAGCTGTTCTCGAGAAATTATAAAACTTCGGGAGAGAAAGAGAATATGGCGGCATAAGGCGTGGAGCCTACAACCAAGCACAAGTCCTTGGTTGTAGCCTCGGGGGCTACTCCCATCGGGAACGCTGTTCGCGTGCCCGATGAATTTATAAAAAAGAGAGAGAAAGAGATAGAAAAAGAAAAAAGAAAGAGGAAGTGAATATATTTCGAGTTATACAAATAACTCTGCATATACTCCCATCGGGAAAGCAATATAAGTCATCCGTTGACTCAATAAAATGTGCTATTCCAACACCGAATAAGCACTCGACAATATATTCTCGGAGCGCGAGTTGCGAATAAATCTCTGAATGCCGCAATATTTGCGAAGGTAAGACCCGGATCCGTTCGTGCGGCGTGGCGCCGTCTTTGACGTCGGTTAGCTTTTTTCCGTATCAACGAGATACGAAGAAAAATCTAACGGACGCGTTAGGTACCGATAAATATACCAGGACTCGACAGAATGGTAAGACCTTAAGCGGCACTGTCGAAGCAGTATCCGAGATCATGTCCGGGGACGTGATTTTGAAGTAGGTTTTTGCGGATTGCCACTAGAGCAGTTAACTACGATCCGTCGATGAACTAGCCCCAACTACCATTATCCTGTACAACATAGAAATTTATATGAAGAAATATAGAAAGATTTTTGAATTAACAAGTAAAAATAAACAGTGGAGATTTTCCCTGATTCTGCGATTCAAGCAAAATCTCGGGGCTACTTGACATAGGCATACCCAATGGGCTGCCGATGATGGTCCCGGGGTTTCTGAAGGCCCACTACCCAGAAGAATAAGAAGATTCGGAAGCCCAAGACATTGTTAAGGAAAACTAGAGTTGTAATAGGAAGCATTATTTGTAATCTTGCGGGAGGAGTTAGAAACCTACCGGACTCTGCTTGTGTACGAAACCCTCGGCTCCACCTCCTATATAAGGGAGTCTAGGGACGCAGAAAGGATCAAATCGTTGTCTCTAAAACCCTAGTTTTTACATCGTCGAGTACTTTTCGGTGAAACCTTCGAGATCTACTTGCCCTCTACATCTCAAAACCCTAGTCTACAATCCAGGCATTGACAAGTTAATCCTTGTGTCTCCCCGCCGCTCGGCCACGCGGCTCGCTCCACTCCGCGCCGCCCCCGCGCCGCGCGCGCTCGCCCCACGCGTCGCGCCGCCTTTGGGCCGCATTTCTCCCGCGCGGCCTACTCGCCCGCCGGTGGGCCGCCTAGCCCGCGCGGCCTGTCTCCTGTCCCGGCCCCAGATCCGGTTTGCGGCTGCGGCCGGCTGATCCGGCTCTGGCTCGGGCGCTTTGTGGGCTGGCTGGCGATTTTCCTGGCGTTTTTTGTGCATTTTTTCTTTTCTCCCAACGGTTATTTTGCCCCTTTGCTATAAATAGCTCTTCTTCCACCTTGAGCTAGTTAGTTCTTCCCCTTTCTTCACCTCCATTGTTGCTCTTGGAAGAACTTGCTCTCCCCTTTGATTCCTCCCATAAATCTTGCTAATTCTTGAGGGATCTAAGAGATGAGATCTAGATCTACACTTCCACCAATCCATTTCTTCTCTAAGTGAGGGGAACTCTTGCGATCTAGATCTTGGAGTCTTTTGTTGACTTTCCCCATTGTTCTTCCTCTCCAATCTCATCCTAGCATTTGTTGTTTGGGTGGGATTTGAGAGTGAAGGATTTGAACACCTCTAGTGTTCTTGCTTTGCATCATTGCATAGTGTTGAGCTCTCCACCACGATTAGTTCGAGTGAGAGACCGTGAGCTTGTTACTCTTGGAGGGAAACCTCCTAGTTGGCTTGGCGGTTGGTGCTCAGGTGATCTCTTCAAGAAGATTGTGAAGAGGCCGGGCTTCTCCTTCGTGGAGCTTGTGAAGTGATTGTGGAGCTTGCCATCTCCGGAGGAAAAGCTAACCATAAGGAAAGGGCCATTATCCTTCGTGGGTGTGGTTCGGAGAATAGGGTGAGCCTTCGTGGCGCGGGGAATCCTTCGTGGGACCTCCACTCCTCCAAACGTGACGTACCTTGTTGCAAAGCAAGGGAACACGGGAATACATCCTCGTCTCCGCGTGCCTCGGTTATTTCTATACCTGAGCTCTCTTTCCTTGTGATAGCTATCGTGCTTGAAGTATATATATATATATCTTGCTATCACTTGTGCTACATATATCTTGTGCCTATCTTGCTTAGCTCTAGTTGCCATTGTTACACTTAATTGAGCTTAGCATATCTAGGGTTTGTGCTTGTAAACTAAACGATAGTTTAATTCCGCATTCATACAAGACAAATCCGCAGAGGTTTAATTGCCTATTCACCCCCCCCCCTCTAGGCGACATCTCGATCTTTCAGTTTTGTTGTAAATATCTGAAAGTTTGGGGGCAAAGGGAAACACGTGTTCGGTTTAAACTGATAGGCTTAGGACCGCGGGTTGATTTTCCAAAAACCAGGGGGCAAAATGCAAAAATCAAAATGCTGCTAATTCTGGACGCCGGATTACGATCGAACAGCACTGGTATGACCGATCCCCGCGCGCGGATCGGCCGACCGACGGCCAGCGCGCGCCTTTTATTAATGGACACGACTAGGCAGCCTCCGGGGCCGGTTAGTCGGATCCAGCCCTCGGCCCAATTAAGGAAAGTATTTCCGCCTGCTTTAATTATGTCCAAAAGAGGAAAGAGACACCCCGCACATGATCACGAGCGGCCAGCTGGGTGCGGGTGCCTGGGTCACGTGCCAGCCCTTTCCACAAACTCCAAACCGGGTTTCCTTCTCTAGCCTTCTTCCTCTATCAATGTTTCTTCTCCAAATCTCCATGCGTTCTTTGTGAGTAAAAAAGCAGCAACCTAAGGAGCAAAAATCTATCTTCTCCGTGCAATGGAATCAAAGGTAACTGCATGGTTTCCCTCTACTTTTCTTCATCCATAATGTGGTCAAGTAAAATAAATATGCATGCTTCTCCCCCTCACTACACCAGCAACGCCCACACAAAGAAATCCCATGTCGATCGCAAAAAAGGATCTGTTGTAGCTTCCATGAACTAGAATAGGAAATTAAGGTATCCCAGGTGCAACTTTATAAATTGCAAAATTAAAGGGAAAACTGCCAGGTGCAACTAGAACATTGCCAAAACAAAACTATGTTAGGTGCAACTATATAACCTCAATTGCAAAAATAATTGTGACACCAGGGTAAAGACTCTAGGAACACAAACTACGATGCTTCTTTACACGAAGAAATCATCTTAGCAGATTGCATAAGTACAACTTAGTACCATACATGCGAGAACCATCTAAATTGGATGTGCATTGTTGAAAAAAGCATCATAGGAAAGACGGGAAGTCAACTGAAGATAAATCATAACTCCCACGTGCAACTTATCATGACATAGTGATCATAAAATGCACTACTAAATAGTTGCGACATGAGTTTGGCGTTCCCTGAACATACTACTCGTTGTTTGGTTATATCTTTTATGCCACAGATATTTAACAAGGGACTGACATGAAAAAGGTAGTTTTTTTTAGATCGAATAGACGGTAGCTACGGCTAGTACTAACTGCTGAACACTATGCATCAGTATTGTCACACTTTGTACATATTGTTGTGGCGACGGTGTAGAGTATTGTCTGACTTTGTACATATTGTTGTGGCGACTATGTAGGGGATAGCAGTTTGCTTCCTTGATCATGCTGCCACCATCGCAAACTGATTTATCTGGAAAAAAAGTTGAACCAAATTAGCACATGCTTTTTTTCCGTTGTTGTTGAACCACGAATATGCACCCAAGTTACTTATCATTTTCCAGTATCTTGCACGACCAAGGGATGTTAGAAAAACTAAATAACCTAAGACATATTTTCAGTCTACAGTGTTGTTCTATGAATGTTTCTCCTAAGGAGGATGTTGATATGTATGATGTGGAGCCACAGTTCTACACTCAAACTGTCCTAGCTGCAGTAGTAGGTGAATCTCCAGACCGAAAGCAAGCACCACCCTCCTCTACTTATGTGCTTCTAGATTCCCAGAACTTTCCTGTTTTCTATTTGTACGGTTTCGTACAGAATGCTTAAACTTCAATTCCTCTAAGCAGCATCTCTTCGCTCGCTTAGCGCTTTTCAGAACTATGTGCATGACCATGAGGCAGTGGCTGGTGATTCTGACAGATACAGTGGCAGGAGACCACAACACAATGGAGCGCCAGCGCCCACTGGGAACCATGGCATGCGTACAACTTCTGTTCTTACAGAAACCACAGCCTACCTCGAGTTGGAAGAAGGTAAAGGTGATGCAGACAGAGTTGGAACTACCGAAGAAGTTGTGTCCAGTCCACAAAAACCTTTTTTTGTGATGCGATTTGACACCCTAGCTAGCGCAAGAGCTCACTACAATGTTTACGCAATGAAAGCAGCTTAAATGATATTTGTGCGATCCAGTTAGTTATGTTCAGTTTGCAATTTGAACAGAATGTTCAAACATCTTTCCAACGACTACACGAGACTAAAAGAACTAGTTAATATTGGAAAAATATAAGTTGGTAGAGTTAGTTGAATTGCATGGTTCCTCTGGTTTTTATGTGATGACATGCATTTGTATTGTCATCTGTGCTTATTGAAGTTGCTTTAACAAAAGTGCTAAGTTGGTATTGAAAACAAATAAGTTTGCTGTGGCACTCTGTTAAGTTGGTTCTATGAAGCTGAAATTTGTTAAGTAGCCAACTGAGACAATTGTTCATAAAATTACCTATGTTGGTTCCTACGATTAATTAATGTGCCTACTAATACCATGATGAAGTTGGTTTGTGGAAACTAGCTAAGTTGTTTCTACAATGTGGACGAGGCGTTTCTGCACTCGAGCTCATATGAGCTCGTTTTATGGACCACGCATTTGGTCTCAGGATGTCAGACGTTGCAGAGTTTCATTGCAGATACGGGAGGCAGAAAAAGTCAGATACCACATGGGTGTCGTATGTACGAGGGAGCAGTTTTTGACGGTCGTTTGCTTCACGTTTTCATCAGTTAGCCTATGGATGTGCTGGCCTTTACAGGACGTCATGTGGTTATAGACCGCGGTACAGAAATTAAGAACTACTATCAGGATTAGAAGAACTACACCGATGACTAACACAGTGACCAATTGATTAATGACAAAGATAATCCGTACGCGTGCAACGTAAGTACGGCCCCCCAGACTATTGACACTGGGATTTCGCCGGAGAAGAACTGATCCTGCTGCATGTTGGTATATCTCCCGGCGTGGGTTTGGATAGGGTCAGCTGCTGCTGCCGAGGCGGCCTAGAAGGGATGCTGTTGCAGGACTTGTGCGGCTGGTGAGAGGCCATGGATGGGGTGCCCCCAATGAACTCGTGCACTGGCTGGGCCATGGATGGAGCTCCGGACCAGACTTCAGATCCCCGCCATGGAAGAACCTGCTGCAGGGCACCAACGTGCCGGCTCCAGCTGCGAGTGGCCGCCGCCTCCGCAGAATTTGGGCATGGATTTGAGGCGCAGGCTGAGCAAGCAGCTCGTGGCGTTGGATTCAGAGCGGCTATGGGCCATGGCTGAGATGAGCTCACGGCCATGCCTGAGATGAGCCCAACGTCTGCATCTATACAGAATATAGTCCCGGCCCACTCCGTTCCTGAATTATGTACCGGTATGGACCGTCGGGGATAGCCAGCACTAAATTCGCAGAGGTGGGGCCATGAGCTGCAAGCTGTACGTTAAAAAATGGATATACGACAGGAGATACAGTTAGCTACCACCAACTTAACAAAAAATGTGTGGTCCAAAAAACGAGCTCATATGTGCTCGAGATCAGATTAGCATTTTCCCTACAATGTGTCTAAGTTATCTCCTGGAAAAACAACTTAGCTACTTATAAATACCATGAGAAAAAATCATGTCGCCTTGGTTTTTATTTGATGCCACCGAATCCTGCATAAGTTCTCTATATGTGCTTAAGAAATTGTTTAACAAATATAGCCAAGTTGGCTACTGGAAACCAAAAAATTGGTTATAGAAGTCTGTTAAACTGGCTTTCAGAAAAGCAATTAAATTGTTTTTCTGATACCCATGATGAAGTTGGCTCCTAAAATAACACAAGTTGGTTCTACAAATGTGATTAAGGTGGCTCCTGGATGTAATTAACGTGCTCCTAAAGCCATGATGAAGTTGGTTTTCTGACGGTAGCTTAGTTGGCTCTACAATGGGCTTAAGTTGGCTCTTGGAAGTAATTAATGTGTTCCTAACACAATGCTTAAGTTGGTTTCCAGGAAACTACCTAAGTTGCTTGAAGAATGTATTTAAGTTGGCCCTTAAAAAGCAACTTAGCTGATTCTAAAACCACGAAAAAATAGTATGGTCAAACACACTGTCTGATGCTGTGTACGTGCAGGATTTGGTGTATTTTGTGCAACCGACATATCTCCTGCAACTACACTGGGTTTTGTTGTAGCACCTTTGTGTCCTGTGTTTCCAGTTGTGATCAGATTATTGGAGAAATAGTCACAACAAATAATATCAAATGAAAGAACAGTAGTTGTGAACCAACAAAATGAACAGTTAGAAATTTCCACGTACCTGCTAACCAGTTTGCGGACAAGCTGCAACAACAGCTTCTGGCAGACGCAAACGATACCGCTTGCTTGTATCTTTCATTATTTCTGACTACTGGGCTTAAAACCTTCTCTACTGGAAATAAAAAACTCTAATTAAAAGCATTTTTAATTAGAAAAATTGGCTAGTTTGTAAAATACCCAACAGCTCAAAGCATGCTATTACAACCCAAAAAATATATATAAGTACCTAACTTACATATAGTTATTAAAATAACTTAATAGGAACTAGTACCCAACTTATGCATTTGGATAGCTAAAAAAACCTATCTAGGTATTAAGAAGACAAGTTAAGCATGTCATTAGAAGCAACTTAATTGCTTTCTGGCTCCAACCGAAGAGCAATCTAGAGACCAACTTAGGTACTACCAGAAAACCATGTTAAAATAGCTATTACAAGCAGCTTAATTGCTTTTTGGATCTAGCTGACAAACATTGCAGATACCAATTTAGGTACTACCAGAAAACCAATTTAAGCATGGCATCAGAAAACAACTTAACTAAATTCGGGAGCCAATTTAAGAACAATGTAGTGTAGGATAACGTTGCATAGAAAACAAAAATTTTCCTACCGTGAACACGCAATCCAAGCCAAGATGCAATCTAGAAGACGGTAGCAACGAGGGGGTATCGAGTCTCACCCTTGAAGAGATTCCAAAGCCTACAAGATGAGGCTCTTGTTGCTGCGGTAGACGTTCCTTGCCTTGCAAAAGCGCGTAGAAGATCTTGATCACGATCGGTTCGGGCGCCACGAACGGGCAGCACCTCCGTACTCGGTCACACGTTCGGTTGTTGATGAAGACGACGTCCACCTCCGTTCCGCGGGCAGCGGAAGTAGTAGCTCCTCTTGAATCAGCCGACGGCGTGGTGTCGGTGGTGGTGTGGAGAAGTCCGGAGCTTCGCTAAGCGTGGGGATGTGGTGGAGGAGAGAGGCGCTAGGGTTTGGGGAGAGGGGGCGCCGGCCATAGGGGTGCGGCCACCTTGGTGGTTCTTGGGTGGCCCCTCCCCTTGGCTCCTCATTATATAGGTGGAACCCCAAGTGTTGGTCTCCAAGTCTTCGAATAAGACCCGAACCAAAACCTTCCATATGGTGGAAACCTACCCAAGCTAGGACTCCCACTAGAGGTGGGGTTTCCACCTCCCATATGGGGGGTGGCCGGCCCCCTGGGGAGTCCACTTGGGACTCCACCCCCACTGGGGTTGGCCGGCCATGGAGGTGGAGTCCCATGTGGACTCCACCTTCCTTGGTGGTTTCTTCCGGACTTTTCTAGAACCTTCTAGAACCTTCCATAGAACCTTCCGCGACATTTTAATTCACATAAAATGACATCCTATATATGAATCTTATTCTCCGGACCATTCCGGAACTCCTCGTGATGTCCGGGATCTCATCCGGGACTCCGAACAAATATTCGAACTCCATTCCATATTCAAGTTCTACCATTTTAACATCCAACTTTAAGTGTGTCACCCTACGGTTCGCGAACTATGCGGACATGGTTGAGTACTCACTCAGACCAATAACCAATAGCGGGATGGAGATCCATAATGGCTCCCACATATTCAACGATGACTTTAGTAATCGAATGAACCATTCACATACAATACCAATTCCCTTTGTCACGCGATATTTTACTTGTCCGAGGTTTGATCTTCGGTATCACTCTATACCTTGTTCAACCTCGTCTCCTGACAAGTACTCTTTACTCGTACCGTGGTATGTGGTCTCTTATGAACTTATTCATATGCTTGCAAGACATTAGACGACATTCCACCGAGAGGGCCCAGTATATCTATCAGTCATCGGGATGGACAAATCCTTTGTTGATCCATATGCCTCAACTCATACTTTGGATACTTAATCCCACCTTTATAACCACCCATTTACGCAGTGGCGTTTGGTGTAATCAAAGTACCTTTCGGTATAAGTGATTTACATGATCTCATGGTCATAAGGACTAGGCAACTATGTATCGAAAGCTTATAGCAAATAACTTAATGACGAGATCTTATGCTACGCTTAATTGGGTGTGTCCATTACATCATTCATATAATGATATAACCTTGTTATTAATAACATCCAATGTTCATGATTATGAAACAAATCATCCATTAATCAACAAGCTAGTTTAAGAGGCATACTAGGGACTCCTTGTTGTCTACATATCACACATGTACTAATGTTTGGTTAATACAATTATAGCATGATATATAAACATTTATCATAAACATAGAGATATAAATAATAACCACTTTATTATTGCCTCTAGGGCATATCTCCTTCAGTCTCCCACTTGCACTAGAGTCAATAATCTAGATTACATTGTAATATACCTAACACCCATGGCATTCTGGTGTTGGTCATGCTTTGCCCTAGGGAGAGCTTTAGTCAACGGATCTGCTATACATTTAGATCGTGTGTACTTTGCAAATCTTTACTTCTCCATCTTCGATGTACTCGCGAATCGAGTGGTAACGCAGCTTGATATGCTTCAGCCTCTTGTGTGACCTTGGCTCTTGTGCATTGGCGATGGCACCCATGTTATCACGGTAAATGATTAATGGGTCCAATGCACTAGGAACCACAGAGCTCTACAATGAACCTCTTCATCCATACCGCTTCGATGAAGCCTCTGAAGCCGCTATGTACTCGATTCCGTTGAAGACTTCGCCACCGTGCCTTGCCGAGCTTGCCCAGCTTACTGCAGCACCATTCAATATAAACACGTACCTGATTGTGACTTAGAGTCATCGGGATCGGTGTTCCAACTTGCATCGGTGTAACTTGTTACAACGAGCTCTTGGTCACCTCCATAACAAAGAAACATATCCTTAGTTCTTTTCAAGTACTTAGGATATTCTTGACCGCTGTCCAGTGTTCCATTCTGGATTACTTTGATATCTGCTAGTCAAACTAACGCATGTGCTATATCCGGTCTTGTACATAGCATGGCATACATGATAGAGCCTACTTCGCATAGGGGATCCGACTCATCCTTTCTCTTTCTTCTGTAGTGGACCTTGAGTCTTACTCAAGACCTTGCCTGGTAAGATAGGTAAGAATCCTTTCTTACTTTCGTCCATTCTAAACTTCTTTAGAATCTTGTCCAGGTATGTACTCTGTGATAGCCCTATTAGACGTCTTGATCTATCTCTATAAATCTTGATGCCTAATATATATGATGCTTCACCAAGGTCTTTCATTGAAAAACTATTATTCAAATAACCCTTTACACTGCTTAATAGTTCTATATCATTCCCAATCAATAATATGTCATCTACATATAATATCGGGAATGCTACGAGCTCCCACTCACTTTCTTGTAAATACGGGCCTCTCCATGACACTGTATAAACCCGAAGTCTTTGATCACCTTATCAAAGTGTCGGTTCCAACTTCTTGATGCTTGCTTCCATAAATTGAACGCTTTGTTGCATACTTTTCGGCATTTTTAGGATCTACAAAACCTTTGGGTTGTACCATATACAACTCTTCCTCAATGTCTCCATTAAGGAACGCCGTTTTGACATCCATCTGCCAAATCTCATAATCGAAAAATGCAGCTATTGCTAACAAAATCCTCACAGATTTTAGCTTCGCTACGGTGAGAAAGTCTCATCGTAGTCAACACCTTGAATTTGTCGGAAACCCTTTGCGACAAGTCGAGCTTTATAGACAGTAATATTACCATCAGCATCTGTTTTTCTCTTGAAGATCCATTTATTCTCGACAGCCTTTCGGCTATCAGGTAAGTCTACCAAAGTCCATACTTTGTTATCATACATGGATCCCATTTCGGATTTCATGGCTTCTTGCCATTTGTTGGAATCGGGCTCATCATCGCTTCTTCATACGCAGGGTCTTCATCATTGTTGTCCACAATCATGACATTTAGACAAGGATCATACCAATCAGGTGGCACGTTCCCTTGTCGATCTGCGAGGTTCAGTAGCTATCTCATTTGAAGTTTCATGATCATTATCATTTGCTTTCTTGTTGGGTGCGGACACAGGAACATCTTCCGATCTTGCTACTTCGATCAACAGCAGAGATTCTTCAATCTCATCGAGTTCTACTTTTCTTCCAGTCACTTCTTTAGTGAGAAATTCTTTCTCAAGAAAGGTTCCGTTCTTAGCAACAAAGATCTTGCCTTCGGATCTGTGATAGAAAGTGTACCCTATAGTTTCCTTAGGGTATCCTATGAAGACGCATTTCTCCGCTTTGGGTTCTAGCTTGTCCGGTTGTAACTTTTTACATAGGCTTCGCAACCCCAAACTTTTGAACACAGCTTAGGTTTCTTATTAAACCATAATTCATACGGTGTCGTTTCAACGGATTTTGATGGTGCTCTATTTAAAGTGAATGCGGCTGTCTCTAATGCATAACTCCAAAATGATAACGGCAAACCAGTAAGAGACATCATAGAACGAACCATATCTAAGAGAGTTCGATTACGACGTTCGGACACACCGTTTCGTTGTGGTGTTCCCGGCGGTGTCATTGTGAAAGTATTCCACATTTCTTTAAATGCATGCCAAACTCATAACTCAGATATTCACCTCGCGATCAGATCGTAGAAATTTAATCTTCTTGTTACGTTGATTTTCTACTTCACTTTGAAATTCCTTAAACTTCTCGAAAGTTTCGGATTTATGTTTCATTAAATAGATATACCCATATCTACTTAAATCATCTGTGAAGGTTAGAACATAACGATAACCACCGCGCGAGCTACACTCATTGGTCCGCATACATCGGTATGTATGATTTCTAATAAGTAGCTCCATAATAAGAATGGAGTCTTAGTCATTTTTCCCATTAGACATGCTTCGCATCTATCAAGTGACTCAAAGTCAAGTGATTCAAGTAATCCATCTGTATGGAGTTTCTTCATGCGTTTCACTCCAATATGACCAAGACGACAGTGCCACATATAAGTAGAATTATCATTCAATCTAATTCGCTTAGCATCAATGTTATGTATATGTGTATCACTACTATCGAGATCTAATAGAAATAAGCCATTCTTTTCAGGTGTCGACCATAAAAGATATTATTCATAAAAATAGAACAACCATTATTCTCAGACTTGAATGAATAACCGTCTTGCATTAAACAAGATCCAGATATAATGTTCATGCTCAACGCGGGTACAAAATAACAATTATTTAGGCTTAAAACTAATCCGAAGGTAGATGTAGAGGAAGTGTGCCGACAGCGATCACATCGACTTTGGATCCATTTCCAACGCGCATGGTCACTTCATCCTTTAGTAGTCTTCGTTTATTCTTTAGTTCTGTTTCGAGTTACAAATATGAGCAACCGAACCAGTATCAAATACCCTAGTACGAGAACCAGTAAGATAAACATCTATAACATGTATATCGATATACCTTCTTTCTTTTTCTTGACAAGGCCGCTCTTCAGATCCGCCAAATACTTGGAGCAATTACGCTTCCTGTCCCTTCTCCTTGCGATAATAGCACTCAGCATCGGGCTTAGGGCCGGTCTTAGGTTTCACAGAGGCGTGGCAGCTTTCTTGCCACTCTTCTTGTTCTTGCCTTTAGACTTGCCTTGCTTGAAACTGGTGGTCTTGTTGACCATCAACACTTGGTGCTCTTTCTTAATTTCAATCTCAGCAGATTTCAGCATGGAGAAGAGTTAGGTAACTCTTTGTTCATGTTCTGCATATTGTAATTCATCACAAAGTTCTTGTAACTAGGTGGCGGTGATTGAAGGACACGATTAATCCCATCTGTTAGGAATCACTATTCCTAAGTCCGAGTTTCTTCGCATGCCCGGTCATGGCGAGCATGTGCTCACTAACGGAGCTACCTTCTTCCATCATGCTGAAGAAGTGTTTCGATGCTTCATAGCATTCCACGGCCGCATGAGTCTCAAATATAGTCTTCAACTCATTGATTAACTCATGTGGATCGTGGTGCTCAAAACGTTTTTGAAGATCGGCTTCTGCATAAGATGGCACTGAACTTGAGAGTACCGAGTTTTCCGAGTTGCGTAAACAGCTTTTACTTCATCGGTTTCAGTTTCTGCAGGAGGGTCACCTAGCGGTGCATCAAGCACATATTGCAGATTTCCGCCATTGAGGAAAATCCTCACATGACGGAACCAGTCGGTGAAGTTGTTACCGTTGCTCTTAAGCTTTTCTTTCTCTAGGAACTGGTTAAAATTGATTGAGGACGCCATATCTACAACATATTTGCAATAGTTTAGACTAATGTTTATGACAAATTGAGTTCAAATTTTAATTCAATATAATTAAAAACTAGGTGAACTCCCACTCAAAACAATATCCCTCGCATTGTCTTAGTGATCACACGAACCAAATCCACCACACCAAGTCCGATCATCACGAGACAAGATGTAACTTCAATGGCGACACTCAAAGTGTTCATCATATCAATCATATGATTCATGCTCTACCTTTCGGTATCACGTGTTCCGAGACCATGTCGTACATGCTAGGCTCGTCAAGGCCACCTTATGCAATGTGCACCCGTTGTATGCACTTGTTGATTCTATCACACCCGATCATCACGAGATGCTTAAACGACAAGTCTTGGCAACGGTGCTACTAAGGATGAACACTTTATTATCTTGAGATTTTAGTGAGAGGATCATCTTATAATGCTACCGTCGCGATCTAAGCAAAATAAGATGCATAAAAGGATTAACATCACATGCGTTCATATGTGATATGATATGGCCCTTTGTCTTTGCGCCTTTGATCTTCATCTCCAAAGCACGGACATGATCTCCATCATCAATGGGCATGATCTCCATCATCGTCGGCGAAGCACCAAGGTCAATGGCGCCGTCTTCATGATCGTCCTCCATGTAGCAACTATTACAACTACTTTGAAATACTACTCAACATGAAATTTAAAGACAACCATAAGGCTCCTGGTTGCCACAATACAATAATGATCATCTCATACATATTCATCATCACATTATGGCCATATCACATCACCAAACCCTGCAAAAACAAGTTAGACGTCTCTAATTTGGTTTGCATATTTACGTGGTTTAGGGTTTTCGAGTAAGATCCAATCTACCTACGAACATGAACCACAACGTTGATACTAATGTTGTCAATAGAAGAGTAAATTGAATCTTTACTATAGTAGGAGAGACAGACACCCGTAAAGCCTCTTATGCAATACAAGTTGCATGTCGAACGAGGAACAAGTCTCATGAACGCGGTCATGTAAAGTTAGTCCGAGCCGCTTCATCCCACTATGCCATAAAGATGCAAAGTACTCAACTAAAGATAACAAGAGCATCAACGCCCAAAACCATTGTGTTCTACTCGTGCAACCATCTATGCATAGACACGGCTCGATACCAATGTAGGATAACGTTGCATAGAAAACAAAAATTTCCTACGCGAACACGCAATCCAAGCCAAGATGCAATCTAGAAGACGGTAGCAACGAGGGGGTATCGAGTCTCACCCTTGAAGAGATTCCAAAGCCTACAAGATGAGGCTCTTGTTGCTGCGGTAGACGTTCACTTGCCGCTTGCAAAAGCGCGTAGAAGATCTTGATCACGATCGGTTCCGGCGCCACGAACGGGCAGCACCTCCGTACTCGGTCACACGTTCGGTTGTTGATGAAGACGACGTCCACCTCCCCGTTCCGGCGGGCAGCGGAAGTAGTAGCTCCTCTTGAATCCGACAGCACGACGGCGTGGTGTCGGTGGTGGTGGAAAGTCCGGCGGAGCTTCGCTAAGCGTGCGGGATGTGGTGGAGGAGAGAGGCCGCTAGGGTTTGGGGAGAGGGGGCGCGCCACTAGGGGTGCGGCCACCTTGGTGGTTCTTGGGTGGCCGGCCTCCTTGGCTCCTCATTATATAGGTGGAACCCCAAGTGTTGGTCTCCAAGTCTTCGAATAAGACCCGAACCAAAAACCTTCCATATGGTGGGAAACCTACCCAAGCTAGGACTCCCACTAGAGGTGGGGTTTCCACCTCCCATATGGGGGGTGGCCCCCTGGGGAGTCCACTTGGGACTCCACCCCCACTAGGGTTGGCCGGCCATGGAGGTGGAGTCCCATGTGGACTCCACCTTCCTTGGTGGTTTCTTGGACTTTTCTAGAACCTTCTAGAACCTTCCATAGAACCTTCCGCGACATTTTAATTCACATAAAATGACATCCTATATATGAATCTTATTCTCCGGACCATTCCGGAACTCCTCGTGATGTCCGGGATCTCATCCGGGACTCAGAACAAATATTCGAACTCCATTCCATATTCAAGTTCTACCATTTCAACATCCAACTTTAAGTGTGTCACCCTACGGTTCGCGAACTATGCGGACATGGTTGAGTACTCACTCCGACCAATAACCAATAGCGGGATCTGGATCCATAATGGCTCCCACATATTCAACGATGACTTTAGTGATCGAATGAACCATTCACATACAATACCAATTCCCTTTGTCACGCGATATTTTACTTGTCCGAGGTTTGATCTTCGGTATCACTCTATACCTTGTTCAACCTCGTCTCTGACAAGTACTCTTTACTCGTACCCTTGTATGTGGTCTCTTATGAACTTATTCATATGCTTGCAAGACATTAGACGACATTCCACCGAGAGGGCCCAGAGTATATCTATCAGTCATCGGGATGGACAAATCCATGTTGATCCATATGCCTCAACTCATACTTAGATACTTAATCCCACCTTTATAACCACCCATTTACGCAGTGGCGTTTGGTGTAATCAAAGTACCTTTCCGTATAAGTGATTTACATGATCTCATGGTCATAAGGACTAGGTAACTATGTATCGAAAGCTTATAGCAAATAACTTAATGACGAGATCTTATGCTACGCTTAATTGGGTGTGTCCATTACATCATTCATATAATGATATAACCTTGTTATTAATAACATCCAATGTTCATGATTATGAAACTAATCATCCATTAATCAACAAGCTAGTTTAAGAGGCATACTAGGGACTTCTTGTTGTCTACATATCACACATGTACTAATGTTTCGGTTAATACAATTATAGCATGATATATAAACATTTATCATAAACATAGAGATATAAATAATAACCACTTTATTATTGCCTCTAGGGCATATCTCCTTCATGTAGAACCAACTTAGGTAGTTTAAGAAACCCAACTTAACCAAAACACTTCAATTGTTTCTAGACAAAAGCCAACATAAGCATACTATTATAACAAACTTATTCAGTTTCATTAGCCAACTTACTCAGATAGTTAAAACAACTTCATTAAGCATAGATGGCGAACTTATTTCATGCCATCAAATAAAAACCAGGGCAACCATATAATTTCTCCTATCCACATCAACCATGTTTAACGGTCTGGATTCCAGTATCCATTTCAGAAACCACACTTAAAAAACATGTTGCCCAATGTGGTATTAATTTTAGGTTGAAACCATCCCGGTGTTTGGCTATGATATGTACATGGTAAATCAGGCGTACAAAACCACCAGATGTCCATCCCGGTGTTTCATCATAACTAAGTTTCCTTCTTGATCTAACCAACTTAGTTAGATCGAGAAGACAACTTAGTTAGGATGACATAGCAACTTAACCAAAAATCAGAAACTTACTAATAAGAAAATAGATTGATAAAATAGCAAAACAGGGTAAATGCATGATTACACAAAAACCAACTTGGTAAGATTGAGAAGACAACTTAGTTATGATGACAAAGCAAGATAATTAAAAATCAGAAACCAACTAAGGGGTTGATAAAATAGAAAAAAATCTAATGTGAGCAGGTTGAGATAAAACAACTTAGTATATTAAAAAGACAACTTAGTTGTGACGACATAGCAACATAATTAAAGCAGTTGCTTCTGCTTATGACTCTAAGTTGTATGGTTAGTTTTGTCAAATTGCATACAAATGATGATGCAAATGCAACGGAAGAAAATACTTAGCTTAATATTTTAGACAGCTCGAAGACAAACATTATAGACCTTAGAATTAAAAATTAGGCAACATTAGTGGTCGACGCAATTTTATAGAGTTCAGTGCACCCATTTTTTAAACAAAAAGAAAATATATGATATTTCGCCGCATCGAATTGTTGGAGACTTGGAGATCAACGTGTACTCCATACAGCACGTAGCATAGAAAATGGTATCATGCACATACACACTTGAGACTTATAGCATTACTAGTACAAATGCCCGTGCGTTGCAACGGGAACGATACAAAAATATTTGCTTTGGACACACTAATGCGTTGCATATGGAAAAAACTAATTTTTAGACGAAAATCATTTATGACCTAAATTTTTTCAAAAAATCAACTCACATAATCCTAGCATCAGTTTTCCCTTTTATCCTAATCATTATTTTTTGTTATGTTTTTGTTTGAGCTGCTCCCATAATTTTTTTGAATTAGCTTTATTTAATTATTTTATACTCTATTTAAATTTATTTCCAAATCTACCTATCACAATCTACGAGAAATTCTCGGATTCACATATATGACTGTAAAAGGTTGAATACACAAGATGAAAAAGATAATAAATAAACAAAAGCACCAATCTACTTAGATATTACTACAAATCAGCAGCTCAAAAATTAAACGTGCTGCTCCAACCAAAAGTTAGCACATATAAAACACTGAAGACTTAACTTACCAATGCAATACCTAAACCCACAGCATGGAGAGCTCCCCAGACCAAAGCAACCACCCATGAGGCTCCAGTTCAATACTGAACAAGTGTGCTACTCACATTGGCATGGAGTGCTAATAACATGTCAGTTTATGCAGCAATCAAGCTACATAGAAATTTCATCGAATCAGAAAATCTGTCATTCTTTGCAAGTTTTCAGTTCGTCTAACAGAGAGTGCAATGCCCAACACTGATCTTGTCAAGAAAGCCGTTGGTGGTGAAATCCAGGTCCAGCCGCTTGCAGGAGTGATGAACATTGGTGCACAAAAATTAATGCAATTCATATGCATCGTACACACGAACGTACATGACATAAGTACCAATCGTAAGAAACTAAACCCGCCCCAAGGGCAGCAGCAGCGGAGGCTGCATGAAGGTACCCTGCTCTTCATCTCTACAGGTAGAGAAAACTACAGGTGTCTAAGATATACCACGTCGGGCACTCCATCCCACGGGTTTGTAAATCAGGCCGAACACCTGCCTCGCCATCCTTGACCGCCGTCGAGGCCACCTACTCGACCAGGATAATCCCCTTGCGATGACGCTGCTCCATCCACACAGCCGCCGGCGCATGTCGTGTCAGATCTCCGGTAACGCCGGCCGTCTCCGGTCATACCTCGCGGAATAGGTGCACCAGGAAGGGCGTCTCCCTGATGTGCCGCACGATCTCCACGATCGACTCCCGCATCCTCTCCTCCACCGTCCACCCTCCCCCACCTCCTCTTCGTTGCAGCCATCTTCCCCGGTCACAGACTCCACCTGCTTATATAGGCTGCATTAGGAAATAAGTGTATACACACAAAATCATATATTGGAAAACCTGCAATCCAAAGCTGTTCACACAGCCAAATAGCAAAGCTATACACCACAAGTGTTGTTTCAATTGGTGTACATGAAGTAGCATTATATTATTGTTATCATAGATCATCATCGTGTATTTGAGTTTTCTAAGTGCCCTTTCCATGTTTTTATTATAATAGTATAGTACAAAAAGTAAAATAGGTCGGATTATTTTGTACAAATTCCAAGATAATTCCGTAGCATGAAAGGTAAATCTAATTCTTGCTCTTATACTTAGAATTGTTGATATGTATAAGTGGATTACACAACCTACACTGTATGACGTGTAGACTACATCTATATCAAAATGCAAAAGAAAATATCATCGGGAGGATACACATAGCAATAAATGATTTAAGAAATTTCAATATGAGTGCACTATTAGAGTTCAGTATGAGTTTGCAAAGTTAATTATATCATAATTCCTTACATTTTTTCATGAAGTGTAGCTTTCAGGAGCAATAATGTTGTCCCGTTGAGGATACAGAAGTAGCAGTACATGAAAACGACATGTAAGATACCGGGAACATCAAGTGCAAAATGTAATAAACAGGAGACATGCATTTCTGTAATCACTGTATTAATGATAAAGAATAATACAGTACCTCAGATATGTACCACATATCCGTAGTCAGAGGTGAAGAGAACCCACCTCTCTGTTCTAGTGTAATAATAGATGGCTCTGAAGATATCTTGCAATTTCATCCAAAACTCTGATAAATAAGCATCAATGGATGATGCTCCAAAACTGAAATAAATCAAACTGAATTTCGCCAGTTTTCACACACGGAAAAGTCATGGACCTATATATACGGCACAATCAAAAGCACTAAATTACTTAACTCAAATTGTATTACCCATGCATGCACCTGATAGTGAACTACTTACTTATTTCACACATAAAAATTCAAAGGCCTATATAGAGCCAGCTATTACATTTTGAAAGATGCCACTAACAGGACACATAAGGATCATCAAGGATTGTTTGGAAGCATGGCGTTCATTAACCACTTGTCGAACAACAATTGCAAAAACATGGCACACATTATTTTCAATTAGTATGCCACATGGAATGTAATTTATGTACTAAATATTAAAGGTTTGGCAAATCGCATCCTTATTTCCTATATGTGACAGTAGGTTTGATTACGACATATTTGCAACACTCTTTTGTGATTTACTTTTAGATGCACCTTACTGTAATACACTGAACAGATACATTGGCTTGAAGTGAGTGGTATCCCTTCCTAGTTGGCTTATTAATTCTTCCTCTCTTAACTTCAAATCATCATATGTTTTTTTCCCTCTTAAGTTTACTGTGTGCCATCTACATAAAGAAAGAAACCAACATGTGTTCTCTACATTGCAGTTCTAGAGTAATAGCAACTGATTTGAGTAGTTAGGAAAAAGTCCCTAAAATAGCATGTAGCAACTGATTTTGAGTTATAAACAAAAGAATAACTTTCTGACAATAGCATGTACATATCATGAAGATATTTTAACTTTAGACCACTGTTGTGCTCCCTGTGAATAACGGGAAACAATAGCATGGTATTAAAATCCTTGCAGCGCCCGTCACTTAACTTGCCAAACGTCCTGCAACACAAGAGCAGCCACACATGAGCAGTTTCACATCACAAATTCACAATGCAAGACCTGTAGAATGAAAAGGCTCACCACTCCGTTCATGCCTATGATTGTTGTGCTATCTGTTACCTTGCTGTATTTTATCTTGCTTGCGTCCAGATTGTTCTAGGAGAGGACGGGAAACTGCTGCTTGAAGCAGAGTTTGACGTCATGAAGCCTGCTCGCCACAAATTCTTGTCCAACTCTACCAGGTCCTTAGTAGGAAACGACTTCATTCCCACAAATATAGAGCTCAACCAAACTGATTGCTCAAAAATCGGATGGTGGACTACTTACTTACATGGATTTCTGTATATAGAAGAAGAAATGCTTACTAAATTTATAGCTAACTGCAGAAAAACTTGACATTTGAATGACATTTCCCTAAAACAAGAGCTATTTACTTATCAAGCTTAAAGATAACAAATGTGCCATGTGAATTATCAAGTTCATAATTGCACAGTAAAGGAGCTATATTGTGTTGTTTACTCCCTGGCTCAGAGGTAATAGATGTACAAGAAACTTCAGGTTCAGCATCACGTGAGTATATATCAACAGAAAGATCAACCTATGCATTATTTGCCTGCTCGCATATGAGCGTCCCACCTCATTTTTTCTATTGTCACCTTACAAAGAAAAATGATTGCATTTATGTGCTACTACTATAATCCTGGCAACTCCTGCTACTAACCAACTTAATAAATAGTACGCACACCATGCAGAGACATAACAAAACTTAGGACCGCCCTAATTCTGTCATTGGTATTGAAGATGCTGGACCTATGATTTGAACATGAAGATGATGAATAAATATGATGGAGCGTAAAATCAAAAACACTATAAAAAAAAGTAAACAAGCATGTGCAAGGACCATATATCAAGGTAAAATTTTATCTCACCCCAATATTAAGTAAAGAATGCAAGCAATCTTTAGTTTGTAGCTGCTGATTCAGAAGACAAAATCCTTGATTCTAATGTAGTGAGCAGTCAACTTCAGTGATTACATCAAATTATCAAATAGTCCATTGAAAGGGCCAACACGATTTAGATCTCAGGCCAAACAAACAAAAATTTAAGTAGAACTTTTAGTCTTTTAGAATATATCAGCTTAAGTACCTATGGCTGATACAAATTATCCCTAGCACAAAGTGGAAGTAAGCTGCAGGTATGAAACAACAAACAAATCATCGTTGAGCGAATACACTCCATGTTCGAATAAATAAACCACAATACTCATTTCTTTTCCCAAATTGGTGTCTCTAACTCTATAAATCTGAGCAAGATCAAAAGGCAAAATTCTATGTCAAGCAACAAAGGGCTCTTACGCTTTCGCAATTGACAAAAGTGTGTGTCCAAAATCTATGTACAAATCAACCTTGACATCCTGGAAAAGCAAACATTGGGAAGATAAGGAGGATCAGAGGAATAATGGTACCTGGTGATACACTACCCCGTCAGCTTCCGTTGACCGCTGGTGGCGAGTAGGGGGGCGCGTGTGGAGGAAAGGTATACACTCTGAACCATGAAACCTGCATTGTACAAACAAACAAAAAAGAGCTTCATAAACTTAACTTACAAGTTCTGATATATTCACTACATCGATATAGCCAATCTAGTAAGGTGATTGTAGGTGCTGCACCTGAGTGCTACCTCTACACATCTAGACAATCTACCAAGATAGCTGGCTTGTATGTGCGTGAGTGCGCGCTACGTTAATCTAGCGGGCTAGCTTGTAGATGCATGTTTCACAAGACAAAGCACACATCTCCTTTTTTCAAGAAAATAATACTAAGAGCATCCCCAAAAAGGTTAAAGATAGATCGGTTCAATTGAGGTGAGACCACTGCAGTTCTGAAATATGCAATGCACCTCTGTAGTAAGACACATGTTTCCACACTAACCATATATCTTACTCATGTAAGCAGTATATAAAGTACATGTTTAATGCATTTTTTAGATAAAAGCACATGCTTTCACAAACCAGATAGCCTGCTCATGTAAACAACCATTGAAGTATTTACAAAACCAGATATTTCTTGGAGCTATACAGAGAATTCACATAGGTTGATCTATGTATATTACAAAAGGAGAAGCAAAGAGGAAACAAGTAATCAGTAACTATCAAGTAAGAACAGCTCAAAAAAAAACTATCAAGTAATAAGCTGACGCTAGTCAGGAAATGGTTCCCATACCTGTAACCAAAGCTGAAAGGCTTGTACAGTTTGGATCATAAGAACAAATCTCTCATGCAACGAGGAGTCCATCAAAGATTAGCTATCTCAATTTTGACCTTCTGCACACAAACACCACCTATTTTATTTAAAATATGTCTTAATGCAAAGCTTGTTCCCCAAGCTCAGCATTACCATGGGTGTGAGCGGAAGCAAGAAGAGCTCCCCATATTGCTGCGTTTGCCATGAAAGGCATGCCCTTAACCAAGTCTTGAGCTTCAATCAGACAACCAGCACGGCCAAGTAAATCGACCATGCATCCATAATGCTCGACTCACGGCTTAATCCCTTACTGGGATATCATGATATTGAAATGCCAGCGACCCAAATCATTCAGTCCAATGTGGCTACACACCGACAGGATCGCAAGAAAAGTGACGTCGTTTGGCGCCACATTCTCCCTCCCCATCCGGCAAAACATCTCAACAGCTTTCAAGCCAAGGCCATGCAACGCGAATCCAGCGATCACCGTTGTCCAGTTCACAACGCTCTTCTTCTCCATGCCCTCAAACACCTCCACCGCCGACGCACCCGCATTTGAGGTACGTGTCGATGACTGCGTTCATCAGCGGTATATGCCAGCATAAGCCCCACTTCAACACGGACCTGTGCACCCATTCGCCCAAATCAACCGCGCCAAGATCCCCGCAGGCCTACAGCAACACTATCCCATCAGGCTCGATCCCCTCCTCCACCCTGCATCCTCCTGAACACCTCGATCACCTCCACTGGCCGCTTCATCTGCGCATACGCCCCAACGTCCAGGACACCGCGTTCCTCTGCGGCATAGCATCAAACAGTTCGCGGCTTCGCGCGCGCGCACACCAAGTTCCCAGACTTCACATACCCCGAGATGGGGGATCCGGACGGCGGCGTTGAGGGATACGGAGGGCGTGGGGGCGGAGCAGGAGACGGAGAGAGGTGCGGGGAGAGGAGGCGCGCGTCGTGGTGGCCGCCGCGGGGGAGGAGGAAGGCGCGGGGAGTCGAGCCGGGTGAGGAGGGAGAACGCGCGGTGGAGCGCCAGGGGCAGAGGCGGCGGCGGCATGCGGGGAGTTTCAGCCGCGGGGCTTAGTTGGGCTTGGCCCAGTTAGTTGGGCGTGCAGGGCGAGCGAGGAAGGACGACCAAACTTGACGTATTGGCAGACGTATTGGCAGAATAAGGAACCTATTCCTTCTTTTTAAGTAGTGTAGAAATGTGCGCTGGCAGGAGAACCATTGCATGTACAGAAGTTTCTAAAATTTCTAAACCCCACCTATAATTGAAAGGCTAAAAACCCGAGTTGTTAGAGACATATTGCAACAATAATTTACCCGAGATCAAACAAACACGATGCTATACATAGATCACTATATTACCTCAAGCAGAAAGCCACCAAAGGAAAAAAAGGTTTCCGTGGAAAAACTGAAGCCACACACCAAATTGGCATCAGCATATCGTGGAGCACACAAAACGATCTCGTATCCACATATGCTAATTCCCTTTGTGCAAAACCAAACGCAATACACTAAATTCTGCTATTACTCCAAGCTGTGATGGTACTAAGCATAAAGGATAAAGTGTGGTATCTGATCAGAGCCGATATGTGGGAGGAGAATATGCAGGAGCCGAAGAAGATCCTCATGAAGACACCCTTCGTGCTCCTGATGACGACAACCTCTACTAGTTCTGCAACCACTATGGTTTATCTGCAGCTTCCCTGAGAAGACACCAGGGTGCGCGGCGGCGGACGCAACACCTCTGTTGGGACGGCCTGAGGCGGTGCACAATGTATGGAAAAGCCTGGAGGGATCCTCCATAGACACATTGGTCCTGGACAAGATCGCTTCACTTAGGTAGTCGAGATGCCTATTCAATCGGCAGTTCGGCACCTACCTCTGCTACAGCCATCACTTCCGGCGAGACGGACACCATGGCGCTACTAGGAGGACATCATCAACTTGCGCTAATCAGCGTGCTGTGGGGCAAAATGGGCACCCCGAAGCAGCAACGTCTCGGCCCCCTTGTTTCCATGAACCCAGCAGCCTCCAGCGGGGCAGGCGAGCGGTGGTGGCTGCCCCTGAAGAAGAATAAGATGTCCCCGAAGATCTACAGCTCCAGGAGCGACCCGCCGCAGGCGTCAGCTCCGCCGTCCTCCTCCACCCTCGGCGGCAACATCCTCACTGAAGAGGAACCGGATGGCGTTGTCCTCCCTGATCCCTATCACCTCCTCAGCTCCTCTCCCCTCCTCCCTGTCCCTGGCCATCTAGGAGCCATGCGAATTAATCTCAGGAGGTGGGGGAATCCGGGAGGAGGAAACGCGCGAAAGCAGAAGATCCGCGTGAGCGAGCGGCGTTGCCTCAAATGGAGTTCCTGCGACTCAAGGACTGGATGCGGCGGGTCGGAGCAGCGAATCGGCGATGGCCTGGTGCCCCGGCTGGAGGAGATGAGACGAGATCCGATCCCCTCGGCTGTGCCGCGCGCTTAGGGGTTCGATCAACGCTCCGGTCCGCGATGCCGGCCGGCAGACATGTGGCGGGGAGAGTGGAGACGAAGGGTTCGCCGGGGTTGCTGTGGACGGCCGCCGTCGGGTGGATAGGACCGACTGAGCGAGCGAAGGGAGGAAGGAGAGTGTGTGTCGTATGCGTGGGTCCTAGGTGGGACCTGGTCGGGACCATCGCGCGATCGAGCGGAGATCGGACGGACATAAAACGAGGGCTCGGACGTGACAATTGGCCTCCGACCACTTTTTAGCAATTGGGTTTATTAATTGGGAGTGTCTAATCATCAGCTAGATGATTTTTTTTGAGTGTTGCTAGATGATTTTCCAATTCACCTTAAGTCAGATTTTTTTTCCCTATTTTGGGGTTTTGTCCAGTTTAAATCTGGACCAAAATATGGTATTCTGTAGTTCATTCCACCCGGTTTAGTTCTGGGCCGAATCTGGTATTTCATTCCACCGGGGCCATGAAATTAAATTACCATATAGAGAAGATTGCTAATAACGGCGGCCCCATGCTATCTCTACCTGCCAGTGCATGGTAATTTAATTTCATGCTATCTCTCCGGAAGCAACACTTAAAAGCATGTATCTATCTAGCTAGGATCTGCAATGCAGCCGTCGTTGCCTATCCATGGTCCTCTGACCTCTAGGAACCATCAGCTAGACGGTGAATAGCAGAGGTTATCAAGCCTCGCTCTTATACAAGAAATCAATTCAAAAATTCAGTCCACCAGAAAACTTGAGGAATTCTGTTTGTCATTCTATATATGATATGACAGATGAAGTAGACTAGATATACAAGAATGTACTTAAAATCGGAAAGGTGTAGCGACATGTGCCATGCAATGGAGTCCGTGGTGTCAGAGATGGTGGAGGTGTGCTGCTTTGGGAGCACATCCATTTGCTCACCACTTGATAACCAATAGAAAACAAGATATATGATATATATGTTCTCAATTTCTCTCAACGTCAAGTTAACATAACAATAGAGACTAATGCTTCTTTTTCATCAACTTGTGGAGCAACTGAAACAGGTGAATTATGTGTTCATATTTCATAAAGTAGGAGCGGAGGACACATACCAGGGTTCAGCGTTTCCTGAGATCTCTCTGGCTTGCCTTATCACAGCCTAGTACCCAATATTGTACTAGGTTAGGAGACACATGTCCAACTTATATGATTTCTGTGAGGAAAGAAATTCAGAAAAAGTTAGCAAGGAAAGTCCTGATATCCCATTACTCAAAATATGATACATAAGACTAAAGTGGATCAAACTGAGAGAAAAAACGTTGGACTGAACCAAAGAGATAACAGATAACTATAAGCATAGTAAACAAGATGAATGAAGAGACTGAAAAGTGAAATAAAGGCATATGTGAAAAATCAAGAACCGAGTAACTGATACAACTGAAAAAAATAACACAAGAAATCAAGACTGATAGAAAGAGTACTGAAGAATAAAGAATAAAGACTGAAGAATGAAAATACTGATGAATAAAACTGAACTATGATAGAGTAAAAAACTGAACACATATGTAAAGAAAGACTAAAGTGAACCAAAGAGATAAAAGATAACTAAAATTAGAGGGAAATCAAGATGAAGGAAAGTACTAAAAACTGAAATAAAGATTGTTGTGAAAACTAAAGAAAGACTGGGGAAATTAGAGGATTGAGAACTGAGGTGACTGGAGAAAGAAAGAAGAATGAAGAAAGAGATAGAAAACAAATAAAAATGAAATACATAAAAAATAGTGAGATAAGACCGAAAAATGACGAAGAGAGAAAGATGACTGAACAATGAAGAAACAAGAAAATGGAGATAATAAAAAAATAAACATTGAGAAATGAAAGAAAAAGAACCAAAGAATGAAAAATGATAAGATAGAGGAAAGAATGATAAGTTATAAATTTATCATTTTCACTGCACGATCCGAGTAAACATCAGTAGACATAAGAAATGAGAGTGGAAATTAAACAGTGATGATTGTCCAGTCGCAGGAGGCACCATTGCGATAACATCGATATTGACGGGCTAGTTAATACTACACATTTATAAATTACTTGACATATTTCTCGAGAAGTAATTAGAGGCCTTTTCTGTTGCCTTGACTTTTCTATATCCTCGTACTACATATGAAATGTGAGCAGAAGTAGCACATACATCTTACACCTGTTGTGGTTGAAAAAAAGATTGTTTAAGCCACTAAAGGAGAAACGTAACCGAAGAAAAATGCTATTTATTTTGGCTAACACACTACTAGAACAAGAGTCGTAGTAGTACTATCACCTAGTTTATTTCCCTATTCCTATTAGTAGCTAAGTTTTCCTCCCTATATGTTCAACTTTGAGAGGGATTGATCTGGAATTAAGGAATCTAGCTGAGCACGTTTCTAGTTGAAGTCCAACCGAATCCCTCACTTACTGGCAATTAGAAAAATTAAGAAGAAGGCCAACGACACGTCAATGTTGAGGAGCCATGCGGGACGAGCGTGAAGATTAGGATGATGAACCACCCCATATCCGCGAAGGACTTGGCATGGACATCGTCGAACAAAACAAGAAAAACAAACTAGGATTGATATTTAAACATGACGTACACTTCATTTGAACAGGGCAAGGAAGACAAGCCGACGAATTAGTGTGTGCATCAAGAGTGCTTAGAACTATGTTTTTTACAAACATGCAATAAGCTAATCTGAGTTTTAAGGAATTAGTTACCCGAAGAGAACCAAAAATAAAATAGATAGCTAAAGTATGTCGATCGTGAATGACCATGTCAGGAACCATTGCTAGGGGAACTGTGTGACTTGTGAGCGACGCGTCTAAGATGACACCCAGTCCAAAACAACAGAAAGAGCCCTAAAAGAAAGGTGGTCGAGATGGCATGGTTGCAGTCAAGTTGGATATGAGCAAAGCATACGATCGTGTGGAATGGAATTTTTTTGGAGAGGATCATGGGGAAGTTGGGTTTTGCTGATATGTGGATTCAGGTGGTCATGAACTGTGTTAGATCGGTGTCTTACCGGGTCAAAGTTAATAGAAATCTGATGGATCCTTTCCTACCAGAGAGAGGCCTCCGACAGGGGATCCTTTGTCACCCTATCTTTTCATCTTGTGTGTGGAAGGGCTCTCAGCTCTTCTACACAATGCTGAAGAGGAGGAAACAATCCAGGGCATCAAACTGTGTCCGAATGCTCCTAAGATAAATCACCTTTTTTCGCGGACGATTCCCTTATTGTCATGAGAGCAAATGTGGAAAACGCAACAAGTTTACAACATGTGTTGGCTGTGTATGAGGCAGCTTCTGGACAAATGATCAATAAAGATAAATCCTCTGCGATGTTTAGTAAAGGCACATCTGTTAGGGTGAAGCAAGCCGTGCTTGGTGTGCTGGGTATCCCACGTGAATCAAGAAACGAGAGATACCTAGGACTCCCGATTCATTTGGGGGCGTCAAAAAGAAAAGAGTTTGAGTACCTAAAAGAAAGAATATGGCAGAGCATCCAGGGGTGGAAGGAAAAGTTACTATCAAAAGCTGGGAAGGAGATCATGATCAAGGCTGTTGCACAAGCTATACCCACATATGCAATGTCGTGTTTTGACTTAACAAAGTCTCTTTGCGAGGATATAAGTGCGATGATATGTCGGTACTGGTGGAATAACCAAGATGAAAAGAATAAGTGCCACTGGATTGGGTGGGAGAAAATGACGCGGTCGAAAGAAAATGGTGGTTTGGGTTTTCGCGATCTCCATGTTTTCAATATGGCAATGTTGGCAAGACAGAGTTGGAGGATGTTACAGAACCCAGACTCACTATGTTGTACTGTTCTTAAAGCACTATATTTCCCTGATACCTCCATACTCGAGGCGAAGCCGACACAAGGGATGTCGTACACATGGAGGAGTATATTACGAGGACTGGATTTGTTAAAAGAAGGTATTGTTTGGAGAGTGGGATCAGGTGAGGAGATTGATGTGTGGCAAGACCCATGGATCCCAAGAGGTTCTACTCGCCGAGTTCAGACGCCGAATGAAATGGATGAACACCTACTAGTGTCTGATCTAATTGACCAGTCCACGGGGCAGTGGGATGAAGAAGTTTTGCGGGCAATTTTTGTTCAGGAAGATGTAGATGATATCCTGCAGATCCCGGTGCGACATGGAATGGAGGATACGGTTGCCTGGCATTTTGACAAGAAGGGGGTCTTCTCGGTAAAATCAGCGTACAGGCTAGGTATTGACCTACGGGATCATCAACGAGTAAGAGATGCTAGCTCATCAACATCCCCGTCACATGTGCCACCGTTGTGGGCTAAAATATGGAATTTCAAGCTCCCAGCAAAGGTTCGAATTTTCATCTGGAGGCTATCACATAACAGTCTGCCACTTCGGATGAATATAAAAAGAAAGAAGATTGACCTTGATACACGCTGTCCAATGTGTTACCGTGTTGACGAAGACGGTGGGCACTTGTTTTTGAAATGCAAGAAGGTGAAGCAAATTTGGCGCCAGTCCCTACTCGAAGACGTGCGCATCAATTTGGCTGAAGCACCAAACCCAATGGCCATGTTTGATACCATTTGTGCATTGCCAAAAGAGAAGCGTGATCATGTGTTGATTCTGCTTTGGGATTGGTGGACTACTAGGAATAAGGTCAATGCTGGTGAGAGGGAGAGGTCGCCTGAGGTTGTGTGTGGAATAATAAACCGGCACCTTGTTGATTTTAGAAAAAACACTACGGTGAGTATAATTTCAGAAGGAGATGCCAGCATTGTACCTCATCCATCAACTTGGCTGAAGCACCAAACCCAATGGCCATGTTTGATACCATTTGTGCATTGCCAAAAGAGAAGCGTGATCATGTGTTGATTCTGCTTTGGGATTGGTGGACTACTAGGAATAAGGTCAATGCTGGTGAGAGGGAGAGGTCGCCTGAGGTTGTGTGTGGAATAATAAACCGGCACCTTGTTGATTTTAGAAAAAACACTACGGTGAGTATAATTTCAGAAGGAGATGCCAGCACTGTACCTCATCCATCAACGACAGTCTGGAAAAAACCACCGAGCGAGTGGGTGAAAATCAACTTTGATGCATCGTTTGTTGAAAGTTCGAGAACTGGAGCTTGGGGCTTTGTGGCCCGGTCAGATTCTGGCAATTTTCTTGCAGCTGCGGCAGGCAAACTGAGACACCTGCAAAATGCATTGCAAGCGGAGGCAGAGGCATGTGTTGCAGCAACAGAAGGAGCAGTGGCTCTCGGCTACCACAGGGTAATATTTGAGTCTGACTGTCAGACTTTAGTTCATGCCCTCAAGTCTAGCAGTCACGAGCTTTCAGAGATTGGCATCCTCCTCCGTGAAGTTCGTAGCAATTGTGTGGGCCAATTAGTGTTGGAGATATGCCCAAGAGGCAATAATAAAAGTGGTTATTATATATCTTTATGTTTATGATAAATGTTTATATACCATGCTATAATTGTATTAACTGAAACATTGATACATGTGTGATATGTAAACAACAAAGAGTCCCTAGTAAGCCTCTTAACTAGCTTGTTGATTAATAGATGATTAGTTTCATAATCATGAACATTGGATGTTATTAATAACAAGGTTATATCATTGTATGAATGATGTAATGGACACACCCAATTAAGCGTAGCATAAGATCACGTCATTAAGTTATTTGCTATAAGCTTTCGATACATAGTTACCTAGTCCTTATGACCATGAGATCATGTAAATCACTTATACCGGAAAGGTACTTTGATTACATCAACGCCACTGCGTAAATGGGTGGTTATAAAGGTGGGATTAAGTATCGGAAAGTATGAGTTGAGGCATATGGATCAATAGTGGGATTTGTCCATCCCGATGACGGATAGATATACTGGGCCTCTCGGTGGAATGTCGTCTAATGTCTTGCAAGCATATGAATAAGTTCATAAGAGACCACATACCACGGTACGAGTAAAGAGCACTTGTCAGGAGACGAGGTTGAACAAGGTATAGTGTGATACCGATGATCAAACCTCGGACAAGTAAAATATCGCGTGACAAAGGAATTGGTATCGTATGTGAATGGTTCATTCGATCACTAAAGTCATCGTTGAATATGTGGGAGCCATTATGGATCTCCAGATCCCGCTATTGGTTATTGGTCGGAGTGAGTACTCAACCATGTCCGCATAGTTCGCGAACCGTAGGGTGACACACTTAAAGTTGGATGTTGAAATGGTAGTACTTGAATATGGAATGAAGTTGGAATATTTGTTGGGTTCCGGATGTGATCCCGGACATCACGAGTTCGGAATGGTCGGAGAATAAGATTCATATATAGGATGTCATTTTATGTGAATAAAATGATGCGGGGTTCTATGGAAGGTTCTAGAAGGTTCTAGAAAGTCCGGAAGAAACCACCAAGGAAGGTGGAGTCCACATGGGACTCCACCTCCATGGCGGCCAACCCTAGTGGGGAGGAGTCCCAAGTGGACTCCCCTTAGGGCCCCCCCCTATGGAAGGTGGAATTCCCACCTCTAGTGGGAGGGAAGGTTTCCCACCATATGGAAGGTTTTGGGTTCGGGTCTTATTCGAAGACTTGTAGTCCAACACTTGGGGCCACCTATATATAGAGGGCCAAGGGGAGGGGGCCGGCCACCCCAAGACCACAAGCTGGCCGCCCCCATAGGTGGCCGGCCACCCCCTCCCAAACCCTAGCTTTGCTCCTCCACTTCATATTGCCCGCATAGCAGCGAAGCCTCATGGACTTCTACACCACCGACACCACGCCGTCGTGCGCCGGATTCAGAGGAGCTACTACTTCCGCTGCCCGGAGGAACGGGGAGGTGGACGTCGTCTTCATCAACAACCGAACGTGTGACCAAGTACGGAGGTGCTGCCGTTCGTGGCGGAACCGATCGTGATCAAGATCTTACGCGCTTTTGCAAGCGGCAAGTGAACGTACCGCAGCAACAGAGCCTCCTCTTGTAGGCTTTGGAATCTCTTCAAGGGTGAGTCTCGACAATCCCCTCGTTGCTACCGTCTTCTAGATTGCATCTTGGCTTGGATTGCGTGTTCGTAGGAAATTTTTGTTTTCTATGCTACGTTATCCTACGGTGGTATCGAGCCGTGTCTATGCATAGATGGTTGCAGTAGAACACAATGGTTTGTGGGCGTTGATGCTCTTGTTATCTTTAGTTGAGTACTTTGCATGTGTGGCATAGTGGGATGAAGCGGCTCGGGCTAACTTTACATGACCGCGTTCATGAGATTTGCTCCGCAACATGCAACTTGTATTGCATAAGTGGCTTTGCGGGTGTCTGTCTCTACTATAGTGAAGATTCAATTTACTCCTCTATTGAAAACACTAGTATCACCGTTGTGGTTCATGTTCGTAGGTAGATTGGATCTTACTCGAAAACCCTAAACCACGTAAAATATGCAAACCAAATTAGAGAACGTCTAACTTGTTTTTGCAGGGTTTGGTGATGTGATATGGCCATAATGTGATGATGAATATGTATGAGATGATCATTATTGTGGCAACCGGCGGCAGGAGCCTTATGGTTGTCTTTAAATTTCATGTTGAGTAGTATTTCAAAGTAGTTGTAATAGTTGCTACATGGAGGACGATCATGAAGACGGCGCCATTGACCTTGGTGCTTCGCCGACGATGATGGAGATCATGCCCGTTGATGATGGAGATCATGTCCACGCTTTGGAGATCAAGATCAAAGGCGCAAAGACAAAAGGGCCATATCATATCACATATGAGCATGTGATGTTAATCCTTTTATGCATCTTATTTTGCTTAGATAGCATTATAAGATGATCCCTCTCACTAAAATCTCAAGATAATAAAGTGTTCATCCTTAGTAGCACCGTTATCAAGTCTTGTCGTTTGAAGCATCGTGATGATCGGGTGTGATAGATTCAATAAGTACATACACGGGTGCAAGACAATTTTGCACATGCGGATACTAAGGTGGCCTTGACGAGCCTAGCATGTAGATGTCGGAACACGTGATACCGAAAGGTAGAGCATGAATCATATGATTGATGTGATGAACACTTTGAGTGTTCGCCATTGAAATCACACCTTTTCGTGATGATCGGGTTTAGGTGCGGTAGATTTGGTTCGTGTGATCACTAAGACAATGAGGATATTGTTTTGAGTGGGAGTTCACCTAGATTTTTAATTATGTTGAATTAAAATTTGAACTCAATTTGTCATAAACTTAGTCTAAACTATTGCAAATATGTTGTAGATATGCGTCCCCAATCAATTTTAACGGTTCTAGAAAGAAAAACTTAAGAAACGGTAGCAACTTCACCGACTGGTTCCGTCATGTGAGGATCTTCCTCAATGGCGGAAATGCAATATGTGCTTGATGCACCGCTAGGTGACCCTCCATGCCAAACCGATGAAGTAAAGAATGTTTACGCAACTCGGAAAACTCGGTACTCTCAAGTTCAGTGTGCCATCTTATGCGTGGAATCCGATCTTCAAAAGCGTTTTGAGCACCACGATCCTCATGAGTTGATGAAAGAGTTGAAGACTATTTTTGAAACTCATGCGGCCGTGGAATGCTATGAAGCATCGAAACACTTTTTTTGTAGAAGGCAGCTCCATTAGTGAGCACATGCTCGTTATGACCGGGCATGCGAAGAAACTCGGTGACTTGGGAATAGTGATTCCTAACAGACTGGGGATTAATCGTGTCCTTCAATCACTGCCACCAAGTTATAAGAACTTTGTGATGAACTACAATATAAGAACATGAACAAGGAGTTTCTGAACTCTTTGGCATGCTAAAAACTGCTGAGATTGAGATCAAGAAAGAGCACCAAGTGTTGATGGTCAACAAGACCACCAGTTTCAAGAAACAGGGCAAGTCTAAAGGAAAATTCAAGAAGGGTGGCAAGAAGCTGCCACGCCTCCTATGAAACCTAAGAACGGCCCTAAGCCGATGTTGATTGCTATTCTTAAAGAGAAGGGACACTGGGCGTAATTGCTCAAGTATTTGGCAGATCTGAAGAGCGGCCTTGTAGAAAAGAAGAATATCCGATATACATGTTATAGATGTTCATTTCACGGTTCTCGTTCTAGTTGGGTATTTGATATTGGTTCGGTTGCTCATATTTGTAACTCAAACGGAACTAAAGAATAAACGACAATTGCTGAAAGATGAAGTGACGTGCGCGTTGGAAACGGATCCAAGGTCAATGTGATCGCAGTCGGGACACTTCCTCTACATCTACCTTCGGGATTAGTTTTAAGCCTAAATAATTGTTATTATGTACCAGCGTTGAGCATGAACATTATATCGGGATCTTGTTTAATGCAAGACGTTATTCATTCAAGTCTGAGAATAATGGTTGTTCTATCTTTATGAATAATATCTTTTATGGTCGAGCACACGAAAAGAATGGCTTATTTCTATTAGATCTCGATAGTAGTGATACACATATACATAACATTGATGCTAAGCAGAATTAAATTGAATGATAATTCTACTTATATGTGGTATCGTCTTGGTCATATTGGAGAGCATGAAGAAACTCCATACCATGGATTACTTGAATCACTTGACTTTGAGTCACTTGATAGATGCGAAGCATGTCGATGGGAAAAATGACTAAGACTCCATTCTAGGGTATGATGGAGCGAGCTACTGACTTATTGGAAATCATACATACGGATGTGTGTGGACCAATGAGTGTAGCATCCGCGGTGGTTATCGTTATGTTCTAACCTTCACAGATGATTTGAGTAGATGGGTATATCTATTTAATGAAACATAAATCCGAAACTTTGAGAAGTTTAAGGAATTCCAAAGTGAAGTAGAAAATCAACGTAACAAGAAGATTAAATTTCTACGATCTGATCGCGGTGAATATCTGAGTTATGAGTTTGGCATGCATTTAAAGAAATGCGAATACTTTCACAATTGACACCGCCGGGAACACCACAACGAAACGTGTGTCCGAACGTCGTAATCGAACTCTCTTAGATATGGTTCGTTCTATGATGTCTCTTCTGATTTGCCGTTATCTTTTTGGAGTTATGCATTAGAGACGGCGCATTCACTTTAAATAGAGCACCATCAAAATCCGTTGAAACGACGCCGTATGAATTATGGTTTAATAAGAAACCTAGGCTGTCGTTCCTAAAAGTTTGGGGTTGCGAGCCTAAAAAAAGTTACAACCGGACAAGCTAGAACCCAAAGCGGAGAAATGCGTCTTCATAGGATACCCTAAGAAACTATAGGGTACACTTTCTATCACAGAAGGCAAGATCTTTGTTGCTAAGAACGGAACCTTTCTTGAGAAAGAATTTCTCACTAAAGAAGTAACTGGAAGAAAAGTAGAACTCGATGAGATTGAAGAATCTCTACTCGTTGATCGAGTAGTAGCGATCCGGAAAATGTTCTGTACCACCTACACCGACAACAGAGAAGCTAATGATAATGATCATGAAACTTCAAATGAGGCGACTCTGAACCTCCAGGTCGACAAGGGATCGTGCCACTCCAGTTGGTATGATCCTTGTCTAAATGTCATGATTGTGGATAACAATGATGAAGACCCTGCGACGTATGAAGAAGCGATGATGAGCCCAATTCCAACAAATGGCAAGAAGCCATGAAATCCGAAATGGGATCCATGTATGATAACAAAGTATGGACTTTGGTAGACTTACGATAGCCGCAAGGCTGTCGAGAATAAATGGATCTTCAAAAGAAAAACAGATGCTGATGGTAATAATTGTCATAAAGCTCGACTTGTAAAGGGTTCAGACAAATTCAAGGTGTTGACTAGATGAGACTTTCTCACTGTGCGAAGCTAAAATCTGTGAGGATTTTGTTAGCAATAGCATTTTTCGATTATGAGATTTGGCAGATGGATGTCAAACGGCATTCCTTAATGGAGACATTGAGGAAGAGTTGTATATGGTACAACCCAAAGGTTTTATCGATCCTAAAAATGTTGACAAAGTATGCAAACTTCAGCGTTCAATCTATGGAAGCAAGCATCGAGAAGTTGGAACCGACGTTTTGATAAGGTGATCAAAGACTTCGGGTTTATACGGTGTCATGGAGGCCTGTATTTACAAGAAAGTGAGTGGGAGCTCTGTAGCATTCCCGATATTATATGTAGATGACATATTATTGATTGGGAATGATATAGAACTATTAAGCAGTGTAAAGGGTTATTTGAATAATAGTTTTTCAATGAAAGACCTTGGTGAAGCATCATACATATTAGGCATCAAGATTTATAGAGATAGATCAAGACGTCTAATAGGGCTATCACAGAGTACATAGGACAGATTCGAAGAAGTTTAGAATGGACGAAAGTAAGAAAGGATTCTTACCTATGTTACCACAAGGTCTTGAGTAAGACTCAAGGACCACTACGGCAGAAGAAAGAGAAAGGATGAGTCAGATCCCCTATGCCTCGGCAGTAGGCTCTATCATGTATGCCATGCTATGTACAAGACCGGATATAGCACATGTTAGTTTGACTAGCAGATATCAAAGTGATCCGGGAATGGAACACTGGTCAAGAATATCTGAAGTACTTGAAAGAACTAAGGATATGTTTCTTTGTTATGGAGGTGACCAAGAGCTCGTTGTAACAAGTTACACCGATGCAAGTTGGACACTGATCCCGATGACTCTAAGTCACAATCGGGTACGTGTTTATATTGAATGGTGTGCAGTAAGCTGGGCAAGCTCGAAGCAGTGCACGGTGAAATCCTCAACAGTCGGAGTACATAAGCGGCGAGGCTTCATCGAAGCGGTATGGATGAAGAGGTTCATTGTAGACTCGGTGTGGTTCTAGTGCATTGGACCCATTTGTCATCTTTGTGATAACATGGGTGCCATCGCCAATGCACAAGAGCCAAGGTCACACAAAGGTGAAGCATATCAAGTGCGTTACCACTCGATTCGCGAGTACATCGAAGATGGAGAAGTAAAGATTTGCAAAGTACACACTGATCTGAATGTAGCAGATCCGTTGACTAAAGCTCTCCCTAGGGCAAAGCATGACCAACCGAATGCCATGGGTGTTAGGTATATTACAATGTAATCTAGATTATTGACTCTAGTGCAAGTGGGAAGTGTTGGAGATATGCCCAAGAGGCAATAATAAAAGTGGTTATTATATATCTTTATGTTTATGATAAATGTTTATATACCATGCTATAATTGTATTAAGCGAAACATTGATACATGTGTGATATGTAAACAACAAAGAGTCCCTAGTAAGCCTCTTAACTAGCTTGTTGATTAATAGATGATTAGTTTCATAATCATGAACATTGGATGTTATTAATAACAAGGTTATATCATTGTATGAATGATGTAATGGACACACCCAATTAAGCGTAGCATAAGATCACGTCATTAAGTTATTTGCTATAAGCTTTCGATACATAGTTACCTAGTCCTTATGACCATGAGATCATGTAAATCACTTATACCAGGAAGGTACTTTGATTACATCAAACGCCATTGCGTAAATGGGTGGTTATAAAGGTGGGATTAAGTATCCGGAAAGTATGAGTTGAGGCATATGGATCAATAGTGGGATTTGTCCATCCGATGACGGATAGATATACTGGGCCCTCTCGGTGGAATGTCGTCTAATGTCTTGCAAGCATATGAATAAGTTCATAGAGACCACATACCACGGTACGAGTAAAGAGTACTTGTCGGGAGACGAGGTTGAACAAGGTATAGTGTGATACCGATGATCAAACCTCGGACAAGTAAAATATCGCGTGACAAAAGGGAATTGGTATCGTATGTGAATGGTTCATTCGATCACTAAAGTCATCGTTGAATATGTGGGAGCCATTATGGATCTCCAGATCCCGCTATTGGTTATTGGTCGGAGTGAGTACTCAACCATGTCCGCATAGTTCGCGAACCGTAGGGTGACACACTTAAAGTTGGATGTTGAAATGGTAGTACTTGAATATGGAATGAAGTTGGAATATTTGTTCGGAGTCCGGATGTGATCCCGGACATCACGAGGAGTTAGGAATGGTCGGAGAATAAGATTCATATATAGGATGTCATTTTATGTGAATAAAATGATGCGGAAGGTTCTATGGAAGGTTCTAGAAGGTTCTAGAAAGTCCGGAAGAAACCACCAGGAAGGTGGAGTCCACATGGGACTCCACCTCCATGGCCGGCCCCCTAGTGGGGGAGGAGTCCCAAGTGGACTCCTTAGGGGCCGGCCACCCCACCTATGGAAGGTGGAATTCCTCTAGTGGGAGGGAAGGTTTCCCACATATGGAAGGTTTTGGGTTCGGGTCTTATTCGAAGACTTGTAGTCCAACACTTGGGGCTTCCACCTATATAGAGGGCCAAGGGGAGGGGGGCCACCAAGACCACAAGCTGGCCGCCCCATAGAGTGGCCGGCCACCCCTCCCAAACCCTAGCTTTGCTCCTCCACTTCATATTGCCCGCATAGCTTAGCGAAGCTCCGCCGGTTCTACACACCAGACACCACGCCGTCGTCTTTGTCGGATTCAAGGAGCTACTACTTCCGCTGCCCGGTGAACAGGGAGGTGGACGTCGTCTTCATCAACACCGAACGTGTGACCAAATGCGGAGGTGCTGCCCGTTCGTGGCGCCGATGATCAAGATCTTCTACGCGCTTTTGCAAGCGGCAAGTGAACGTCTACCGCAGCAACAAGAGCCTCCTCTTGTAGGCTTTGGAATCTCTTCAAGGGTGAGTCTCGACAATCCCCTCGTTGCTACCGTCTTCTAGATTGCATCTTGGCTTGGATTGCGTGTTCGCCGTAGGAAAATTTTTGTTTTCTATGCTACGTTATCCTACAATTAGAAATATATGATTTTATGTTTTGTCCACGAAATTGTAATCAAGTAGCTCATTGCTTAGCCCATTTTGGGTTCAGGTGTGAGTCTGAGTGTTTAGGTTGGGTAGAGTCTGCACCCCACTTTGTAGCTGAATTTGTTGCCAACGATCTTGCTGCGCAACTGGGTTAATGGAATCACATTTTACCTTTTCAAAAAAAAAAAAACACCTAGTTATTCACCACCTCATCCACTTTAGCTGGGTGGGGCATCATAAACTTTAGTTCAAATGCCTAATGTAGTTAGTGGCCAGACTGAAAAGATAGAAGTACTTTAGCATATAAATATATTCAGACCAATAACCACTATAAATACATGAAAAGTATTTTTGGTTGAACCAAACTAGAGAAGAACCTCAATACAAAAACTATTTCCCGACAAATTAGGCCAGATCACCAACTATACACAAATGCAAAATTCAAACAATTTTCTGATAAGGACCAGAGCACAAAACAGATTCGATCATGAATAAGCGAATACAGCTCATATGTCAACAACTCCCGTTTTTTACATGCTATTTGTATTATGAATATTCGAATATTATTGAGCAATCGAATATTTTTTTTAAAGAAAATATTACCAAGCCACCGGAGAAGACTAGAAGTGAAATGTCCGATTAATCCAAACAACTTCCGGACATCAACCTTTTCTTGATCTTTCCGCCCTAGCAAACCTTTCAGGAAGCACTGAATGATGTTGAAACAATTAGACACTGAATTGAAAACACTTGACTACAAAGTGAGCAGACAAGTGGAACAACCAACCACTGAATAGAATGAGTAACCAAGAATGCATAACTGATGACTGATATGGTTAACTGAAATTGCAACCATGTATTGCCTAAACACTCCAGCTCGGATTTGGCTTACCCATGTACACGAATAACGAGTTAGATGCTACCCATGTATACCCTGTAAAATGGGGAAAACAAAGGGTAGAGCACGTCGCGAAACTGAAAACTCCACCACCCCTGAAATTTCCAAATCCCGTCCGCTCACATCGATCTACTTGTCATTCGTTCACGTTTCCTAAATATTTGCCCAGTAGACCAGACGGTCAAGAAGCTACACGTAGCAGGCAAGGGCGTTAAGGGGGTGCATCCGTAAATGAACACATTGACTAAAAACGAAACGAGCGAACTATAGAGAGAATAGGGGGGGGGGTCCTGCTTCCCGCCGGCAGCCATGGGGATTAATGCGGGAAAAACAAATTACCATTCGTGAATTAACGCAATTACGAAATCCGGAAACTCGCGGCGAGCTACCATAGAGGAATAGGGAAGAGGCTAGACATACACTGGCCGCCGCGGGCGACAGCTCCTACCACCTCCTCGATCCGTCGCTATTCCTCGTTGTGTTTAAGCCTCCACCCCACTACCCTCTCTCTATAATTCGCAACATACCTGTGACAACGACTCAAATATGGGCGAACAAATTACGCGGCGCCGACCCGCTCGAATGAAGAAACCGGTTCCGCTGATCCGGTAAAAAAACAAACCGATACTGAGCCAAACAGGCGACATTGAAACAAGTAAATGCTGAGGACGCGTCGAGATTAGCGCTAGACTGAGGGATCAATTGTCCAAAATGTGACCGATGGCCAATTGAGAAATCAGCTAGGTGAAATTTAGGAAAATTGTTTTTTAACACACGAGCATTGTCTATACTCTGTAGGGAGTAGTCTAGTATGGCAAAAATACTGACACACTTTTCCCCTTATCCTCTCTCACGCATCTACAATGTCGCGCGTTGAGAGTTGAACACCCGCCTCTGCGTCCTTGTTCCTCCTGCAGGGAAAGTGGTGGCCGGGGTGGGCTGTAGATAGTACTGGTAGTGGTTATGGCGGTATGCCAGTAGTTTCGAGTAGGGCGCCAGTGTCTTTTGGCGAGATTCGGTGTAGCCTGGTGGGGATCTTCCGTCTTCCTCAGCTCCGATGATCGGTGCTGGTGATGGGTGATGCGTGCAGTTGACACACGTCCGTTGGGAACCCCAAGAGGAAGGTGTGATGCAGACAGTAGCAAGTTTTCCCTCAGAAAGAAACCAAGGTTTATCGAACCAGGAGGAGCCAAGAAGCACGTTGAAGGTTGATGGCGGAGGGATGTAGTGCGGCGCAACACCGGGATTCCGGCGCCAACGTGGAACTGCACAACACAACCAAGTACTTTGCCCCAACGAAGCAGTGAGGTTGTCAATCTCACCGACTTTTGTAACAAAGGATTAGATGTATAGTGTGGATGATGATTGTTTGCAGAAAACAGTAAAAAACAAGTATTGCAGTAGATTGTATTTTAGATGTAAAAGAATGGACCGGGGTCCACAGTTCACTAGAGGTGTCTCTCCCATAAGATAAATAACATGTTGGGTGAACAAATTACAGTCGGGCAATTGACAAATAAAGAGGGCATAACAATGCACATACATGATATGATGAATATTGTGAGTTTTAATTGGGCATTACGACAAAGTACATAGACCGCTATCCAGCATGCATCTATGCCTAAAAAGTCCACATTCAGGTTATCATCGAACCCCTTCCAGTATTAAGTTGCAAAACAACAGACAATTGCATTAAGTATGGTGCGTAATGTAATCAATAACTACATCCTCGGACATAGCATCAATGTTTTATCCCTAGTGGCAATAACACATCCACAACCTTAGAACTTTTGTCCTGGCAGTTAATGGAGGCATGAACCCACTATCGAGCATAAATACTCCCTCTTGGAGTTAAGAGCAAAAACTTGGCCAGAGCCTCTACTAATAACGGAGAGCATGCAAGATCATAAACAACACATAGGTAATAGATTGATAATCAACATAACATAGTATTCTCTATCCATCGGATCCCGACAAACACAACATATAGTATTACGGATATATGATCTTGATCATGTTAGGCAGCTCACAAGATCCGACAATGAAGCACATGAGGAGAAGACAACCATCTAGCTACTGCTATGGACCCATAGTCAGGGGTGAACTACTCACTCATCACTCCGGAGGCGATCATGGCGGTGAAGAGTCCTCCAGGAGATGAATCCCCTCTCCGGCAGGGTGCGATCTCCTGAATCCCCGAGATGGGATTGGCGGCGGCGGCGTCTCGAAGGTTTTCCGTATCGTGGCTCTCGGTCTGGGGTTTCGCGACGGAGGCTTTAAGTAGGCGGAAGGGCAGCGCGGGGGCCACACGAGGCCCCACACACCGACGGCCTAGGGCTGGCCGCCCGCTGTTGTGGCGGCGCCTCGTGGCCCCACTTCCTTTCCCCCTCGGTCTTCGGAAGCTTCGTGCAAAAATAGGACCCGGGCGTTGATTTCGTCCAATTCCGAGAATATTTCTTTACTAGGATTTCGAAACCAAAAAAGAAAACAGCAAGGCTCTTCGGCATCTTGTTAATAGGTTAGTGCGGAAAATGCATAAATACGACATATAATGTGTATAAAACATGTAGATATCATCAATAATGTGGCATGGAACATAAGAAATTATCGATACGTCGGAGACGTATCAGCATCAAGCTTAGTTCTGCTCGTCCGAGCGTAAACGATGACAAAGATAATTTTCGGAGTGACATGCCATCATAACCTTGATCATACTATTGTAAACATATGTAATGAATGCAGCGATCAAAACAATGGTAATGACATGAGTAAACAATGAATCATAAAGCAAAGACTTTTCATGAATAGCACTTAAAGACAAGCATCAATAAGTCTTGCATAAGAGTTAACTCATAAAGCAATGATTCAAAGTAAATGGAAGCAACACAAAAGAAGATTAAGTTTCAGCGGTTGCTTTCAACTTGTAACATGTATATCTCATGGATATTGTCAACATAGAGTAATATAACAAGTGCAATATGCAAGTATGTAGGAATCAATGCACAGTTCACAAGTGTTTGCTTCTTAAGGTGGAGAGAGATAGGTGAACTGACTCAACATAAAAGTAAAAGAAGGTCCTTCAAAGAGGAAAGCATCGATTGCTATATTTGTGCTAGAGCTTTTATTTTGAAAACATGAAACAATTTTGTCAACGGTAGTAATAAAGCATATGAGTTATGTAAATTATATCTTACAAGTTGCAAGCCTCATGCATAGTATACTAATAGTGCCGCACCTTGTCCTAATTAGCTTGGACTACGGGATCATCGCAATACACATGTTTTAACCAAGTGTCACAAAGGGGTACCTCCATGCGCCCTGTACAAGGTCTAAGGAGAAAGCTCGCATTTTGGATTTCTCGCTTTTGATTATTCTCAACTTAGACATCCATACGGGACAACATGGACAACAGATAATGGACTCCTCTTTAATGCATAAGCATGTGGCAACAATTAGTGTTCTCATATGAGATTGAGGATATATGTCCAAAGCTGAAACTTCCACCATGATTCATGGCTTTAGTTAGCGCCCAATGTTCTTCTCTAACAATATGCATGCTCTAACCATTAAAGTGGTAGATCTCCCTTCAGACAAGACGGACATGCATAGCAACTCACATGATATTCAACAAAGAGTAGTTGATGGCGTCCCAGGGAACATGGTTATCGCACAACAAGCAACTTAATAAGAGATAAAGTGCATAAGTACATATTCAATACCACAATAGTTTTTAAGGCTATTTTGTCCCATAAGCTATATATTGCAAGGCGAATGATGGAAATTTAAAGGTAGCACTCAAGCAATTTACTTTGGAATGGCGGAGAAATACCATGTAGTAGGTAGGTATGGTGGACACAAATGGCATAGTGGTTGGCTCAAGGATTTTGGATGCATGAGAAGTATTCCCTCTCGATACAAGGTTTAGGCTAGCAAGGTTATTTGAAACAAACACAAGGATGAACCGGTGCAGCAAAACTCACATAAAAGACATATTGTAAACATTATAAGACTCTACACCATCTTCCTTGTTGTTCAAACTCAATACTAGAAATTATCTAGACTTTAGAGAGACCAAATATGCAAACCAAATTTAGCAAGCTCTAGGTGTTTCTTCATTAATGAGTGCAAAGTATATGATGCAAGAGCTTAAACATGAGCACAACAATTGCCAAGTATCAAATTATTCAAGATATTTTAGAATTACTACATGTAGCATTTCCCGATTCCAACCATATAACAATTTAACGAAGAAGATTCAACCTTCGCCATGAATACTATGAGTAAAGCCTAAGGACATATTTGTCCATATGCAACACGGAGCGTGTCTCTCTCCCACACGGTGAATGCTAGGATCCATTTTATTCAAACAAAAACAAAAACAAAAACAAACAGAGCGCTCCAAGTAAAGTACATAAGATGTGATGGAATAAAAATATAGTTTCGGGGAGGAACCCGATAATGTTGTCGATGAAGAAGGGGATGCCTTGGGCATCCCCAAGCTTAACGCTTGAGTCTTCTTAAAATATGCAGGGTGAACCACCGGGCATCCCCAAGCTTAGAGCTTTCACTCTCCTTGATCATATTGCATCATTCTCCTCTCTTGATCCTTGAAAACTTCCTCCACACCAAACTCGAAACAACTCATTAGAGGATTAGTGCACAATAAAAATCCACATGTTCAGAGGTGACACAATCATTCTTAACACTTCTGGACATTGCACAGAGCTACTGGACATTAATGGAACAAAGAAATTCATCCAACATAGCAAAAGAGGCAATGCGAAATAAAAGGCAGAATCTGTCAAAAACAGAACAGTTCGTAAAGACGAATTTTAAAGTGGCACCAGACTTGCTCAAATGAAAATTCCCAAATTGAATGAAAGTTGCGTACATATCTGAGGATCACGCACGTAAATTGGCATATTTTTCTGAGCTACCTACAGAGAGGCAGGTCGAAATTCGTGACAGCAAAGATATCTGTAACTGCGCAGTAATCCAAATCTAGTATGAACCTTACTATCAAAGACTTTACTTGGCACAACAAAACACAAAACTAAGATAAGGAGAGGTTGCTACAGTAGTAAACAACTTCCAAGACTCAAATATAAAACAAAAATACTGTAGAAAAAACATGGGTTGTCTCCCATAAGCGCTTTTCTTTAACGCCTTTCAGCTAGGCGCAGAAAGTGTATATCAAGTGTTATCAAGGGATGATGCATCGGCATTATAAGTTCCCCCATCTGTGGTGGCACTAAGGGCTTTGTCAATTTTAGGCCTATAATAATATTTCTTTGGTTTAGGCACTTTAGAGACATACATAAACTTTTGCTCCTTTCCCACATAAGCTTTCTCTCTAAACTTTAAAGATGAAAAGGTTGAACCCAAGGTTCCTATAGCTTTTTCAAGTTCGCCAATCCTATTAATTTGATTATCATGGACAACACAAGTTCCTAGGACACTAATTCTTTCATCAATTTCTCCTAAGGATTTATCAAGTTCATCAGTTTTATCAAGTAACATTTCCAATTTAGTTTCAACACTTGGAAATTTTTTCTCTATGGTTTCCAATTTTTTCATAACATCCTCAAGAGAGGTTACAATTTTAGTTTCAATAATAGGTGGTGTTCCAAATAAACTCTCAATAATGCAACTAGCTTCTAAAGCAGGAGTGCCTAGGAAGTTACCTCCTGCAAGACAATCAAGAACATACCTATTCCAGCTAGAGATACCAACATAAAAATTCCTGAGAAGGATAGTGGTGGAGTGTTTCTTAGTGCACCTATTATGGGCATCACTAATTCTATACCAAGCATCTTTTAAACATTCTCCCCCTTGTTGCTTAAACGAACGAACTTCAACTTCAGGATTACTCATTTTAGCAGTAGTAAATAAAGCAAACTAGATAAAGTAAATGCAAGTAACTAATTTTTGTGTGTTTTTGATATAGAGTGCAAGATAGTAAATAAAGTAAAACTAGCAACTAATTTTTTTGTATTTTGATATAATGCAGCAAACAAAGTAGTAAATAAAATAAAGCAAGACAAAAACAAAGTAAAGAGATTGGATTGTGGAGACTCCCCTTGCAGCGTGTCTTGATCTCCCGACAACGGCGCCAGAAAAAAGAGCTTGATGCGTGCGTTGACACACGTCCGTTGGGAACCCCAAGAGGAAGGTGTGATGTAGACAGTAGCAAGTTTTCCCTCGAAAGAAACCAAGGTTTATCGAACAGGAGGAGAAGCACGTTGAAGGTTGATGGCGGAGGGATGTAGTGCGGCGCAACACGGGGGATCGGCGCCAACATGGAACTGCACAACACAACCAAAGTACTTTGCCCCAAAAACAGTGAGGTTGTCAATCTCACCGGCTTGCTGTAACAAAGGATTAGATGTATAGTGTGGATGATGATTGTTTGCAGAAAACAGTAAAAAACAAGTATTACAGTAGATTGTATTTCAGATGTAAAAGAATGGACCGGGGTCCACAGTTCACTAGAGGTGTCTCTCCCATAAGATAATTAGCATGTTGGGTGAACAAATTAAGTCGGGCAATTGACAAATAAAGAGGGCATAACAATGCACATACATGATATGATGAATATTGTGAGTTTTAATTGGGCATTACGACAAAGTACATAGACCGCTATCCAGCATGCATCTATGCCTAAAAAGTCCACCTTCGAGGTTATCATCCGAACCCCTTCCGGTATTAAGTTGCAAAACAACGAGACAATTGCATTAAGTATGGTGCGTAATGTAATCAATAACTATATCCTCGGACATAACATCAATGTTTTATCCCTAGTGGCAACAACACATCCACAACCTTAGAACTTTACGTGTCCCAGATTTAATGGAGGCATGAACCCACTATCGAGCATAAATACTCCCTCTTGGAGTTAAGAGCAAAAACTTGGCTCTACTAATAACGGAGAGCATGCAAGATCATAAACAACACATAGGTAATAGATTGATAATCAACATAACATAGTATTCTCTATCCATCGGATCCCGACAAACACAACATATAGTATTACAGATAGATGATCTTGATCATGTTAGGCAGCTCACAAGATCAGACAATGAAGCACATGAGGAGAAGACAACCATCTAGCTCGCTATGGACCCATAGTCCAGGGTGAACTACTCACTCATCACTCCGGAGCGATCATGGCGGTGAAGAGTCCTCCGGGAGATGAATCCCCTCTCGGCAGGTGCGGAGGCGATCTGAATCCCAGAGATGGGATTGGCGGCGGCGTCTCGATGGGTTTCCGTATCGTGGCTCTCGATGGGGGTTTCGCGACGGAGGCTTTAAGTAGGCGGAAGCAACGCGGGGGCCACACGAGGCCCCACACACAGGCGCGCGGCCTAGGGCTGGGCGCGCCGCCTGTTGTGGCGGCGCCTCGTGGCCCCACTTCCTTTCCCCTCGGTCTTACGGAAGCTTCGTGCAAAAATAGGACCACAGGCGTTGATTTCGTCCAATTCCGAGAATATTTCTTTACTAATTTGAAAAAAAAAACAGACAGCGGCTCTTCGGCATCTTGTTAATAGGTTAGTCTTAGGAAAATGCATAAATACGACATATAATGTGTATAAAACATGTAGATATCATCAATAATGTGGCATGGAACATAAGAAATTATCGATACGTCGGAGACGTATCAATGGGTGTCTCCTACCCAGGGATCTCCGCAAAATAAGCTATGGGTCCTCCAGATCTGTGGTGTTCTCTTGCTGCTACTACTTCTCCTGGCCGGCCGTGATGGCGAGGGCGAGAAGAAGTGCAGCGCAGCGATGGGTGGTTATAGAGGATGTCGGGGGCCTTCCTCTGCTCCGGTGCGATGGCGCGGTACTGGACAGGGGCGGGCCCAAAATTTTGACTAAGGGTATTCAAAATTATTAAATTATTATTATATGAAATAAAGTTTATAAAATAATTTGAGTATAAAGTAATATGATCACACATATCTCATACTATTTTCTTGAGAAACCCTCGCAATGAAGGATACTTCTGCTTGAGAAACATATGAATTTACCAAAATAAATGTATCAAATGTGTATTTTTTTTCAAATTTCTAACAACTGGAGTTAACATGCAAAGGTAAGAGTAGAACAAACACTATATGATCTTACTATAACAAAAGAAACCTACACAATGAAGGATACTTGTGGTTGAGAAACATGTGAGTTTACCAAAATAAGTCCATCGAATGTGTAAATTCTTACGAATCTAACAATTGGATTTAACATAAAAAGTAAGAGCAGAAGAAACACTATATGATCTTTCTATAAAAAAATACACGCACAAAAGTTATTTTGCAAAAAAAAGGAATAATTTGCTTACAAGGGGATTGAAGTCAAGACCAGACCTGATGAATAGATTGTTCCTACAAAAGCATTTGAGCTACTCCAAATTTCATGTCATACTTGAACCGTTTTGCTTTTTATATATTCTATAGAACATATGTATCAATGTATTTTTCAAATTATTTGGGTACTCAACTACCCTTGAATTGAAGTGGGCCCACCATGGTACCGGGAAGTCGTTGACAAAGCCCTCAGCTGTTCTTCCAAGGTGGAAGAAGGCAGAGTTTGCTCTCGTGACGGGGCCTCTCAATAAGCGCTTTGTTGATGGCCACATCGTTGGGATGTTGCCCGTCGAAGCTTCCTCTGGCCGGCCGTGGATGCGAGGGGAGGAGGCGTCACAACGAGTTCTACTCTACTTCATCAAGGTGGTGCGACTGCTACCTGCTGCAATGAAGAGCTCATCACACACGTGGTGGTCTTGATTGCCATCGCGACATACGGTCGGAAGGGCGGCCATTAAGACGCAAAGACGACGCTCTTTTCAACCTTTAGAGAGGAGGCCCTTCTTAGAGCTTCTCGCCGGAGTTCACTTCTTCTCTCAGCCAAGAGGTTTGTCCCCGGTGGATTGAAGGAGACCGGCGGTGGAAGCTCAGCTATGTTGGAGAGGATCAGGGACCCCATCGCCTTTCCTGTTTTCTTTCAAGGTCATTTATGTAAGTGTTCAGGACTATGTGACTACTTCCTTTTTTGTTCAAGGTGTAAGATGTACCCACCGTTCTTAATATAATTTGCAGCTCGGGGTCTTTCTAAAAAAAAGTATGGCAAAAATAAAATAAAATTTGTTGCCAAAATCAGGTGCCCTAAAACAGCTTTGCCGCATCATTGCGGTGCCAACTCGGACTCGCCCCCACCGTGCCAATCAACCTCGAACTCCAATACTCCATACCCGCCTTCCCGGCGAATCCACTGCCGCCGTCCTCTCCCCGCCGACCGGCCGGCCGGCAAGCCGCCGCCGCGGATCGGGTCGGATCCGATGGACGCGGGTACAGCTCCTCCACGCCGCCGCCGGCTCAGAAAGGCCTCCGACCCGTGTACCACCGCCGCCTCACCATCCCCACCCCGAAAACGAGTACCTACGGTTCCCCTCCTTCCGGTTTCTGTTGAGCTTTTCGCATCCTTTCAGTCATCTAAATAGGGTTAGATAAGACATCCGCTTCAGCAATTGTTCATACCAATGGTCTGAAACTCTAGACTAATTTGGGATTCCCCTTCTTACTTCTCGATTGCTCCATGTCTGCGGAGCGGTTCGCCTGTCGTAGATAAAATGCAGTTTAGTAGTAGTATGGCTATTTGGTACTGAACTTTTTAGTTAATCTCTCAACTTTTATGTTACTGTGGGACTAGAACACCTCGTCCCGTCCATCTAATGGAGGATCTATTATGTACACTTTTTAAACTGATTCGCTTGTTCAAGTCATTGTTTAGTTTGTTTAGGTACAAAGTCTCCGTGGTTGAAGACATCTTGATAATAATTACTGTAAAAGGACAAGTGGCTTTCTTTCCTACATAAGTTATCTGCAATTCACTGGCTACAGTTCCATATTCTTCCTAGTTTGGGGTTCTCCTCTTTATTTCTGGACTGCTCCATGTGTTGAGGAGCCATACTGATGTTGTAGGTAGAGACAATGCAGTTTAGTATGATTATTTTGCTACTGAATTCTCTTAGTTAATCTCTCAATTTGTTCTTAAAGTATGCAACGAGAACACCTCTACATGTACATCTTTTGCAGCACAATGGAGTAACTATCCTGTACACGCATTACACTGTTTCACTTATTCATTTTCATTATATAGGTTGTTTAGGTAGAAACCCTCTTTAAGGTCTTAGTCTCTGTAATTTTAGAGATATTCATAATACTTATTAACATTTTAAAACGAGTGGCTTAGTTTTCTGTCTAAGCTATTCAGAGTTCATTGGCTACAATTTAACATTCTTTCCCATGGAAACGAATCCAGATGTGTATGAGCAAGGAACACACCAGTTGCTGCGAGGACAAGCTCAGCAGCTCGCCTGATGAGATACTGATCATGATCCTTGACAAGCTAGACCCACGCACAACAATAACCACCACTGTCCTGTCAAAACGGTGGCTGGATCTTCCTCGGCGACAATACACTTGTTATGACCTTTCCGTTTATGAGATTCTCCCTCCACGCTACCACAGGCTGAAAAAAATAACCATGGAGGCTAAGGCCGGGTATGAGGCGGAGAAGAGGGCACATAATCTGACCGACAGTACTGCTTTCAAAGACAAGTATGATCGGTTTTATGCCATCAAAGACCAGCATGAGCAGTGGATGTGGAAAGTCCATCTGGTCACACCCATCCTGCAACGTTATGAGCGTCTCGCCATGCGACGCTATGTGAAACGGGTGAATGCACTCCTTCTGCCTCCCAATAATAGTCAGCAACTGTCTATACAGAAGCTGAGGCTTCAAGCCTTTACGACGAGCAGTTTCGATCAATGGATTCCGGCAGCGGTTGGCAGATGGGGAGTTGAGGAATTGGAGATTATCATCGAGAACTCTTATCAACCATATGACTTCCGGCTATTGGATAGATGCCAGAATGTGCGGCTCAAACGCCTCGTGCTATCCAATTGCTGTAATTATGGACGCACCCCGTTGTTTTTCCAGAGGCTCACAACACTCACTATGTGCGGTTTAAGTTCACGTATTCACATCATAAATGATATTCTGATGAACTGTGTGCAGCTGGTGGATCTGAGGCTGAAAAATTCTCCGTATCACTCGCAACCTTATCGGTTCAATTTTCCTGCCTCAATGTTAAAGAACCTGCAGTTGGACAACTGCAGCATCTGGAAAATCTATCTGACTTCGCTGCCTTGTCTTGAAACATTTGCTTTTCGGGGCCGGCCAGCGAAACTACACTATGGCGAGGTGCCTGAACTTAGGCACGTGAGTTTGGACTTCCTGGAAACTGGAGATAATGGCGACAACCACAACCTCCGTAGACAGAGTACCTATGCACTAGGCAAATTCTTTAAAGGGACGCCGCCACCGCTGGAGTACCTTGTTCTGCAACTGAGAGGGCATCAGGTGAGGAAGCATCCCTGAATGATCTCTGTCTTTTATTAATCATCATCATAACCTTGCATTGCTACATATAAGGTAGTTCTGAATATCGCTGTATCATGTATGCAGATGTGGATTGAACCAACTGCCATTCCCAGCCGGCTGATTCATCTGAAGAAGTTATTCGTTGCAAACGTGCCAAGGAGCTGGGACACATTCTGGATCTTCATCCTGTTTGCCGCCGCGCCTTTCTTGCAGTCGCTCCAAGTTCACGTATTTTCCTTGTCGACCTAATAAACTAATAACTAAGTTTTCTTGTCAAACACACATGTTTAATGTTTTTTGTTTCGAAAGATTTCTGAAACCAAGTATTCTGAACTCTGAATGCAGTTTGACAACAACTCGGAGAAGGCGGGCGCTGCTGAACCGCTACCGCTAGACGTGCAGGTGGAGCAACCGCAGCAGCAGCACCTTCACCTGCGAGAACTCGTGGTGGTCGGCTTCGACGGAGCGGCGTGGCAGACCGGCTTCGTGAAGCGGGTCATGAGGGCGTCGCGGTGGCTGCAGCGTGTCCACCTGCTGGACGGGCACGTCGTGGAAGCCGAAGACCGGGGGCTCCTCGACCTGGAGGTAGTCCCGTGCCGGCGGGAGTGGCACGAGTGCGAGAGGTCGGAGGTGCTCGAAGAGCTTGCAGATGGGACCGGCTTTCCGCAGCGCAAGATAGTTTTGGAATGATTTTTCGTAATTTGGTAGCCTGTGCTGGTGACCGGCCTCCCTTTTTTGTACGCGTTGCAGCTGTATGCCAACGGCCTAATGGGCGTTACTAATTTAGCGGAGGGCTTAGGCCTTCTCTTTAAAAAACGGCCTAATTATGCTGGCCTAAAAGGAAGAAGAGAACAACATGTGTTTACATTGGGCATGTATTGTGCTCTACTTTTGATTGATTTTGCAAACGATGTTGTTCAAATTCGGTGGTGGCTGTTCATTGTGTGGTGTGGCTTGAGTTTGCAAAAATGGCCACTTGGAGTGGAGGATGCCTAGAAGATATTTCCCTTTGTCGTTTTGGAAAGCCAGAAAGATTCTTAGTTATACTTGATTGATTGAAATTTGGAAATGAACACTGGATACACAACCACTGGATTCGAATCCTGAGACATTCCAAAAACGGCACCAATTCAGAGCAGACGGATAAGGTTCACCACGGATTCCATTCGAATTCACATCACGTGTTCCTGCATTAACTCCTGCACCAACCTGTAATTTCCGAGAAGCCATTAACTCCGTCACTAATCGCTCGCCCGTCAAGTTCAAACCTCGGGCGAAATGCGGTGTAGAGCCGCGGTGTGCGCGCACAGGTTTTGTTGGGGACGGCCAGGTGCGCCCCACTACCCGGCCCCACGTGTCGGCGACCCACCCTCGAGCCAGCTGCTGCGGCACACCGAGCACCAGCACTACTCCCACCCTCCCCCTAGGACAAGCGCGAGAGAGAGGAGAAGGAGAGCGCTCCACAATTCCTGACCCCCGGTCGCGTCTCCCTCCCCCACCGCACGCACGCGCCCCGAGGCGCCGCCGCCGCCGCCGCCGCCGACGACGACCCCCGCCCCGGACGCCATCGTCTCCCGATGTAAGCCCCCCGTCCGCTCCCGCATCCCGCCCGTCCCGTCCCATCCCCATTCCGCGCGCAAGATGTTTCTTTTATCCCAATCCACGCGCGCGGCGGCGGCGGTGGCGACGGCTCGCCCCCCGTACGATCGGGCCTGGCGGCGGCCTCCCGCGCGCGATCCGTCGGGGCTCCCCTGGCCCGATGCGTTCTCCGGCGCCCGATTCGTGCGCGGTTTTTTCCGTTCTTTCTTTGCGCCGGACCCGGCGCCCGCGTGTCTCGCGGCGTGTCGCCGTGGATTCAGGAAGATGGTGCGCGGTTCGTGCGGGATTGGAGGTCCGCGGCCGCGATTTGGCCGGCCGGCCGATTGGTCTTACAGCTCGCGGCAAAGGTGGGATTTTTTTGGAGATCCCCTTGTGAGGCGGCATCGGGTGGCGATGGAGATGCCCGGGCCTCCTTTTGCGGCCATGGTGGCATTCGATTCCGGGTAAAGCACCATGGGGGCGCTGGGAAAGCAGGCGGCCTCTTTCGTGATGGGGACGAAGGCCCCCAGCATGATTCCTCCCTCCTCAGATTTTTGTCTTGCGGTGCTGGTGTCATGTAACAACTCATGTTTCCATGCCGTTCAACAACTTGGTGAATGAGCAAGATTTTTGCTCAAGTTTCCATGTGTATTAGTGTCTGTTATTGTTCCTTTTTACAAATATTTATTGTTCGTGTTGGTTTCTTCTGCATGCAGAGATCGCGAGGGGTGTGACGCCACGCCGGGTTGCATGGACGGATAATGCCAGAGCTGCGGAGTGGTGTGCGGAGAGCTCGTTTGAGGTCCGACGTGCAGGCTGCAGACCGAGTAGCCGCTCCCGTGTCGCCGGCTCCAAGGGGTGGGAGGGGCGGAAGGCGTGCCGGTGCGGCTGGCAGGGGCAACAAGAAAGCACCTGCTGCGGGAAGAGCAAGGGCAGCTCCAAAGGCCAGAGGAAAGGGGATCCAGGCTATCGATTTGGAGACTGACCAGCCATCGCAGGACCTCCCTGAAGCTGTTGCAGTAGACGCAGCTGTTGCCAGAGCCAGGCAGGACCTTGCTTTGAACAAGGTAGCTGACGCCGCTGCTAACCTCAAGATGGAGGGTGCAAGTGGTGACAGGCTCGCGGCGGCTGAAGATGAAGCCACGACGACGCCAGTGCCTGAGAGGGTATGGCTTCGTTTACGTTGACTGTCCTATTTCTGTACTGATCGTTCAAGTATTTAGTTCCTTCCTTTACAAGGGCTGTTGTTTGTTACTTTGTTATGCTATCTGCTTAGGCTGTTCACTTTATTACTCTTTGTACCATCCTGTGGCAATGCATTGTCCTTTATTAGCTCTTGTCGCACCTTGTTCTTCTTTTGTATCATGCATACTTATCTCTCTTTTGGCAAATAATGTGTCCCTTTTAGAAACTATCGGTTCTCATGACGTGTAAGTAATAATGAATGGGTGCTCATCTGAATGGCGAGATTGGCCAAAAGCTTAACATCTTCATCACATATTGTGTTAATACTTGCATGAGAGCAGTCAACACTGAGTCTCTGTATTATAGTACTCTTTTGTAGTAGAAAGGAAACATCTAATAAGATACTAAAGTTTGGACCTTGTGGGCTTGAAAACTGATATTGATATATGCTGACCATTCCTATAGGCTATAGTTTAGCTTAGTTTGCCCTCGTGGTGGTATTGTTACAGATCTACCAGTACTATATTACATGATATGGAGTTCTATGTCCATGATTTAAGCTCTTCAAGATCTGAATGTTTTCTAACTATTGCAGGTTCAAGTTGGTAGCTCTCCAGAATATATAACTGATCGGAAGTTGGGTAAAGGTGGATTCGGCCAGGTCTATGTTGGCAGAAGAATAACTGGCGGAGCTTCACGTATGGGTCCAGATGCATATGAGGTTTCTTTTCTCATCTGCCTCAGTTGGACACTATAGTTCTGTTTCTTGATCTAGTCAATTCTTATATGGATTAATGTGCTGTAGGTTGCACTAAAACTGGAGCATCGAAGAAGCAAAGGATGTAGTTATGGCCCCCCGTTTGAGTGGCAGGTTTATCAGTAAGGACTATGCCTGATCATCCCGTTTTACATTTAGGTTATTATTATCTGTAGAGCATGGCATGCTAAGCGTTTTGTGGCAGGTCTCTCAATGGTTGTTATGGCATACCATCAGTCCACTACAAGGGTCGCCAGGGAGACTACTACATCCTTGTGAGTTTAACTATAGTCATACACTGCAAAAGGCCTCTTCATATGGCCCTTCATATTAATTCAACTGGCATTTTGTATTTTCAGGTAATGGATATGCTTGGTCCTAGCCTCTGGGATGTTTGGAATTCAATGGGACAGGCGTAAGTATCTTACCGAACTTTTCACCTTGGCAGCATGTTTTTCTTACTCTCGCTGAAAGAACCATACCCCAAACAGGATGTCATCTCATATGGTTGCTTGCATTGCTGTTGAGTCCATATCGATCCTTGAGAAACTTCACTCCAAAGGGTAATCTTCTGAAGCCATTTACCTGTGATAATCATCCTGGAGTGCATGGACTTTCCATACTTTTCTTTGCAGTGGTGTTAACACATGTTGTGCCTCTTATTATTCTCAGTTTTGTCCATGGAGATGTAAAGCCAGAGAACTTTTTGCTTGGCCAACCTGGATCACCTGATGAGAAGAAGCTTTTCCTCATTGATCTTGGTTTAGGTATGATATTGTTTATGATATTTTCATGTTTTCAGTGCACTGTGGCCTTTGCTAAGAAGCATTGCACACTAAACAGAATGTTGATGGCTTGATTCATTTTATGACGCGCTAATCTTTTCCACGTGGTTCTGTTAATATCTAAATTATGCAGCATCCAAGTGGAAAAAAGCATCATCAAGTCAGCATGTTGAATATGATCAGAGGCCAGACATCTTTAGGTTTGTTCTATACTAGCTTCTTATGTACAAATTAGTCACCTGTGAACTGACCTATTTCCTTTTTATGTTTTCCAGGGGAACAATTAGATATGCTAGTGTCCATGCCCATTTAGGCCGTACAGGTAGTAGGAGGGATGATTTGGAGTCACTAGCATACACCCTTGTTTTTCTAATTAGAGGAAGATTACCTTGGCAAGGCTATCAGGTAGGCTTTATGTGCTCAGCAGAGTTCGACTAATTTTCTATTTCCTCTTGAACCTATTGTTAGTTTTAACGGCTTATTGAATGCAGGGAGACAACAAGAGCTTTCTTGTTTGTAAGAAGAAAATGGCTACTTCTCCGGAGGTTCTCAGTAGCTTCTGTCCACCTCCATTCAAACATTTTCTTGAGATGGTCACCAATATGAAATTTGATGAAGAGCCAAATTATGCAAAACTTATTTCTCTCTTTGATAGTCTGATCGAAGTGCCTGCTTCAAGGCCCATCAGAATCGATGGTGCTCTAAAGGTTTGTACTGCTGTACCCACCACCTGTACCTGTAAGCTGTAGTCTAATTCTCTTGTATTAAAATTGTGTCATGCATTTGCTACAAATTTATAGGTTGGTCAGAAACGTGGAAGGATGGTTGTAAATCTTGAGGAAGAGGAACAGCCTAAGAAGAAAGTACGGTTGGGGAGCCCAGCAACTCAATGGATTTCAGTTTATAATGCTAGGCGACCCATGAAACAGCGGTAATTATTTTTATAATATGAAATTGGGGCATAGTTCTTCATCATTTTATGTCTGCTTGGCCAGACATAATTTCTTCTGTAAATTGTCATTCATTTCCTGTTGAAAAGTAGCATGTTCTAGTGATTTAAATGTCATATAAATTTACCTATGATCTCCCTTGTGCACATTTTTGACTGAAGATAGCCTTGTCATGAGTGTATTACATCCTCCCCTCTCTCTTGATACTTGCGAGACCTTTAATCATCAGATGAATCTGAATAGCTGAATTACGATGGAGTTCAGTACTGCCTTGTAGTGGTTCATGTTGCAAACATGCGATGATTCTTGGTGTGAATTCATTGTACCTGATTTCCTTGTGCTTATTATAGTTTATTAAGTTTGCATAGCTCCTGTTTACTGGGCTACTCCCGCTTGATCTTGATTTGAGATGTTTCAAACTTGCCTATTTCCTTGCTTATTGATCATTAACTTACCGTCCTTCCTAAATTAAATATGATAGTATTAGTTGATTTGACCCTAAAAGCATTTTTTCTGTCATTTTATAGGTACCACTACAATGTAGCTGATTCAAGACTGCATCAGCATATAGAAAAAGGCAATGAAGATGGCTTGTACATTAGTTGCGTAGCTTCTTCGCAAAATTTTTGGGCTCTCATCATGGATGCTGGGACTGCCTTTGCTTCTCAAGTTTATGAGCTTTCACAAATTTTTCTGCACAAGGTGAGCTGCGGTCTCTGTCCTGTAGATGGTATTTGATATCCAGAATCCTGACACTATCTTTGTTTCTAACTTCGTATGTAGGATTGGATTATGGAGCAGTGGGAGAAGAACTTCTACATAACAGCAATAGCTGGGGCAACCAATGGAAGCTCATTGGTTGTCATGTCCAAAGGTTTGTAAATGGCCTGTTCTCTGCCAATAACTGCTCATTTTTTGAACTGCTCCCTCTCGTGAATATTAATTGTTTGGAAAGAATACTACTTGTATGATGCATCACATAAATGTTTGATCACACAGTTTGTTTGGGCCAGAGCGAGGAATTTTACAATATTTGACCATCGTACCAAATTAATACATGATTTTGTCGAGCCTGTGCACACACACTTTTGAAAAGAATCTTGAAACTAACTTTAGCAGCACCTCTTGTACTGCCAGTTGCCATAGCATAGGTTGTACATAATACATAATTCTGTCCTGGACATATTATTATTGATTTGCCATCGGTGATTGTTCTGGTAAACCACCTATGCACAGACGTTACCAGTTTTCTAGTTCTAATATTTACATAATGAGACATTTTGTGCTAATCAAACAAATTATCAGCATCTACATACTGTTTGTAACCCTGAGGTTTCGTACAGACTGTTGTTGTCCCTTTGTTTCCATGGTATATTACTTACCCTGATCTTTGATATCATCACAGGGACTCCGTATACTCAGCAGTCATACAAAGTCAGTGAATCTTTTCCTTATAAGTGGATTAATAAAAAGTGGAAAGAAGGTTTCCATGTAACATCTATGGGCACTGCTGGGAATCGTTGGGGAGTTGTCATGTCGAGGAACGCCGGATATTCTGACCAGGTCAAAATACGTGCCTTCAACTTTTTGTTTGCTGAAATCATGTACAGAAAATATCTGTTTCATAAGTTTGGTGGTTCCTGGTATGTTGTATGATTTCATTTATGCTGAACATACATTAAATGGCTGCATATGTCGTCACAAAAGAAGAAAACAACATTGCATATGTGTCTACATTTAAATTCTTTAGTTGTCAACTCAGCGAGCTAAACTCTTTTGAACAATTAGATTGTTCACATCTGACAACCAGCAGTTTGAGCCTTGCGTGTAAAATATATGCATGTAGCCTTCCTGCCTGATTCAAACAATATCGTAAGATACATCATCATGAAATATATACTGAGGTTACCTTTTTCTTGGCTTCAGTTTAACCTGAACGACCTGGGGCTCTCCACAGTTTCCTTTTTATCTAAACGATAAGTAATTGTACAGAGTTGTGCAAGTCTGGATTTTCGCACGTATTATGTCAACGTCCCAGTTTTACCTATGTAAGGCTGCAACAAAATTGAATCTGTCTTCCATTGTGCAGGTTGTAGAGTTGGATTTTCTTTATCCAAGTGAAGGACTCCACAGGCGATGGGAGACTGGTTACAGAATAACTTCATCTGCAGGCACTCCTGACCAAGCCGCTTTTATCTTGAGCATACCAAAGAGGAAGCCGGTGGACGAGACCCAGGAAACCCTTAGAACTTCTGCTTTCCCTAGCAACCACGTGAAGGTAGTACCTTAATACATCTTTTTGTGGATTTAAACGACATACAAATACAGAGGTTCCATGTATTCAGTTTTTCCTCGTTTATATATCTGAACCTAACCTCTAAACCAAAATTTCAGGAAAAATGGGCGAAGAACCTGTACATTGCCTCCATCTGCTATGGGAGAACCGCGTGCTGACGGCGGTTTGTCGTACTCGAGCTCACTCGAGTTATTACCACTTAACAGTGGAGCCAGAAGAGAGTTGTGAGAGACGAAACAAACCTGCCTTGACCGTACTTAGGGTCCAAGCGCGACTGGCTGGCACTGGCCTGGCCTCTTTTGGCGGCAATGCTATTCTAATTGTAAAGAATCTCGCGAGATGGATCAATGTTGTTGTACCAGTTCATCGGATATGAACCTGTCCATAAGCTGAAGTCGTATTATTGGCAAGTGCGTTGTTACTCATTTGTAGCAATCTAATATGATTCGGCTGCTGTGGCTGCTGTTAATCTGAGATCCGACATTTGGTAGCTTGACTCTGTATGGAGGAGCGTGCGCACGTAGACGTATAAAATGCTGCATTTCAGTAGTTTTGAGATTTCGGGAGGACATGTCCTCCTGTCCTGTCCAAGTCCAACAATGCGTCCATCGAAATCAACGCTGTGACGGGACGTTTAGAATTTGTTTTGAGACGGGTAGGGGACTTTGTGGGGCTCAACTGAATTCCGTTTTGAGTTGGGCCTGGAAGTTGGATGAGCTTTCCAAACATTAGGATGTGTTTGGATGGGTGGCTATCCCTCAAGTGGCTATGGGTAGTCATTTTTTAGGTGGTTGGTACATGTTTGGTTAGTAGTGTGGGGTGGTTGAGGGTCTTCCTGGGCATTTCTCGGGTCGGGCCGGGCTTCGGGCTGGCCCGAAAAAAGCCCGGTGGGAAATCCTTGGCCCGAGCCCGGCCCGGCCCGACCAACTTTCAGCATATTTCGGCCCGAGCCCGGCCTGCGGCCCGAAAAAGCCCGAATATTTCCGGGCTGGCCCGACGGCCCGGCCCGATCTAATGGTAATTTGCTATTTTATGTGGCCCGACCTTAGTTACGGGCTGAAGAATGTTGGCCCGAGCCCGGCCCGATAGCCCGGCCCGGCCTGGGATTTTCGGGCCGGGTCGGGTCGGGCCGTTCGGGCCGGGCTTCCCATGCCCAGGTATAGTTGAGGGTAGCCAATATTCCCTCAAAAGATGGTTGAGGCCAACCACCAGAAAAGTGGTGGTTGAGGTCAACCACCCGTGGGCAACGAGCTAGAATCACCGGTGAAGATGTTTTGCGCTGGTCACCTCCCCTTGTGCCCGCGAAACTCAATCTCTTTTCCCTCGTTCTTTTTCCTGGAACCACAAAGCCCTTGAGGGCGGTGGCTGATCGAGCTCCACCTCCCTACCATGGCTAGGAATTTTGAAGAATGACAGCGGCTGGCGATGACCCGACCAAGGTAATCCAACACCCTCCCCGTCCTATGTCTCCTCTCCGTCTCTCTGACCATGGGACTGGCAATGGTGACTACAGGGGCGCGGCGGCGGGATGCAAGGGGATGCTTGCTCGGTCACACCTACAGGGCGCACGAAGCAGTGCGCGCAGCGCCGCTGTTCCTGCCTGCAAGCAAATACATTGAACTATTGATTGTATGAACTTGCCCTTTTGATGTGGACCATTGGAATGTGATACTGGAACTTTTGTTGTCTATATATTCTATTGTGATGTGATGTCAAAAAACACTTGAAATTTTTATTAACCATACCATTGATACATTAACAAACAACTTATATTACATGGTACTCTCACCATCAATAACAAAGAGGTGACCATATTTACTCCGCCATCTTTCAGCCCTCAAACCAAACACAAATGTGGCTATGGTTAACCACTTTTCGAACCAACTCAACCAAACAGAAAAAGTGGTTACCCACAACCATGTGGTTGGGGTTACCCACAACCACCTTTTGATGCCCACAAACCAAACACATCCTAACTGTTATTAAGAATTTGTATATAAACATACTAGAGATCCAAACACTAGCTGTAGCTAGCTTGTACCCATCCAGAAGTTTTAAGCTCAAGAAGGTACTGATGAGCGGTTTCTGGAGGCTGGGTTCACAATCTAAAGCTGACCAGATCACATGCAAAAAAGATGGTTTTAGCCAAGCACATTCAGAGGCTTGCACTCTGGAGTCACGAACACAGTTTCCTGATTACATTCCACAAACACATTCACATGTAACAACCTGAAGAACATGTAGATAGCTTGTAAATTAATATAATCACCAAAACCATGCATGTAAAAGAAAAAACACGCGCAAGCTTTAGTTACTTGGAGCCAAGATTCCAACTCCAAACCCACTTGCAGAAACTATACTTGCTAAACCAGAAGTAAATGTGTACTACTCAAGAGTTAGTTAAACACAAGAAGTCTAAGGTGCATGTAAACAAGCAGAACACCCATGCGTATGACAGATGTGTTGCAGCTCTCGAAATTGAGCTTCGAACGTGCTAACTGGTGCTGAAGAAAGCTTCGCTGCACAACGCTGGCCCAACTAGCAGACACTTGGAGCTTACTGTTGTTTAGAAGAAGACCAAGTGTGGGGATAAATATAATGCACAGTGAACCCAGCATGAGCTATAATTAATCAGGTTGGCAATCTAATCTGAACCGATGGTGTCTGTGGACTGAATGGCATCACCTCTCTTCTTTCCTTGTCTTTCGTTCACTCTGCAGAGCTACTCCTGATTTTGCATAGACACTTTGACCTGTACGTCTCTTCAGCTATCAACTCGTGCAGTAAATTGCTGTCAGGCAGGCGATGGCAAACGGCAAGTTGCTGCGGCAGAAAAGTACGTAGAGAGTATAGTGCCATCATGACCAAGTGCTATCACATCCGTGCAGGGCTAGGTGGTTACGTACGCAGGGTTTACATGGTGATGGTACGCACGCCACCTGAGTATTGGTACAGTGATACGTACGGTCAAGCAACCTGCTATACTCCCGTAGCCCTGATACTACTACGTATAGCCTTTGACTTCTTTGCGAGCATCAGAAATGTAGAACTGCAGTTGCTTGCTTGCTGGGACACAAGTTCAGAAGAGTAAGGGCATCTCCAACCGGGCGACCCAAACGGACGCGTTGGGCCGTCCGTTTTGGGCCGTTTGCGTGGCCGAGCGGACGCGCGGACGTCGCCCCGCGTCCGCGCGCTGCGTCAACGCGGGATTTGGGTCGGCGTTGCCCTATGGTATGTTTTTCTTGTAAATTCACTAGAAAAACGCAAAAACGTATTATATAAAATATATAAAATAGTTCAAATGCTCAAAATGTATTACACATTACATAGTCCATGTAATCAAGGATAAAGTATTGTTCAAATAAAATGAAAAAACGATACAAATGCTCTAGGCTTCGGATTTCCTTCATCATTGTTGTTTGCAGCATTGCTGCCTACATGCTGCCACATGTGCTCGACCAAATCAGCCTGAAGCTGGTTGTGTACAGCCAGATCTCTAATTTTATGGTGCGCATGAAGAATGTCCTGAAATGATGCCGGACCACCTTGAGGAGTAACCAACTCTCCTTGGCCTTCCCAGTCATTATCAAAGAGTGAATCATCCCACTCTACCTCAACAATCATGTTATGCATGATTACACAAGCGGTCATCACCTCCCACAGTTTGCACATCCCAGGCTCTGGCAGGGTGTCTGACGATAGCCCAACGAGCTTGGAGGATGCCAAACGCCCGCTCACATCTTTCCGGGCTGTCTCTGCTCTTTGGCAAACCTTGCCTCTCCTGCTCTGAGGTTGGGTTTCGGATTGTCTTCACGAGTGTAGCCCAAGGTGGATAGATACCATCAGCAAGGTAGTACCCCTTGGTGTAGTGGTGGCCATTGATCTCAAAATCCACATCGGGGACGTGCTAGCCTATCAAACAGGAGCGCTGCACATTGATGTCATTGTGCGAGCCAGCCATTCCGAAGAATGAGTGCCAAATCCATGTCATGGGAAGCAACAGCTTCAAGAATGACTGTGCACCCCTCAGAATGTATGCCCCTGCCAACCAAAGGGGCAGTTCTTCCACTCCCCGTACATGCGTCTATGCTGCCAAGCATCCCGAAACCTCCGGCAGCGTTGATCGACAGACGAGCTGTGTCCTCGCATTAGGTTGCCGGAGGTATTGTTCTCCGAACGAACCGATCACCTCTGCAGAACCTGTACATCGATTCCCGGGCGGTTGACTCACTCATGCGCGTGTACTCATCTACGAAATCACCGGCAACGCCATATGCGAGCATCCTAATCGCTGCCGTGCATTTCTGGTACGAAGAGAGGCCTACCTTGCCAAGTGCATCCACTTTCGCACGGAAGTAGTCGTCGTAGATCTTCACGCCATCCATGATCCGGCGGAACAGCGTGGTCATCGAAACGACGGCGAAACAATGGCGGCACGAAAATTGGTGTCGGTTGGAAGTAGTCTCTGTAGGTCGTGGTTCGTTCTCTGGGCGGCCCGCGGCAAGGACCCCGGTGCACGGGAATCTTCGAGACAATGTGCTCGTGATGAGCGCGAGCATCCGTGTCCGACTCCTCTTCGACGACGTGTCGATGAAGTTCTTGAGTAGTATTCGTGTCGCGTCCACATGATCCAAAGGGGACACATTTGAGTCGAGCATTTCAACACCTCGCAGGCGGAGGCGATCGAAATGCTTCCAGGGGCATGGCCGGCAGCCGACTTGCGGTCCGGAAACACGGGCAGGAGAGCTCACCTCCGGCGGAAACGGCGCAGCTGCGAACGGCGGGAGGTGTCGCGACGGTGAGAGGACAACGGCGCCGGCGGCGGCGTCCTCCGACTGCTCGGCCGGCAGCGCGGGGCCTGACCTCTGCTTCCGCCCGCTTGCCGGCGTCTCGACGACGATGGCCGCGTCGACGCGCTCCCAAATCGCCGGTCCGTGGGTGGCGGCGGGCGGTGGGGAGATGTGTGCGACGGGCTTGTGTTTTGGGAGGCGGGCGGGCCAGGGCGGACAAGGGAGGACGCGACCAGCTTTCGTCCGCACGCAAACCCGTCCAAGATTTGGGCCGGGTTTGCGTCGATCCGACGACGCGGCCGTCCGTTTTTGCGGTGCGTCCGCGCGCTGGGCCGGGTTTTTGTCCGTTTGGACCCATCCGGACGCGCGGGCGCGGGATGGGTCGCCCGGTTGGAGATGCCCTAATGGGAGCTGATATGCTAGCTCATCCTAGCTGCTTGTTCTTATCCAGACGGAAATTCAATTTGGTTTCCAGGCACTATGCTTCCTCTATAAAGAAAATATATTTTAAAGTGTTGAAATTTTTTGACAAAATTCAACATGTACATCTCCACAATATACGTGCGTTCACCAAGTTTTAAGAAAAAATCGATATTTTTTTGTGTTCTATATAAAAACGAGAAAATTTATGTTGTGACAAGCGTTATCCGAAATTTATCTTTTTTTTACACATGCCACAAGACAAGTTGAATTTTCATGAAACAAATTTGTGGACGTGTAGCACATGAAGATATACGTGCGAATTTTTTGTTTCAATTTTTTGATGTTTCAAAATATATCTAAGATGCATTTCAAAATAAAAGGATCATATGATCCCATGTGCCAAAACACCACTTACCCAAAGTACTTTACAACTTTTTATCTTCTTCTTTTATCTTCCCTTTTTCGTGCTAATATAGTACGATGGGCATTTCGTAACGCAATGCACGCTCGCACAACTTTTGAAGTTCGTATAAATGCAGTGGCGTAGCCACATTGTGACCTGTGGTCCATGTTTCTTGCAAATCCTGAATACCAACATCTTCATGGTATGGCGAGGAAGGGAGCCAGATCAAATATCTTGAAAAAGAATAAGAACCATTGAAAAATTAACGAGTGCGGTGAAGTCTTGTGCCGATAGACTTGCAGCCAATAAAAAAGAGTGAAATTGTTATTTCCAGAACGTTGATTCTTCTATCCAACTAATGGTGGGTATTGGACATTCAAAAAAAATATTTGCATAACGTTATCGGATTTGAAATAAATTTTGGAGACTACCATTAAACGGGAGGAAGGAGCCGTGGAGAGTGCATAGGTGGGCCATGGCTGTAGCGGCAGCAGATCCAACCCTTGTCCCCAGTCCACCCGACTACACCCTACGCGGCCACAGTGCGCTATTCCTTCCCTTCGTCCACAACTTCCAAGGCGGCCGGTCATGTCATCCCCCTCCTTTGCCTCCGCTACGCCGCCTGCTGCTCTCTGCTCTGGTCTGCCGCTGCTGTCCCCTCCTCGCCCTCGCCTCCATCAATGCCGCCATCTCACCGCCCACCGCCCAGCACCCAGCCGCTATACCCCACGCCGCAGGCCTCCTCCTCCTCCACCAGTCCGCCTCTACGCTCATCGAACCCTCACTGCCGACCCGGTGCGCTCTCATGGCGGACACGGAGGAAGCGGCCGCCATCCTTTTATCCATGCGACAGCCCGGCCCCGGCCCCAGCGACGGCGCCGCGCCGCCTGCCTCGGTTCCTGCACGGTCGGACATTGATTTGAACAGGGCGGCTACCGACGACGAGGGCGGCGGCTGGGCTGCCGATCACTCGATAACGGGCGGTGAAAGCGCCGCCCACGGGTCTGCACCGGCTGCTCTTGCTGATTCCGCCACGCCGTCGCTGCCTGAAACGGTACGGTTCCCCCCCCCCTTGTCTTTCCCCGTCTGCGACGTTGATTCTGCAAACTTCTCTTGTTTATTATCTCCGACCTAGTAGCTTGATCCATGATGCTAGTGCCGCGGCTGTGAGGTTGGTTAAATGAACAATCACCGGTGCAATGGCATGCTGATACCTGATAGCGTGGCCACTGTTATTCCATCGATTTGTCCATTGCAAGTCCCACCAATCTCCGCTTGCCCCAGTCTGATTGTTTAATTTGTTTTTGTAGCCTCTGCACAATCAAATTGAAAATGCCACTCCACGGCGGAGGGCCGCAATGCGTGGTGGGACTGACGAGGGAAGAGGAAGGCCACCATCCAAGCGTGGAGGCAAGCGGGTCAGGGTTACTGATGATGTGCAGACTGGCCAGGATCAAATTGGCGACACAACTCCACGGGGTAGGGCTGGAAGGCGTGGTGGCGCTGCTTCCAGGGGAAGAGGAAGGCCACCACCCAAACCCAGAGGCAAGAGGTTCAGGGTTCCAGCTGGTGTGCAGACTGACCTGCCTCAGCAGGACCTCCCTGAATGTATTGTTGGAGAGGCAACCGGTGCAGGTAGAGTGCAGCAAGACCATGGTTTGAACGAGGAACCTGAGTGTGAAGCCATGATAACGCCACAACCTGAGAGGGTATGCATGGCCTCATTTTCTTTTCTGCATCTTCTTTTTGTCACACTGGTTGATCAAGTAACTGTTTTTATCCGTAGGCTGTTAATCATACCGCTACATGCGCTTGTTGCGGTGCCAGTTGCACTGATGAAAGTGAAAGCCCGGATTTGGAGCCTGGGGAAAATGAACCCCCAGAAGTTACCACCAAAGACCAAGCCACTGCAATGCCGCCGGTGCCAGAGAGGGTATGCTTTCCTAATTTCCAGTGGATCTAACTTGTTATGTTCATATTAAATTGATCACTGAATATAGGTATATAGGAGGTTTATACTCTGTTGTCCTCGAGGGGTCACCGAATTAGTTTCATGCTTTTCTCGACTTGTAAAATAAATAGCTCTGCTATTTTGTCTGAATGTCCCAATTCTTCTCCATGCTGGTACTTTGGGCAAACATTGGATTGTTCATATTTCACTGAAACACCTTTGATAAATCGTAATGTATATGTCTTTGGCTACAAAGCAGTTCTCGGCCAGTAGTGGCCCACATAGACTGTATAACTGGGCTGTATAATCTTTATGCAGGCTCGAACTGAGGAATTGGTATTAGTACTGCTACATTCCACCAAGCCTACCATCCCTAGTTGAAAAAACCGTACCGGACCATGGCCTGATTGTAGAAAACCATATCTGGTGCCCTAACTGGCTTTTTACACTAGGTGGAACGTACATGCAAGCGAACCGGCGAAATCCTAGCCAGATCGCCAGTTTTGTTGCGAACTCGAGAAAACCAAGAGCGATCGAATTGCCGGGCGCTCCAGATGTCAGCGCTTCAGCGCTTCCGCTAATTTGTTAACAATTGACATGACAATGGAATTAGAACCACTGGTCCGACCTGTGGACCTTGAAATGAGAGCTCGACCGGTTTGATCGACGGTCTGGCTTTTTAAACTATGTTACCATCTAGTTTTTTATTTTGTAAAATTATAATTTCATACTCTAGAAAAAAACTAAAATAGTACTCCCTCTGTCCCAAAATAATTTGCTCAACTTTTTCTAGATAAGTTGAGCAACTTATTTTGGGATGGAGGGAGTATTATAAATCTGCAACTGCCAAGCTACACATTTTTTAAATCAAAAGTTGCATATAAAAGATTAGGACAATTTCAATTATTAACAATGTAATTGCACATTCTGCAAGTATAATTATTTTTTGCATATTAATTATCGGAAACGTGCAGTTACCTAGGTTGGAAATTGTTCTAGCAACTTGTTGCACTAGTAGTGTTTAAAAATGAGGAACCCAATATTAGATTTAGAAAATTAATCAATCACCAACAATTAGTAATTAATTACTAAAGCAGAAGAACAATGAAAATGTTATAGTAGCAGGTTGCACAGTTTTGTGTGGACCAGCTAGTTTTTTTTTCCATACGACCAACAACGGCCAGGTTTCACTATCAAAAGAAACAGGATAAACCATTGTTTCAGCATCCAGGTGCAACAAAAAAGAAAATAGTTCAAAGCTCCACCTATGCTAAGGTTAACAGCAGCGGAGTTTTTGAGGGTACAATATTAACAGTATTACAACCAGCACCCAGGGATGCAACTGCTCACAAAAGAGATCAACAGGATGCAGGTGTTAGATGTATATATTTGTATATTGTAGTTTCCCCATATGTTAGCGGGCTTCCTGCATATTTGCACCTATACCTGTACTATATATTGTGGTCTTTGGCCCCAGATAATACAAGTTGCTTATTCCTAACATGGTATCAGAGCCCAGGTTTAGGGCATCCACCGCACGCCGCAACTCGTGCTTGATCTCCGGCCGCCGCCGCTGTCCTCCTGCTCATCCCCGAGCCGTCGCTCTCTCCTCGCGTCGCTCCCGAGCGTGGCCCGAGCGCCCCAGCCGCCGCACTCCGCCTCTAGCGCGCACCGCGCGTCCTCACTGGCCTCCATCTGCATCGCCCCTCGAGCCGGGCGCCTCCTTGCTTCTCCCGCGCGGACGAGCGATGCGGTCCTGCATCCGCCGCCACCCGCTCGCCGCTCGCTACCTCCTCCCCTTCGTCTCTCCCTCACCGCCGGCAGTCGCCCCAGCTCGCCTGGCCCCTCTTCTCCAATCCCGGTGCAGGTGCTGCCATCCCGTTCGTTCTGCCCGGTTGATCTGATTCCGTCTCGTCAAAAAAATAAAAAAATGTCAGCTCTATCGTTTATTGCGGATGATTCTTCCGCTGCTCCCGTCTTGCAGTCGGGCCTTTCTTCGGTCCTTGGTGCTTGTCCATCGACACTGTGTATGTCGGCTTGCCGCTCTTCGTCGACCTTCGCGGCCTCTTCCCGCGGTTATGGCCGCCCTTCGCCGACTTTGTCTACGTCGACATGCCGCTCTACATCGACTCTCGCGGCCTCTTCACGTGGTTATGGCCGTGCTTCGCCGACTCCGTCTCCGTCGGTTTGCCGCTCTACACCGACTTTCGCGGCCTCTTCACGCGGCTATGGCCGCCCTTCGCCGACTTCGTCTACGTTGGCCTGCCGCTCTACACCGATTTCGTGGCCTCTTCACGTGGTTATGGCCGCGCTTCGCCGACCCTGTCTATGTCGGCTCGCCGCTCGACATCGACTCTTGCGGCTTCTTCAGGCGGTTGTGACCGCCTTTCGTCGCCTCCGTCTTCATCGGCGTGTTGCTCTCCGTCGTCACCTTTGGCGGCCTCTGCGTGTGTGGGTGATAGCTCCTCGTCGGCACCTGATTGTACCTCGACCTCTCCAGTCGTGCCCCTTTCTGCGCATGAGATAGCGCAGCTTCGATGCCTGGTTGATGCTTGGGATTCTTCACCGACAGTTCTGCTGGTTCTGCGACTGAGTTTTCTAGCATTGAGCGACCACCTCCTCCTTCTCTAGGTACATCCCCATGGCTTCTTGATACTGGAGCTTCTTTTCATATGACTCCTGATTCTTTCTTGTTGCATTCTGTTCGACCTGTCGACCCTCCTGTTCGTGTTCTTACTGCTGATGGTACCCCCACCCAGTCATTAGTCGAGGCATTCTTAGTACTTCCTCGTTTCATGTTCCTTCTGTTGCGCATGTTCCTCAACTTAACATGCAACTCTTTTCTGGTAGTCAGATCGTCGACTCTCGTTGTAGCATCACTCTCGACTTTGATTCCTGTTCTGTTCAGGATCGTCGCACCGGCATGGTGCTGGCCCCCGCCGCCATGATGGCCGGAGCTTCACTGGCTTCGTCTTCCTTCTGATGCCATCGTCGCCAGTTCCTCGGTATCTGTAGCCGTCGCTACTAGCTCTTTTCAGCAGTGGCATCATCGTCTTAGACATTTATGTGGTTCTCGACTCTCGTCTTTAGTTCATCGTGGTGTTCTGGGGTACGCTTCTTTGGAGTGTCAGGACTGTCGGCTTGGTAAGCAGATTCAGCTACCATATCCTCACAGTGAGTCTGTGTCCGAGCGTCCTTTTGATCTTGTTTACTCTGATGTTTGGGGACCAGCTCCCTTCCCGTCAAAAGGGGGTCATCGCTACTATGTTCTCTTTATAGATGATTTTTCTCGTCACACTTGGATATATTTCATGTCTTCTCGTAGTGAGGTCGTGTCTATCTATAAGAAATTTGCTGCCATGGTTCGTTCTCCACTCCTATTCGTGTGTTTCGTGCAGATTTTGCTGGCGAATATATCTCTCATTCACTGCGCGCTTTTCTTGCTAAGGAGGGTACTCTTGCTCAGTTTTCTTGTCCTGATGCTCATGCTCAGAATGGTGTGGCTGAGCGCAAGCATCGTCACCTTCTTGAGACGACTCGTGCGTTGATGATTGCCACTTCTCTTCCGCCTCACTTTTGGGCTGAGGCTGTTTCCACTGCCACCTATCTCATCAATATTCAACCCACTGCTCTGCAGGGTGGTATTCCTCTAGAGCGCCTCTCTGGCCATCCTCCTGATTACTCGGCGCTTCGTTCGTTTGGTTGCGTTTGTTATGTTCTTCTTGCCCCTCGTGAACGCACCAAACTGATCGCTCAGTCTGTTGAGTGTGTCTTTCTTAGATACAGTGATGAGCATAAGGGCTATCGATGTTGGGACGCCGTTGGTCGTCGGATGCGCATTTCTCGTGATGTCACGTTTGATGAGACACGCCCTTTCTATCCTCGCCCCACTTCCTTGACCTATCCGATGGAGGATATCTCCTTTCTCCTTTTTCCTGACACACCTCCCTCTGTTCCTATTGATCCTCCCTCGGGACCTATTATTGCTGATGTCTCACCTTCGACCCCGTTGTCCTCCTCCCCACCTAGTTCTCCTACTTCTTCTCCTGATCCTCCACCCACCTCACCGTTGTCTTCTTTTCCCTTCCATTATTCTCGTCGCTCTCATGTTCCGGATCCCCCTCCTGATGTTCCTTCTTCTTCTTCTTTTTCTGAAATGTCTTCTTCTTCTGACGAGCTTTCCTCTCCTCTTCCGGCGACTCGTCTTCGTCGTCCACCTGATCGTTACTCTCCTAGTCAGTACGGTCTCTCTGTTGCTCTCGAGCCGACTTCTTATCGGGATGCTGAGCGTCATGCCGAATGGCAGCTTGCCATGGCTGAGGAGATTGCTGCTTTAGCGCACTGGCAGGATCTTGTTTCTCCCCTCCCGGTGTTCGTCCCATCACGTACAAGTGGGTCTATAAAATTAAGACTCGATCTGATGGATCTCTTGAGCGCTATAAAGCACGTCTTGTGGCTCGTGGCTTTCAGCAGGAGCACGGCCGTGACTATGATGAGACCTTTGCCCCTGTGGCTCATATGACCTTTGTGCGCACTCTTCTTTGTTGCTTGTTCGACAGTGCGTGTCTCAGCTTGATGTTCAGAATGCTTTCCTCAATGGAGAATTGAGTGAGGAGGTTTACATGCATCCTCCTCCTGGGTATTCTGTTCCCGATGGGATGGTTTGTCATCTTCGGCGTTCTCTTTATGGCCTGAAAAAGGCCCCTCGTGCCTGGTTTGAGCTTTTTGCATCTGTGGCGACTGCTGCTGGTTTCTCTCTTAGCTTTCATGATCCAGCGCTATTTGCTCACACTTCTCCTCGTGGACGCACTCTTCTCCTTCTCTATGTTGATGATATGATCATTACTTGTGATGATCCTGAGTATATTGCCTTTATCAAGGCTAGTCTTCGTAATCAGTTTCTTATGACTGATCTTGGTCCTCTTCGCTACTTTCTTGGGCTTGAGGTCTCCTCCACTTCTGCTGGCTTTTCTATCTCTCAGGAAAAGTATATTCAGGATCTTCTTGCTCGTGCTGCTCTTGGGGATGAGCGCACTGTTGAGACTCCTACGGAGCTTAATGTTAAGCTTCGTCCTACTGATGGTGATCCTCTTCCTGATCCGACACGTTATCGCCATCTTGTTGGGAGTCTTGTTTATCTTCTTGCTGTCACTCGTCCTGATATCTCTTATCATGTTCATATTCTGAGTCAGTTTGTCTCAGCTCCTACCACTGTTCACTACGGTCATCTCCTTCGTGTTCTTCGTTATCTTTGTGGCACGATCACTCGTCGCCTTTTCTTTCTCGTTCCAGCTCTCTCCAGCTCCAGTGCTACTCGGATGCTACGTGGGCGAGTGATCCTACGGATCGTCGTTCCCTTTCTGCTTACTGTGTGTTTCTTGGTGGTTCGCTCATTGCTTGGAAGACGAAAGCGGTTTCCCGTTCGAGTGTTCAGGCTGAGTTGCGAGCTATGGCCTTGTTGACTGCTGAGGTGACTTGGTTACGGTGGTTGCTTGCGGATTTTGGGGTCTCTGTTACGACACCCACTCCAGTTTTGTCTGACGACAGGTGCTATCGTATTGCGCGTGATCGGTATAGCATGAGCTTACCAAGCATATTGGTGTTGATGCTTTTTATACACGTGCGCAGGTGCAGGATTATTGTATGTGCCTTCAGAGTTACAGTTGGCGGACTTCTTTACAAAGGCACAGACTAGAGCGCAGCATGATTTTTTACTCTCCAAACTCAGTGTTGTGGATCCACCATGAGTTTGAGGGGGGTGTTAGATGTATATATTTGTATATTATAGTTTCCCCATATGTTAGGGGGCTTCCTGCATATTTGCACTTGTACATGTACTATATATTGTGGTGTTTGGCCCCCAGATAATACAAGTTGCTTATTCCTAACAGCAGGATGTGACAAGTTTATCTTTGTCACAAATCAACTCAGAAGCATATCATCAGCAACAGAATTTTTCCTCCATTGAGTCTGGTGTTTACCAACATCATCTTGAATCGGAGGCCCCATCAGTCTAGTATTATCATTTTTTTGGAAGCATCTTGACCCTCCATCGCCATCCTTTGAAGCTCATATGGTCCCTCTATCGGCGTCTCCCTGTCTTGCGAACCATGTAAACCTGCCTAATATTTGAGAAAAGTACAAGCATAACAGCTTAACTCAGTTAGAGATTTTTTCACCTTTCCCTCAAATCATGCCCTGTTTCTTATCTTCCAAATTTCTTACCGGATTGCGGCGATGCCAGTGACTTGGACATTCCTGCTTGCTGGAAGGAGTTGGTGGACCAGCTCGTTGTGTTCAGATTTAATCGGACACATAATATATTTACATAGAAGTTTTTATACTCTACTGTCCTCGAGGGATCAGCAAATCATTTTATGCTACTCTTCAACATGTAAAAGAGGAGGCCGGTGTCTATTTTGTCAGAATAACACATCCTGCTCTGTTTGGCTCTTTGGAAAGAAAATTAGGACGGGCTGATAACTCTGCAAAATATTGCATTTTCTACAATCTGGATCGACTAACTTACAATAGCTCGGTTTTGCATACAATTTCATCACCCAAATAGGTTTCTCATGTTTTCCCTGCTTATGCATAGTTTTGCACGAAGCAGTACTTAGCTTACCTCTCTTGTATTGATATATTTACTGATCTACCACTAAAATATTATCTGCTAGTTTTACTGCCATGTGTTAAAGTTCTAAATGTTATATAACTATGCAGATTGATGTAGGCCCAGGGTATATAACTGGCAGCAAGTTAGGTCAAGGTGGCTCTGGCAAGGTCTATGTTGGCAGGCAAATACCTGTTACTCTTGGAGGTCCAAGCAAGGAGGTTACATCTGTTGCCTGACTGCCTTATCTAGATGGACGCTGAAGTCTGTTCTTAGTACATGCAAACCTTATCTTGATCAATATCATGTAGGTTGCACTAAAATTTGAGCTTCGAAGAAGCAAAGCAGGTAGCTATGACCCCCCATTTGAGTGGCAAGTCTATCAGTAAGAACTATACACAATCATCCCTTTTACATTTATATAATTCTCTGTGGAGCAAGGCATGTTAACATTTTGTGAGCAGGACTCTCAATGGTTGTTATGGTATTCCATCAGTACACCACATGGGTTGCCAAGGAGACTACTGCGTTCTTGTGAGTTTAATTTTTGGAGAACAATTATGCATTCAGAAATGCCTTTTAACTCATTATGATCTTTCCACTGAACCATCATTCCAAAATTGCAGGTAATGGATATGCTTGGCCCAAGCCTCAAGGATGTTTGGTGTTCACAGGGACAGGAGTAAGTATCTCATCAATATTTCACCCTGTCCACTAGTTCAACTTACTACTTGCTGAAAGTATCAACACTCCTAACAGGGTGACATTTCAAATGGGTGCTTGTATTGCCGTTGAAGCCATATCAATTCTTGAGAAGATTCATTCGAAAGGGTAATTTAAAGCCCTTTGATGTTTCTGAGATGCATTTCCTCTAATCTTCTACTATTCATTAATGTTAACTCTTGCCGTGCCTCCTATTTTTGCCAGCTTTGTACATGGTGATGTGAAACCTGAAAACTTTTTGCTTGGTCAGCCTGGATCAGCTGATGAAAAGAAGATTTTCCTGATTGATTTTGGTTTAGGTATGCTGTGACATAAGATAGTGTTATTTGTATATGGATATTAGGTCTCATGTTCTCAATGCAGTCTACCCTTTGCTCAGACCTCAAAGGCATTGGCTAATTAGTAGAACGTTGATGTCTTTTGTGTCCCACTAATCTTTTTTCACATGGTTTTGTTGATATTAAAATTATGCAGCATCCAACTGGAAAAGGAACATAGCGTCATCCAACATGCATGTTCAATATGACCAGAGGCCAGGCATTTTTAGGTTTGTTCTGAACTAGTTTTTCTGTACAAACCACACGTATTTAACTTATTTCATTTTGTTTTTTCGTAGGGGAACAGTTAGATATGCGAGTGTCCATGCCCATTTAGGTCGTACACGCAGTAGGAGGGATGATTTGGAGTCACTAGCATACACGCTTATGTTTTTATTACGAGGAAGCTTACCATGGAAAGGCATTCAGGTAAGCCTTTGATATGCCCAACAGAGTTTTACTAGTATTTTCAATTCGCTCCTACTTCAGTGTTGCTGGCTTATTAATGCAGGAAGATAACAGGAGCTTTCTTGTTTGTAAGAAGAAAATGGAAACTTCTCCAGAGATGCTGTGTGAATTCTGTCCTGATCCATTCAGACGTTTTGTTGAGATGGTCACTACTATGAAATTTGATGAAGTACCAAATTACCAAAAACTTGTTTCTCTGTTTGAGGATATGATTGAAGGACCTGCTTCAAGACCCATCAGGATCGATGGAGCTCTAGAGGTCTATACTGCTTTATCCACAACATGTATCTGTGCTGCTTGTATAAGATTTACTCATCTTCTGTTATGCAAATTATAGGTTGGAAATAAATGTGGGAGAATGGTAGTAAATCTTGAAGAAGATGAACAGCCTATGAAAAAAGTTCGGTCGGGGAACCCAGCAACTCAGTGGATTTCGGTTTATAATGCTATGTGGCCAACAAAGCAGCGGTAATTATTTATTTTAAATATGAAAATTGTGAGATATTCTTCAAATCGTTTTGTTTGCTTGCTCAGATATCATTTTCGCATTCCCTTGCCCTCTAAAAGTGGCCTGTTCTAGTGCTTCCAAGTCCCCAGAGATCCCTGCCACATCCCCTATGTGCTACATAGTCCTCATATACTCTTCACACCTGAGATCAAGGATTAGATAACTTTTAGCGTTTGATGGCTCTAAATATCTTGTTTATATGAATATGTAACTTTTTACCTCCAATTATTTTTCTTAATAAGGCGGAGGTCCAGTTATTGTCTTTTGGTTATTTCAGTTGAATACAGCACCTGTCTTGTGGCGATTGATGTTGTGTGCAATATCTATTGGTCTGAAACTCCACATTTAGATGTCATCCACATTATTCATGCCTTAATTGTACCTGATATCCCGATGAAATCATCTACCCGAAGCTATACGATTATGCTTTTCTGTAACCAAGAAGCTATACGATTATGCTTTTCTGTAACTAAAAAGACGTCCATGCTAGTTGTTAGTGATGGAAGGGTTTGGTTTCCACTTATTATCATTTACAATTTACATAGTACCTTTTTCATTGAATATTGATGAATGTTTAATATCCTTCCTAAATTAAAGGTGTTGTTGATTAATGTAAATGTCAATATATGTTCTCTGCCTTTTGTAGATACCATTACGATATATCAAATTCAAGGCTGCATCAGTATATAGAAGAAGGTAATGAAGCTGGCTTGTTGATTAGTTGCGTAGCTTCTGCAACAAATCTGTGGGCTCTCGTCATGGATGCTGGGACCGGCTTTTCTTCTCAAGTTTACGAGGTTTCCCAATTTTTCGTGCACAAGGTGGGCTACTGTCCCTGTCTTCTCAAGATTGCATTTTATTGAATCCAGAATCCTCAATACTATATTGTTTGTAAATTTGTTTGTAGGATTGGATTATGGAGCAGTGGGACAATAGGTTTTACATAACATCAATAGCTGGAACAACCAATGGAAGCTCATTGGTTGTAATGTCCAAAGGTTTGTGAATTACCTGTTCTCTGTCAACAAATACTGTTCTTACTGACCTGTTGTTGTTTGCTCCAATAGCCCCTACGTGAAAGATTATATTTTTTTAAAAAATACTTCTATAGACAATATTCTCCTAGTATTGATGCACCACATCAATGTTTCATCACAAAGCATGCATAGGGTCATAGCGGGGGAGGGGAGATTACCATTCTACCAAATATTGTACCTCATTTTATCATGTCGTTCTCTTTTGAAAATGAAGAGTCATCTTGAAACAAACATTTAGCAGAACATCTTGTACACTAAGGTTATGTAGAGGTCATTAGAATTAGTTTGTGGAGGTTGCACAACATTTTTAGTCCGCGTAGTGTCTGGGACATGTTATATTTATCTGCTAGGTCATTGTTCTCATAAATTAGTGATGAGCCTACTTTTTACTATTTTTTATTTTTAATATTTACGTAGCGCTTTGACAGTTCGCTACTATATAATCAGCATCTGTCTAATGTATGCGATCCTGATGCTTCATAGACTGTGGGTTCTTTTCTTTCCATGATATGCCCCTTTAATCTCTGGTGTTTGCAATCTTTACAGGAACTCCATATACACAGCAGGCATACAAAGTCAGTGAATATTTTCCTTATAACTGGATCAATAGAAAGTGGAAAGAAGGTTTTCATGTCACATCTATGGGTACCGCTGGAAATCGTTGGGTAGTTGTCATGTCGAGGAATGCAGGTTACTCTGACCAGGTTAAAACACGTGCATGCACTTCTTGTTTGTGTTACATATTAAAAATCTTTTGTAAATAATCCTTTCATGAACTTTGTGGTTCCTCATGTGTGATATAACTTCATCTGTGCTAAACACTGATATGTACATCTACACAGAATGTCTGCATATGAATTCACAAAAACACACACGTATGTGTATGTACTTGCAGAGCTATCTAAAACTGTTTTGGACATTTAGGTGATTCACGTCTTACAACTGGCAACCTGAGCCTTGCCTGTTAAATATTTATATTTTAAGTATGTTGCAGCAATAATGGGGTAGTTAATCTTAGAGAATTTAACATAAAAACATTTGTAGCAAGCCTGAGTTTTCGTACATATTACGGTCTCCTAGGCGAGGCCACAATGAAACTGAATATGTCTTCGCATCTGCAGGTTGTGGAGTTGGATTTTGTGTATCCGAGTGAAGGAATCCACCGGCGATGGGAGAGTGGTTATAGAATAACTTCATGCGCAGGCACGCCTAACCAAGTAGCTTTTATCTTGAGCATACCAAAGAGGAGGCCAATGGATGAGGCCCAGGAAACCCTTCGAACTTCTGCCTTCCCCAGCGACCGGATGGTGAAGGTACCTTGAGCATTTTTCACTAGCTTACAACAGATTTTACATGGATGTAGTAATATGTTCATTCGTAGGTCTGAATATAACCGTACCGTGCTAACAATTTTTCAGGAAAAATGGGCGAAGAAGCTATGCATTAATTCAGTCTGCTATGGACGAACCAAGTGTTGATGGCAATGGGCTGGGTGGTACTCTCATTCCAATTGTAAAGAATCGCAGGGGGCGTTTTGGTTTGTTGCTGTCAATCTATGTTGATAACTTGACTCCAAAGTCCAAACGGAGAGCGTGCACCTGAAATGTGACAGTTTTTTTTGTTCCTCTTATCTTCTAGTTGCTGCTCTGCTGCGGTGCCTACCATCGAGCCAACCGTGGAACCATTTTGTTGCAGTAGGTCTGGTGCTTTGTGCACTACGCTGAACTTGTTTGTTGCAGTGTGTTCGTAGCTATATGTGGGAGTCACAAAGCTCATTTCGTCGACCTTTATAGATATGAAAATTTTCATCTGGCAATGTCCTTTGGCTTCAACCGTTCACCCAACTTTCCCATCCCCAATCATAATATATTGTCGTCAACAGGATTGCCCATAATTTTGAAAACTCATATTGGGTTCCCTGCACACTCATCTTCTTCATCCTAACGACACATGCGGGAGCATTGCATCGTGTCTTGCTCGATCGATCACTGATGGAGCATCTCGGTTCGTGGTTTTTGTGATCGTGTGACCCGTACCTCTCTTCAGCAGAACAACTCGTGCAGTAATTTCTGTCAGGGCGATGATGATGATAAACGGCAAACGGCAAGTGTTGCAGCAGAAGAGCGCTACGTACGTGCTCGATCAGCTAGAGAGTAGTGTGCCATCATCACCAAGTGCTGTCATATCGATGCAGGCTAGCCGTGTAGGAGCGTACTTGGGCACGTACCGACCGATGCCGGCTTGCCGGTCCGACAGCGCGTGTCTGGACTGTACAGAACGAGCTTTGGATATCTTCTTCTCGTTCGTTTCGTCGACATACGTACGGTCAAGATATACCCCCCGTAGCCCTGATCTACTACTACAGTATAGCCTTTTGACTTCGTGTTCAAAAAAAAAAAGTATAGCCTTTTGACTTCTTTGCGAGCAGCAGTTAGAACAACAGTTGCTTGCTTGCTAGCTTGCCGGGGACACAAATCCTAGTCCTAGTCCAGACTTTGGCTATTCTCCTCTTGCTGGTGCGCCGTGCCGTGCGCATAACTACTATACTATTTAGGAACAAACATCTTTTTTGTAAGAATTTTGGGGCCATTTTAAGGGGTCATGGCTGGGTGACACGTGTTGTGTTGTGTGGTTGATTTCTCCTGTGTGCTTTTGGTGCTCCGTAAAACTTTGCGTCTTTAATCTTCTTCGTACTACTTCAACCATAGGCTGTTTTTTGGTGCTTTCGCGTGTGGTTATAGCATTACTACTTCAACCATCCAAAGCGGTGCTCAGGTTAAACAATCCAAAGCTCTGCCGCTTATCGAGACGACGAGACCGACCCTCCTCCCTCCTCTGAAAGTTCCCCCTCCTCTCCCATCTCACATCCTTGCCATGGCAGCGCGGCCGCACGGCGCCGCGGCTCCAGCGCCTCCTCATCTTCTGTTTCCCAGCGACCACAGTGCTTTGCCGCGCCCCTATCGCGCGGGCCCGCGAACCGTAGCCCCGCCATGGGCTGGTCGCCGTCACTGCTCCGACGCCGCCGCACCTCCGCCTCCTCCTCCTCACCGAGCTCGACTTCCTCTATGTCGCCTGCACCTCCTCCTCGACCTCCCAGAGCTCCAGCTCCACTACATCGACCCCGACGACCACCTCCTGGAACCCCGCCTCGACCATGTCATTCGCTGCTTGGGCGACGAGGTAGAGGCAGCGGGGAACGCCGGCCTCTGTCGAGGTCGGCCGAAGCTTCACCGGTGGGGAACCTCGGCCTCTGCTGGTGGGGTGCAGTCGGCGTGGACGCGTTGGCGGCCGCCGCGGGAGTCAGGCGGCCGCGCGGCGCCTCCCCATTCCAAGACTGAGGGCCTCCTCTCTCCACGGGCCGCCTTGCTCTTCACTGTATGAGATCCACCCTGTCTAGGTTGTCGCCATGGAGGTACCACCAAGGCTCTCGAATTGTGCATCTATCCCCATGGTCAATGCTCTCTCTCAAGTGGAGGACGTGTGTGTGATCGCCGGTCGAGCGGACGGACTGGAGTGGGGGCGGAGCTGCAGCCTCCTCTCATGGCACGGACGCCCTCCTCTCTCTCTCCCTGGCTGTCGTGGGAGCCCCTGCCAGACCGGAAGCGGGAAGGAGGTAGGTGATGATGGAAATTTTCTGATGATTAGGTGCTCTGCTTTGTGATTTTGGTGCGTAAGAAGTGTTTGTCGTTATTCCTACAAGAACTTAATCAGTGTATTTTCAGATTCTTATTTGGTTTTTGTGGGCTAAAACAATTTATTCAACTGATAACCCATATGCTTAGCATGCATTGCATCTGAGATTTCTTCTTGCTAGCCTTGATATCTTATGGCTATTGGGAGTGGTCCCATGATCTGAATCTTTGGTTGTCATATTCTGCAATTAGATGTTGGAGCTCAGCATGGACGCAATAGAATGATTCAATCATCTTAAACTGTATTTTTTCTTGATGACAACCGTTGGCATATGCATTGCAGATTTAGGCCTCATGACTACACTGGATGTTCATTTTTTTGTATGACAACCATTGGCATATGCATTGCAGATTTAGGCCTCACGAGCACTGGATGTTCATTTTTTTTTATGACAACCATTGGCATATGCATTGCAGATTTAGGCCTCACGACTGCACTGGATGTTCGAGGTATGATACCGTGAAGATTTTTCTCCCTGCACTATTTAGGTTATTTGCAACAAATGGGCCATGAAGATTTTCTCCATTTTTTTTTCTCACTGCACTATTTATGTTATTTGCAACAAGTGGTTGGCAATATGTATAGTGGGTTTATTCCTGTATATTTTCCTCACTGCACTATTCAGCACGGACCAGGTCCATGGCACGTACTATAGAAATTTAGTGGTTAATTTTGATGATGATTGATGATTGATATTTTCTGTTGCTTTTCCAAGAACTTAATATTCAAATTAACATTCATTTGCTTAAGGTACTGACATTAGTCCAACACACTTGACACATCAGTTCTTTCAGTTTCAAGGCGTTTCTTTGAAGGTATTACGGTTTCTCCTTGCTTAGCTTCAGGATGAGGCCATAAACGACACGCTTTGCATAGTAATTTTTATCAGGCATAACATTGTTGGTTCAGCTTTATTGCTGAATTTTAATTCCAGTCACAAAGTGAGTAGCTAAATTACTGATAATTTTGGGGTTTATGTAGGTATCTGCAAGTTCTAAATTCGTATGTTGATTGTACGACATGCCGGTGAAGCTCTTTCCTGGCTGGTGGCATGGTGTGGGTCAGGTCGTCCAAAGTCATGGTCGATGCCGACATGCTCCAGCCATCCCCACTCAAGTTTTCCCACCGTAACTCCTCACCTGGACGGTGACCCTGCCACATGTTCAGCTGGGTGGGCGCTCAATGACAAGCAATGCTTGCGCCTGCTCGGGATCAGGTTGCATTACCGAGAAACGGCCACGACGCCACCCGGGACGACCATGATACAGACGACAAGGCGGGGCAATGAGGACCGTAGCGGCCTAGGGAACTCGCAGGAACACCTGGTATTTTAAGATGGTCTTTCTCATTCTGTTGTTGTAGCATAGATTAGTAGCAGCAGAGCATGCTTTGGTGTTTTTTCAGAAGCACCTGTTCCTTATTTTAATATAGGCTCAACAAGGCATTGCTTCTAAATATGAATTTGCTTAGCACTCTTGTACAGTTTTTTTTGGTGCATTCTGTTCATTCACGAGAAATATTTATTTACCTGTATGTAATATGAAAAAAAACCTTATTGATCAACTCTATTTTGATATATTCTAATCATCCTTTCACAACAGACTTTCTTTAATGGTAACTCATGTTGTAACTGATTAATCTCACCCTCTGTTTCTTTTGTCCTTTGTTTTCATGTACATATTCAACTATCTTACTTCTTTGTGCATGTTAAGGTCCTCCTTTTACAAAACTTACCACTTCCCTGATGTCCATGCATTTACCATTCTCATTTGCATCCCATTTATCATGTCAATTTTGTATGCTTTGGTTGATATATTATGCTAAAGAGTAATATACTTCCTTTTTTTATTCAGATTCTAAAGATGACATTTCACAACTGATGAAACATTTGGAGGTAGCCGTGTTCTTGCTACGAAGTTTGGATCGTCATATGTGTTCCTCCGCTTTTTTGTCTGCCCATGCAACATGTTTGACTGGGAATTATATTGGCTAATGTATAACACTCATTTATTTGTGCATGTTGGAGAAAAAACAGGGCAATGGAGTAACCCTTCTAAAAGATGTATCCTGCCGATTGTACTGCTGGAAATTACTTGTGCAGTGAACCAGGATCTGGGTATTCAGAAGCGATGGACCGTCAGTATAAACACTATACTGTAGCCATAGAATTAGGCCGAGTTCCTCCTATTGTACTCCACAGTATGAAATCAGAGGTATAAAAAAGGAATCGTCCAATTTTTTTTTCATGACCAACATGTCTTGCTCACATGAGAAGCTAGCTGTGTGTTGTACACAGATTGTTAACTTGTTGTTTTGCCCCAGTGTTCCAACGCACAACCGACTCAATTGTAGATTATTGTTCCTTCTATGATTCCAGGTTAAAATATGGTTTGACACGTCTCAGAACTTTCTTCTGACGGCATGATGGTACACTGGAGGGTCTATTACCACACTACAGGAAAATCAGGCGCTGCCGTGCAGCAAATCATTGCCGTGAGCCACCGCACGGCAAAGATTTCTTTGCCGTGCGACGCAAGAGGCACGCACGGCAAAGAACATGTGCACGGCAAAGTTACAGGGTGGCGCACGGCAAAGATATAGAGCACGGCAACCTCACGGGTGCCGCACGGCAACGTCCCCTCGCACGGCAAAGTCCCTCAAACGCGCACGGCAAAGAAATAATGACGGCAAAGGCGAAATAAGGCCGCACGGCAAAGAAACTATGCTCGGCAAAGGACTGGGACGTTGCCGTGGGCTTCTCTTTGCCGTGAGGCCAGATAAAATGCACGGCAAAGGAGCCTTTGCCGTGCGACTCCTTCTTTGCCGTGTGCTGTACTTCATTTTATTTGTTTTTCTTTCTATTTTATTTCATCTCATACTTATATTTATTTTTTTATTAGTTTCACTTTTTGATGAATATTTATTAGTGTTACTTAAGACAATGTGCAATACAAAATTACTCTCCATGTTCATCCCCCACATATATCAGGGTTTCGGAGAAATTAATACGCGCTTCGGAAAATCTGCTAAGTGTTATCGCCCAAATGTGAGGAAGGTCAAACCGGGGAGCTACTTTTGCACCCCTTGCACCACACTTTGACACATATCATAGGTCGACATGCAAGATTTGGTGGGGTTCCGGTGCTCCGGCGGTCGTTCTCCCTCTCCTCCCCCAAAACAGCGGAACGTGTGCCCGGTGGTCTACCCCTAGATTTCTCCGCGCGAGTGCACCAATGTAACTTTTCATTCTTTTAGGTTTGTTTAGTACATATACACATGGAGAACCAAGATTGGGACCCTTTGGCACATATACCCGCAGCTAGAGCCATTATCACACGATCGACGGTGTGCCTGATCTACTGGTGAGGGTTAGGTGTAGGGTTAGGGCTAGGGTTTAGGGGCTAGGGCTAGGGTTTAGGTTAAAGGGTAAGTATTTATGGTTAGGTGTAGGTTTAGGGTTTAGGGTTAGGGTTAGGTTTTATGATGCATGGTTCTGCAGCTCCGGGTCGTGGTTTAGGGATTTAGAGGGGTTTAGGGCTCGAAGCCTTTAGGGTTTAGGGTTTAGGGGAGCTACTTTTGCACCATTAGACCTTGCACCACACTTTGACACATATCATAGGTCCACATGCAAGGTTTGGTGGGGTTCCGGTGCTCCGGTCGTTATCCTCCTCCCAAAGCAGTGGAACGTGTGCCCGGCGGGTCTACCCCCCTAGATTTCTCCGCGCGAGGGTGCACCAATGTAACTTTTCATTCTATTAGCTTTGTTTAGTACATATACACATGGAGAACCAAGATTGGGACCCTTTGGCACATATACCCGCAGCTAGAGCCATTATCACACGATCGACGGTGTGCCTGATCTACTGGTGAGGGTTAGGTGTAGGGTTAGGGCTAGGGTTTAGGGGCTAGGGCTAGGGTTTAGGTTAAAGGGTAAGTATTTATGGTTAGGTGTAGGTTTAGGGTTTAGGGTTAGGGTTAGGTTTTATGATGCATGGTTCTGCAGCTGTCGTGGTTTAGGGATTTAGAGGGGTTTAGGGCTCGAAGCCTCCCAGTTTAGGGTTTAGGGTTTAGGGAGCTACTTTTGCACCATTACAACTTGCACCACACTTTGACACATATCATAGGTCCACATGCAAGGTTTGGTGGGGTTCCGGTGCTCCGGCGGTCGTTATCCTCCTCTCCCCCAAAAGCGGACGTGTGCCCGGCGGGTCTACCCCCTAGCGCGAGGGTGCACCAATGTAACTTTTCATTATTTTAGGTTTGTTTAGTACATATACACATGGAGAACCAAGATTGGGACCCTTTGGCACATATACCCGCAGCTAGAGCCATTATCACACGATCGACGGTGTGCCTGATCTACTGGTGAGGGTTAGGTGTAGGGTTAGGGCTAGGGTTTAGGGGCTAGGGCTAGGGTTTAGGTTAAAGGGTAAGTATTTATGGTTAGGTGTAGGTTTAGGGTTAGGGTTAGGTTTTATGATGCATGGTTCTGCAGCTCCGGCGTCGTGGTTTAGGGATTTAAAGGGGTTTAGGGCTAGAAGCCTCCCAGTTTAGGGTTTAGGGTTTAGGGGAGCTACTTTTGCACCATTAGACCTTGCACCACACTTTGACACATATCATAGGTCCACATGCAAGTTTTGGTGGGGTTTCGGTGCTCGGCGGTCGTTATCCCTCCTCCCCCAAAACAGCGGAACGTGTGCCCCGGCGGGTCTACCCCCTAGATTTCTCCGCGCGAGGGTGCACGATGGCGTGTAACTCACACGTTCGTTGGGAACCCCAAGAGGAAGGTATGATGCGCACAGCAAGTTTTCCCTCGGAAAGAAACCAAGGTTTAATCGAACCGTAGGAGCCAAGAAGCACGTTGAAGGTTGATGGTCGCGAAATGTGATGCGGCGCAACACCAGGGATTCGGCAAACGCGGAACTGCACAACACAACCCAAGTACTTTGTCCCAACGAAACAGTGAGGTTGTCAATCTCACCGGCTGCTGTAACAAAGATTAAGCGTATCGAGTGGAAGATGTTTGCAAAGAAAACAGTAAACACAATTGCAGTAGATTGTATGCTATGTAAATAATAGGACCGGGGTCCACAGTTCACTAGAGGTGTCTCTCCCATAAGATAAAGCATGTTGGGTGAACAAATTACAGTCGGTCAATTGACAAATAGAGAAAGGCATAACAATGCATATACATGATATGATAAATATAGTGAGATTTAATCCGGGCATTACGACAAAGTACATAGACCGCCATCCAACTGCATCTATGCCTAAAAAGTCCACCTTCAGGTTATCATCCGAACCCCATTCGGTATTAAGTTGCTAAGCAACAGACAATTGCATTAAGTATGGTGCGTAATGTAATCAACAACTACATCCTTAGACATAGCATCAATGTTTTATCCCTAGTGGCAACGGCACATCACAACCTTAGAACTTTCTGTCAATGAGGCATGAACCCACTATCGAGCATAAATACCCCTCTTGGAGTTAAGAGCAAAAACTTGGCCAGAGCCTCTACTAATAACGGAGAGCATGCAAGATCATAAACAACACATAAACAATAGATTGATAATCACCATAATCATAGTACTCTCTATCCATCGGATCCCGACA